>CP092886.1:24319961-24331722 GCA_030710605.1 Cordylochernes scorpioides
TATGCAACAAGTTCATTCAACTTACTCTGGCTTTATAAAAATCACATTTTATTATACTCTACTGTAGATAATGTTCCTTGAAGAATTCTCTCTCAGAGAAGTCGAACAAACAGTCACGTCGAAATATTAAAAGATTAAATTTATTGATCCAAGATTTTGTAATTAATATATAAATTTATGTATATTTTGAAATATTTGCGCGCGTTTATATAAAAGTATATAATAAAGGTATGGAAATATTTATATTTTAAATATATTTATAACTAGACGCCGACCCGGGCTTCGCCCCGGGATTGACCCGTGTGCATATCTACCCGAGTGATATATATTTAGATAAGATTTTTTTTAAATAATTGTTTTTACTCGAGGGAATGTTTGTAGTCTAGTACGTTGATATAATCAATCTATCTGAATATTAGGAAAGGTCAGGTAATTTTTTTGTAGGGTGATGCTCTGAAAAAGAACGCTATACCACTTTATCACTAAACAAATTGGCGAGTCAAAAATAAGCAACCTAAACAATCCATTACCTTTGCAAGATAAGAACAGAAATAGAGAAATGCATGCAAAATTTTTAACACAAATCAAAATCTTTAATCCTCATTATTATTTTTTTTTTTTGCTTATCTCTAGTACACGTGGTACAGGCCATGATAAGCATGGTGGGTAGTTAGCGACTGCTTTTTACTGTAAGCGCACCACATGTCTACACATGTGAAAGCAGTTCGACTTTGCACTTACAAATGTGCCAGAGCCCCGTTTGGTTACTTGCACTCGCTGGTGGGGTTGGACTTTTGCAAGAATCGGGGGGCCATTGGAGCATTTTTTTTAAACAGAAAAAAGTGTCCAATGCGGGGATCGAACCCGGGTCGTAGTGGTCGTATTTTGTTTCTATTACATTACATGGAATAGTTTTTTTTTTCTAATAAAATTTACTGACCACTTTGTTCACTAAAACCTAAACAATGTGTATGTTAGACCACTCTTTGTTCAACCTTACACATTGTTTAGGTCTCTTATTAGGTGCAAGATGTATACTTATGCTAAAATGGTAATTTGGGTAAACATAGGTAAATTCATGTTGGGCCAGTATTGTTCAGCAAGCCAACACAGATATAACATTACGGTATGAAGCAAGTTGTGCTAAAACTAATATTTCCAATCAAATTATCAAAAAAATAACACATACTATGTAATATAAACACATGTATGTAAAATAAACACAATAAAATAACCAATAATTAAAAACCATAAATTTTTCTAACACAGTATACTTCTTAAGTAAGAATACCTTACCATGAAGGTTTAAAACCCTACACATTGAAACATGTGAAAAATGTAGCATGTGTGTATGATGGGCTTGAAGAGAAAATATTTAAAAAAGATATTTATTAAAACTTTTGTAATACCACACAAAATATGCATATTTACAGTTACAACTTGTCTAGCACCAAAAGATGTCATTTGGAATATAGAGTTATATCTACGGATATGCAGCAAGAAGGACTTCGATAGAGGATGTAGGCCAGAGAGCAAAGAGAAAATAGGTTCTGGAGGGGACTTAATAGCAGGTAGAGAAACTCTACCTTGTTTACAACAGAGGCCAAAGGGTTCATCTCTAAATCTCAAAGCAGAGCAAAACTGGCATACCCGAGACATTTGGCCTATATCGACAGATGAATCAGCTTTATAACCAATATGGGTATTATACTGCAAACCTGAAAACGGCTTATGAGTTCAAAGCTGAATACGCTGAACAGGAACTTGCATAGTTTGTGCAGCTGCGACGCGGGCTTCAGAATACCTAAGACGGCGAAGCGCACGACGCGTCTCACTTTGAAGTGGTGTCTCAATAGCTATAGCATTCCTATATCTCCTGGAAGCAGCCGTATTCCTACCAATTAAAGGTCGGCTGTGGCGAGGCATATTCTGAAAAAAAAAATATTGAGATTAATAACAAAAGCTTAAAAACCAGCAATTTATAAACAAAGCATAAAAAATACCTGTCTTTTTGAGGTAAAAATCAAAATTCCTAAATTTTTTCTTCAAAATAACCTTCCAGATATGTTAAAAAGATTATAAAAAACTAAAAGCATAATATTAAAGCTAAAAAATTAATGTACAAAACCAGTTATCATTAAAAAGCCTCAAAAATAGACCAACCGCAGGACACGGCAATGAAAAAGCATGCTTTTTTGAGGAAAAAAATAGAAATAAGAAAAATAAGAAATAAGAAATAAGAAAAAAGCATGCTTTTTCTTCAAAATAACCTTCCAGATATGTTAAAAAGATTATAAAAAACTAAAAGCATAATATTAAAGCTAAAAAATTAATGTACAAAACCAGTTATCATTAAAAAGCCTCAAAAATAGACCAACCGCAGGACACGGCAATGAAAAAGCATGCTTTTTTGAGGAAAAAAATAGAAATAATTTTCTAAAATACAAAATACAACCCCTATATGTTAAAAAAAACTATAAATAATCTAAATATAAAACACTTAATCAAATAAATTAAATTATCTTAAATAAAATTTTGAAAAAGGACCTCAAAAAGACAAATAAATGAATCTGTTAAAGAAATCCCTCGCTTATTTAAAAATATAAATAACCTATTTTTTAGATACAACCCATATATGTAGAAAATATAATAAATAAACTGTATTTAAAAGATAAAAGCAATAATTAAAAAACTCCATAAGAAAATTTAAAAAAGGACTTCAATAAATAAATACCAAATATTTCGAATTAGAGCAGTTATTTTAAACGGCGAATTAGATCAGTTATATCTAAAAATGAAAATATATTTAAATAAATAAAACATACAAAATATTTCAAGAGCAGTTATTAAGCTACGCTTGGCATCATAAATGTTCGCATGTAAAGCTATTTCAGGCCTTACATATTTCTAACAACCTTTTTGAAATAGGTTTTTGAAACATGGAAATTATAATACTTCAAATAAATAGAAATAGAGTGAACACAAATAAAACATACCAAATATTTCGAATTAGAGCAGTTATTTTTTTAGCAAGAAGCGGAAAGTAAACACTTTTGAAAGTATAAATACTTTTACTCTGTTGATTTTTTTGTATTTTATCGATAACAGCAAAGTTATGTATTTTAAAGTTAGGAAACATATTTTGATGTTAAGCAAAACCTGCTCCATCTCGTTTTACATAAATGTTGAAAATTTGGTCGAAATTGATGCATTGTAACGAAAGTTTGTAGTGATGTACTCTTATAAAATTTGCATTTTATTAATATGGATATAATTTTCAATTTTAAATAAAAATACAGATTCATCAATTAATAAACATATTTTTAAATATTAAAAATCTTATTGAAATTCTTTAAATTTGAAAAAAAAAATTAAAAGAAGATATTACCTTTTATACTAATGTTGATTCGAACGTTAACAGCACACACTCACCTATATAATAAAGAGAGATATTTAATTAAAAAGGCATATATTGGATCAAAATATCATTTATTTTACCTATATTTCAATTGGCTTTCAGTTAGCTTTCAGTTCAGCCAACCGAAATATTGATAAAATAAATGATATTTTGATCCAATATATACCTTTTTAATTAAAGATTTATTTATGGATTGCTCTATTTTCAAAAAGAGAGATATGTGGAATAAATTAGATAAATTATATTAAGAAGAAAAAAATCGTAAATAATGTTTTAATCTATAAATGGCCATTTAATTTATTATTTGGATAAATATTATATTTGTAGCTCGGAATCTTTGTTTAAATGGAGTTGAAAATATCAGACGAAAATATATTGATGCTTACTATTCACTAGTATTAATAGTTCTATAATATATTAAAAGAATAATGACGAAAAATAGTTAAGATAATTAGGCATTCACGGAATATATTCGCAAACGCCACTCAAATGCATACACACGTTGTTCTCCACTAAATAAAAAACACGATTCATGAAAGAAATCGCAAAATACGTTCACAATGACTACGCACAAACTTATTTAGGTGCACAGAGATTGCTGAGAAAATATGTTTACTATGAATATATAGCATTTAATTCCATAATAAATTTCGATATTCAGTTTTAAATTAAATGATTGTATATTTATATAAATATATGTGTATTTATAGTATTAAATGAACGGAATTCTATCATAAAAATGATAAATTTGTTCCCAATAATGTGTACATAGACGGGTTGAGATATTTACGATGGAGTTTGCGATGGAGTCATAGAACAGAGAATGCTGAAAGATATAAATCCCAAAATATATTCACAGGGCGTTTGTACAATGCGAACTTACATGCATACACATGTTACCTTTTCATAATTAAAATGAAGCATATCAACAGAAAATGATAAAATATGTTAACAATAAACACATGTATATCATAGAGATATATATTACAGTTTCTACATTTGAAAAAAAAAACAGAATGTCCACAAAAAAGTTTAATTGAATGTTATTAAGCTTCACTTTTACATGCAAACACATATTACCATACAAACTATAGTTAAAAGTAGAATGTTGATAGAAAAAATGCTAAAATATCTCACATTGAATGTACACAATCCAAAGATACATTTTACTAGTGCTTCAATATGGCATATTCAAATGTTGTATATAAAACTCAAATCTGCCTATAGCATATTTTATGAGAGATATGTAAGGATGAAAATATTATTAAATTATGATTAACAACATATATATGTATAAAAATAACTTGTTTTACTTTTTATATATAAATTAAAAAGTTTATAATTCTACAATAACTATATAAAGCTAGATGAACCACTTTGAGGATTTTCACATTGATGAACAGGGTATTATAGTATTATAATTGTTGAATTTGATATTATTGCTAGAGCAAATGTAGCCGGTTTCACCCGGTTTTTACCCTAGTGAAGGTTTGTCTAATGAACATTTGTTAAGACAATATATATACAGGGTCCATTATGAAAGTAATGAGCATAATGTTATTTTGACGCGACGATAGATGGCAGCACGGTAAAACCGTGGGAAATGTGGTGGAGGGATATGCCCTTTCAATCCATCCGGTCGTCAGTTGAGTTCGAGCAGTGTGAGGGGAGATACATGCCTCCGCTTGAAGTGTGTTTTCAACTTTTGTAACATAGCGCGATGGAGCGTTCGCTTGAACAACGATACGCCATAAAGTTTTGCGTGAGGCTTGGAAAAAATGCAACTGAAACATTCCAGATGCTGAAAAAGCCTTCAAGGACGATTGCATTTCAAGATCACAGTCTGGGAAGTGGCACAAGGCATTCAAGGAGGGCCGGGAGGAGGTCGCCGACGAACCACGTTCAGGACGCCCAACAACGGCCAGAACTGACGAGGACGTGGATCGTGTGCTCGAAGTTTTGCGTACCGACCGTCGATTAAGCATCCAGCAAATTGCTGACACATTACACATGTCCACATTTGTGGTACATGGGATAGTGACCGAGGATCTGCAAATGCGTAAGGTCTGTGCGAAGCTTGTGCCGAAAGTGTTGACGCAAGACCAGAAAGAACTTAGAGTTTTGCGCTGTCAAGAATTATTGGATTTGATTCAAAATGAACCGGACTTTCTGAACTCTGTAGTAACCGGAGACGAATCTTAGATGTTTGAATACGACCCAGAGTCGAATAAGTAGAGCTGTGCATGGCACACAAAATCATCCCCACGCCCCAAGAAAGCGCGAATGAGCAAGTCGCGCATCAAAACGATGATCATTGTCTTCTTTGACATCCGAGGAATAGTCCATTGTGAGTTTGTACCGCAGGGACAAACTGTAAACTCAGTCTTTTACCTGGAGGTGCTCAGGAGATTGAAACGCCGGATCTCACGCGTGAGGACTGACATTAAAGACACGGTCAAGCTCCACCATGACAATGCCACCAGCCACACAGCCTTCATCATAACCAACTTCCTGGCCCGGAGCAACACCCCATTGATCCCTGACCCCCTTACAGTCCCGACTTAGCTCCATGTGACTTCTTTTTGTTTCCTAGACTCAAGAGAGAGATGAAAGGAAAACATTGGGAAACCGTGGAAAACATCCAACACCATGTTACAACGTTCCTGAGACGCATTCCTGTCGAGGAGTTTCATGGTGCCTTTCAGGCGTGGCAAACGCGTCTCCGCAAGTGTATTGATGCAGGAGGAATGTATTTTGAAGAATATTGAACATTTGCACAAATTACGATCAATAAATGTATTTTGCCAGTAAATGCTCATTACTTTCATAATGGACCCTGTATATATATGTGGTGAGGTCTGGTAGCCTCTTGTAGAATCTTGTCGACTAAAAATGTGATGAGGTATCCAGTCGATTTAAACTATGGGGTGAGTCCCTGTCAACTCTCGCTATACTGTGTTGACCGAGAGGAACAGTCAGGATGGGGAGTTTTCCAGTACCTCTCTGCACCTTGGAAGACCTTTTACAGTTCTCACAAAGTACAGGCAGTCGTGGTCGAGGCAGAGTGGAAAGCTTGGGAATGTCCACACAAAAAACGAAGACACAGTTGCACTAAGAAAGTTCCGTGAACAGATAAAAGTTGAGCTAAGTGCGAAAGATGGAGAGATAGAAGATTTCTTACTGGTCTACATGGTGGATGAGATGGACTTGGGGTACAACCGACGAAGGCTTCCGCTGATGGTGAACCGACTATCAAGTGACTGTAAAGTGACTGTATTTATAGGTTAAAGACGGGGGCTTTATATACCTTTTCTGAGAAAGGGAGCATTGCATTTCACCAGATGTGAAGAGGGTGGATCGTCTGGCGAAATTGGACACTGGCGCCGTCCTGACAGTTTCCAATCTATCTTTAAACCTTATTGTTTTGTGACTGCTATATGCTCCTTCTCTGCTTTAGCTCAACTCTCAATCTATTACAGAGTTTTATTTATTTATCCTCAGTTTGTACAAAAACATTACATATGATGATGTAATGACACATGTCAATCATACGTATAATCATTTACAGATGTGTTTCTATTATACAACATGAAAATCTTGTTATAAGGTATATACAATATGGGGTTGTTGGTTTAAATTACCATATATATATTGCAAACATCCACTCCCTGATGAATCAATTGATGTTAATATAAATTAATGTTTGTTATTCTTCTCCACCAAAACTACTGAATAGACCATTGGAAAATTTTGCATGTAGGAAGCTGTATAGATAGATTAACATATAAGCTATTCAAAGATTAAAATTAAACAATTAATATATTTTTCTGCATATTTTGGAGATGTAAAATTTTAATTATTTTTATAAACTGACTCTGAATGACTGAGCTTTGCCCGGCTTCTTCCCTTGTACATGTTTTCCAGACGAATATTGCTTCAATAAGTGATATTTATATTATGAGATTATATATATAATTATCACTCTAATTAGTAGACATTAAGATTATAATTAATATACCTTATTACTATAATCATTTTGTTCTTCATTTTAAAATTTGTATATTCTTAAATTGTTTTTCTTTACAATGATGATAAGGTATAATAATAAATAATATTTGTTAGAGCATTCTTCGTTGGAAAATATTCACTCGAGGACAACCTGGGCGAAGCCTGGTTATAATAGATAACTTTAGCAAATATCATTTGATTTGAAAAACAGCATCGTATAAATATAATATCGGGCAAAACCCGGGCATAGCTCAGGTCATTTGCCTAGTTAAGAATAATAATTCTTTTCTTTTTTTTTTTTTCGTATTTCAATTGAATGGGTTATAGTTTTATTATATTTAAAAATATATATGACACACATTTGAAAATATTTCAAATAAGTGAATTGTCATCGCGCGAGATAACAAGCAGAAAATTATAAATGAAATAGTCAAATTGATATAAAATAGTTTCATCTGACTTAAATAAAAATGAGGATATAGGGTGGAAGATATATTGAGTGAATAGATAAAATAAATATTAAATATTATATCGTAATAATTATCTTTTTTACACTAATATATATTCGATAAACGTCTCTATTAGTGAACAATATAGTCTCAAATACATAAATAAATTAGATTAATCAAATATAAATCTCCGGGGATAAGTTACTTTATTACACTGTTAACAAGTTTACTACAAGCTTTCGGGTGTCAAACGACCAGGTAAAATATTTTAGAAAAGGAAACTATGCTGTATTGTAGTTATTTATATACATTACCATATTCACCTATAGTTATTTCAAAATTTTTCTAATAGATAATAAAATTGATAATATGTAAAATAATTTTATTTGTAGTTAACTTTAAGATAACCTTTTTAATATAAAATTGCATAAATTAATATTTAAAGCAATATCTAAATAGCCCAAACCAAAATAGGTAAATATAGCAATGTGTATAAATAACTACAATACAGCATAGTCTCCTTTTCTAAAAATATTTTACCTGTAGAAAGTGTCGTTCAAAACCCGAAAACTTGTAAACTCGTTAACAGTGTAATAAAGAAACTTATCCTCGGAGATTTATATTTGATTAATCTAATTGTTACAGAAGATTATAATTATAATAAATACATAAATATTTAATTAAAAAGGCATATATTGGATCAAAATATCATTTTTTCACCAATATTTCAGTTGACTAAACGCCAACCATTATCAAATATTAGTAAAATGAATGATATTTTGATCCAATATATGCTTTTTTAATTAAATATTTATTTATGGATTGCTCTATTTTCAAAATAAATATATATATTAACTAGCCCGTGTTTTGCTCGAGTGAATGTTTCGCCGAAAGAATCTTGTTTCTGGTCATGATTCATGATGCAGAAATAATATTATAATTATTATCAAAATAATAAAAAAGATGAATTAGTTCATTACTCAGTTAATTTGAATTTTACTTGATTAAAAATATGACAAAAATCCTTGCAGACTTATCTCGATAGCCTGTTAAATTTCAGCCAGATTGGTCAAATATTGAGAAATCTTATATAAGGAACAAATAAATAAATAAACATATGTGTTAAAACACAATATTGATATGATGCAATAGCGCGCCATCTGTTATAAGAAATTTGAACTATTTTCGAGGCGTTTGATTCTTTTTTTAAAAATAAACAATTTTCTACTGCCCTTAATGCAATGATAAAATAATGGAAGGGCCTGGCTCATCAGTGGTGAACCATCCCAGCGGTTTCTCCAGTTTCTTATACATAAGTTTAATTATATACATAATATAATATGTATAATATAATATAATTAATTTTATAATATAATATAATATTCTTATACATAAGTTTAATTATATACATAATATAATTAAAAAACGAAATAAAAAAATAAAAGATAAAAAGATCAGGTGTTGAAATCAATATTAAAAATGGCATATCCTGACCAGGAGCACATGTGCTTTACAGAAGGCAGAGCGCCATCTGGTGGAACAGAAATCAACTAAACATTGATTTAACCTGTTCCCTGATATTTGGCCAACCCAATTTCTTGATAAATCAAGAAAAGCCATCCACGAACGCGTTTCGCGCTTTTTGGCGCTCGTCAGCGTGGAGTAGGCTGAACCATTGAGACCAAAAAAGATTTTTTGATCCCAATGGCTTCCCGAAAAACCAAGAAATGGGTATTTAAGGCCAAACTTGCGTAAAAACGCTTAGCACATTAAAAAAACGAAATAAAAAAATAAAAGATAAAAAGATCAGGTGTTGAAATCAATATTAAAAATGGCATATCCTGACCAGGAGCACATGTGCTTTACAGAAGGCAGAGCGCCATCTGGTGGAACAGAAATCAACTAAACATTGATTTAACCTGTTCCCTGATATTTGGCCAACCCAATTTCTTGATAAATCAAGAAAAGCCATCCACGAACGCGTTTCGCGCTTTTTGGCGCTCGTCAGCGTGGAGTAGGCTGAACCATTGAGACCAAAAAAGATTTTTTGATCCCAATGGCTTCCCGAAAAACCAAGAAATGGGTATTTAAGGCCAAACTTGCGTAAAAACGCTTAGCACATTAAAAAACGAAATAAAAAAATAAAAGATAAAAAGATCAGGTGTTGAAATCAATATTAAAAATGGCATATCCTGACCAGGAGCACATGTGCTTTACAGAAGGCAGAGCGCCATCTGGTGGAACAGAAATCAACTAAACATTGATTTAACCTGTTCCCTGATATTTGGCCAACCCAATTTCTTGATAAATCAAGAAAAGCCATCCACGAACGCGTTTCGCGCTTTTTGGCGCTCGTCAGCGTGGAGTAGGCTGAACCATTGAGACCAAAAAAGATTTTTTGATCCCAATGGCTTCCCGAAAAACCAAGAAATGGGTATTTAAGGCCAAACTTGCGTAAAAACGCTTAGCACATTAAAAAACGAAATAAAAAAATAAAAGATAAAAAGATCAGGTGTTGAAATCAATATTAAAAATGGCATATCCTGACCAGGAGCACATGTGCTTTACAGAAGGCAGAGCGCCATCTGGTGGAACAGAAATCAACTAAACATTGATTTAACCTGTTCCCTGATATTTGGCCAACCCAATTAAGCGTTTTTACGCAAGTTTGGCCTTAAATACCCATTTCTTGGTTTTTCGGGAAGCCATTGGGATCAAAAAATCTTTTTTGGTCTCAATGGTTCAGCCTACTCCACGCTGACGAGCGCCAAAAAGCGCGAAACGCGTTCGTGGATGGCTTTTCTTGATTTATCAAGAAATTGGGTTGGCCAAATATCAGGGAACAGGTTAAATCAATGTTTAGTTGATTTCTGTTCCACCAGATGGCGCTCTGCCTTCTGTAAAGCACATGTGCTCCTGGTCAGGATATGCCATTTTTAATATTGATTTCAACACCTGATCTTTTTATCTTTTATTTTTTTATTTCGTTTTTTAATGTGCTAAGCGTTTTTACGCAAGTTTGGCCTTAAATACCCATTTCTTGGTTTTTCGGGAAGCCATTGGGATCAAAAAATCTTTTTTGGTCTCAATGGTTCAGCCTACTCCACGCTGACGAGCGCCAAAAAGCGCGAAACGCGTTCGTGGATGGCTTTTCTTGATTTATCAAGAAATTGGGTTGGCCAAATATCAGGGAACAGGTTAAATCAATGTTTAGTTGATTTCTGTTCCACCAGATGGCGCTCTGCCTTCTGTAAAGCACATGTGCTCCTGGTCAGGATATGCCATTTTTAATATTGATTTCAACACCTGATCTTTTTATCTTTTATTTTTTTATTTCGTTTTTTAATGTGCTAAGCGTTTTTACGCAAGTTTGGCCTTAAATACCCATTTCTTGGTTTTTCGGGAAGCCATTGGGATCAAAAAATCTTTTTTGGTCTCAATGGTTCAGCCTACTCCACGCTGACGAGCGCCAAAAAGCGCGAAACGCGTTCGTGGATGGCTTTTCTTGATTTATCAAGAAATTGGGTTGGCCAAATATCAGGGAACAGGTTAAATCAATGTTTAGTTGATTTCTGTTCCACCAGATGGCGCTCTGCCTTCTGTAAAGCACATGTGCTCCTGGTCAGGATATGCCATTTTTAACATAATATAATATGTATAATATAATATAATATGTATATAAATATTGAAACTTGGTCTGGTTTTTAAATATAACGTGAAATGAATATTTTCAATTTGTATCCAAAATATCAATAAATGGTACTATTGGGAAAATTGAGGAAATAAAAAATCAACATATAATTAATATTTATTCCAATAAATCTAGAGAGACTCTATAATTATCTTTTGATTCTAATATTCTGTTTTCTTATCGTGTATATATAAT
>CP092886.1:24331822-24494107 GCA_030710605.1 Cordylochernes scorpioides
ACCAATATTTCAGTTGGCTGAACGCCAACCTTTATCAATGTATTATAACATATTAATGTATGTGAGACACGCGTTAATATGTTATAATACGTACATTTATATAGGTTGGTGTTCAGCCAACTGAAATATTGGTAAAATAAATGATATTTCGATCCAATATATGCCTTTTTAATTAAATATTTATTTATGGATTGCTCTATTTTCAATTTTTTATAGATCGTTATATAGTTCACATCAAGTATGTGTTTCAAAATATATTCAAAAAACATTCACTTTCGCTTTCTGTTCCTAGACGTTGGAAAAAAATGATTCCGCAGAAGACTAAACATAAGAAGTTAGGCAGATAAGGTAACATTATTACATTGTAAATAAAATATGTGTGTGCCTATATACAGTTAAACCTGTCTATAGCGCCCCTTTTTGGGACTCACCGAAATAGGGTGCTATAGAGAGGGGGTGCTATAGACAGGTCACTTTTAATGTAAATCGCATCGAACTACGTATTTAAAATTGGGCGCTATAGAGAGGGAGGCACTATTTAGAGGAGACGCTATAGACAGGTTTAACTGTATATTAGAATTCAATATATATTTATTTTTTTTAAATTTAGCGTTTTTTTCACCATAATACTGACATGGTAGAAACTGATGATAATATATTGTTGTACTTTAAAGATATTGTATTTGCCTTCTGGAGATTTAGAAACCCACTGAAGACGCTGAGAACTATTTCAGAAAAGAAAAATATACCAATAGAACTCTATAATTTCTACAGATCAATTGTAAATAGATTCATAGGCAAAAGAGGTAGTGAGGAAAGTTTTAGAACAGATGTGTAAATAAATCCCTTTTCAAACAAAGGCTCACGTGCACATGGGGAAAAGGAGAAAAAATTACTGTATTATTTTGTTGTTGTATGACAAATCCATACAGGGCAATGGGCCATAATAAAAGCCTTGTTGTTGTTGTTGATATTGTATTTGAACATGCTTATATAATCACTTTATCAAGCTCAAAAATATATTCTGTGAATACCAATTTCATTTCTGTCTTTATATTTGCACACACTAAATTACAACGCTTTTATATATTGTTGATAAAAATAAACCGCATGCATCTAAAATATTTAAATAAATTCAAATGTAAATATTGATTGAATTATTACTAAAATGTGTTAAGAGCCAAAGAATATATACCGATATGCAAAAAGGTCACGGAACAAAATGATTCTAATGAATTGATAAATTAAAAAAAATTGATATATCAAAATGTGTTCCATTATGTACTCTTTCAATCTTTCTCATTATAAAATGATTTGCATAAAACCTATCGTTAACGTCTTGAAATATGAAAAGCGAAAGTAATTTGATATAGTTCTTAAAATTAAAGATACTTCGGCCAGTAAATCTTTTTATTATCTCGACGTTTCGACAAAGATCTTTTGTCCTCGTCAGGAGCGAACAAAAATTAAAACATTTGGCAAATCGTTAAAAATTATTTATTTTAATTATAGAATCATTTTTAACGCTTTGCCAAATGTTTTAATTTTGTTCGCTTCTGAAGAGGACAAAATATTTTTTTCGAAACGTCGAGATAATAAAAAGATTTCTAAGTATCTTTAATTTTAAGAACTATGAATGGTGGTCAGGCATCCTCTATCTTTACGGTAATTTAATATGTTGAATTCAAGCGATTAATTCGTTCTTCAATCTCAACTTTATTTATTAATATAAAATTTTAGAAACGCCATCACTTATAATTGTTTATTCTTTAACTTTTTCACATACTACATACTTTTCAAATAAGGATTAATAACTTTTTTTTAACGTTTTGAGGAAAGATGTTAGTCCTGTGTAAAGGGGGCATTTATTCATTTAAAATGTTTTTAAACAATGCACGGGATTGATCATGTCTATGCAAATATTGCTGATTCGGATCCATAAAGTTGCCACATACCAGTGCACATAAAATTTAAACACAATATCAAAAATATAAATTATTGCACTATTTTGATTTAATGTGAATCAATTAACCCTCATAAACAAATCAATAGAATTAATGTGATGTAGGAGAATCAGGTAAATGAATGAAAAGTAAAGTAGGAGTAAATAACCCACCTGCTGCTCCTGGAAGCACCTGCTCGGCGGGAGAGTCTGACGGCCAATGACCCCGCCTGGGCTGCCCTCTGTCTGACAACTTCACCGACTGTCTCGTTAGACGCATGGACTCGTCAGAGTGTCTTCGGACTCATATAGTGACACACTTCACTTTGTCTCAATATGTTAAATTTACACAATATACATTAAAGAGTATAGCTTTTAGAAGCTATTAGAAAGAGTATAGCTTCACCTGGCTATGGGATTGAGATTACTCCCCTACTGCAGCTCTGATAGATTAAATAAAGGTGCAATTTAAAGAGATAAAAAATATAAGAAATTAAATATTTGTGAAAATGAGCAGTGCTTTCATCACGCGAGGTATTAAAATACATTGTCTGGCTAAGAAGGCTTTATAAATGCTGGCGAAAGGCTTCTTGCTCTTTCAATAGGTATCATTTTCTTCTTTCATATTTAGAAGAGACTTCTTGTTGACACACATTCGCCGTCTGCTTTTGATTTTATATTTTAATTATCTCTCTAAATACATTTTATTTATCACTAAATATATGTGTACACGATCCATACTGTTTTATATATAAAAACACAGGTTTTATAATGAACGGGGTTAAATAGGTATATAATTGAGGAAGGACAATTGTCCATGACGCGTATGTGATTGGCTTTTCATGATTTATAAGTAAAGGTTATTTGGTCAATTTTCTGAAATAATTAAAAAATCAACGTTTAGTTGATATTCATTCCGATCGATGGCGCAAGCCTTCGGGAACTTTCAGTTTCTCGATCAGGAGACGTTTTTCTCTCTTATAATAGGTAATATTTCATTTTGAAATATGGCTCCCCTTTTAGCAGTGATATAAACTGATAAATTACTATTAAGTATTAATTCGTTCATACGATCGATTGGGGATGCCTGCACCACTTTTATATTCTGTAGCTATGTTCAATGCCTTATATGGTCTAGGTAGAACACAATTTTCTTAGGTGTATGTATATAAACACAAGTGTAATGTTTATTTTACAGTTACAAAAGCGTGAATCTTTCTCAATAGAGGTTTCCTCAATACATTTCTCTAAATTTCTTACTTTTCCCTACACAATGAGTTATATCTGTAGAGCGCGCGCTTCATTTCTAACTACTTACTATTAAATTTATTTTTCAACAAATTAGAGCAATTATAGACCTTTTAGACGTGTGCTACTACTTTAACTGAATACATTCACGGACAAAACTTAAGGAAGTTTCACCTTTTAGCTTGTATATCGGGATACAGACAATAGCTCTGAAAGATATTTGATATAAAGTTATCTTTATTGAAGGCAAACGAGATAACCAAGTGGTTAAAAAAATGCCTCTGTCTCTTAAAAAAAAAACAGATCGCCAGCGACATAAAATACTTTCCTCTTCCTTAAGCTTTGTCCATGAGCGTAAAGTTTAGGTTTTGAATATAAATTATAGTGTGTACGAGCTAAATAACATCTTGCTCCAGGAGAATCAAGAACTTGCCAAGCCATGTCACGCAACGATCGAGTGCACTTTTATGTGAGGCGGGCTTTATCTACGGCTGCGGAGGCCTATAGGTAAATGACTTACACTATCTTAGAGCTGTAGAGTGAATTATATTCACTTGTTTCCATTGCATGTGTTGTATGTTATTCATTTAGATGTAGTGTAATTAGTATGTATTGCATTTAACTGTCATGAATATTGAAAGAACTAGATATATTTTATAAGAATAAATAATATATAGAACTATATATTTACGATATTTATCATGAGTTTTCCTTTTTCCAAATAAAACCACTTTCTACTGTATTTACCGAGGTGAAAATATTGGAAGATTTTGGCTCATCGGAGGTGAAATAAGTCATTGAAGCTTGCAGGGATAGTTCACAACTGACGAACCAGGCCCTCTCAATACTTTTCCATCGCAGTAAGAATAGTATGAAGGGATGTTTCATTTGAAACAAATGAAAATATCGTGGAAAATAGTTTATTTTCTTATATATAGATGGCGCCCGGTTGCCACCTTATATTTAATATCGTCTTAATTGTGTGCAATCAATATATTTGTATTTATTATTTAAATCCTTACTTCCTTGTTCTTTAGAGAAGCATGAGTGTATTATAGTTCCCAGGTTATTACTACCCTAGATAAGATATTGTGTCTAGTCATATTATCTAGTACAACATTCAAATATAAGTTCCTAGTCCTATCAAAAACTGGCCATGGCAATATAATTCTAAAGGAAAAAAGAGCTCTGAATGATATATTTTATATATTGTCGTAAAATAAGCATATTTTAATCAAAAATTTGAAATATTCGATACAACGTTATGAAACGAACGGTTTCTTTATTGTATGCACGCGGCTAGCTTGGCAACTCGACAGCTTGCCTCTGATAGCTTGACAGCTTGCCTTTGATAGCTCGGCAGCTTGCCTCTGATAGCTTGACAGCTTGCAACTGATAGCGCGACAGCTTGTCTCTGATAGCTCGACAGCTTGCCTCTGATAGCGCGACAGCTTGCTTCTGATAGCTCGGCAGCTTGCCTCTGATAGCTTGACAGCTTGTCTCTGATAGGTTGACAGCTTGCCTCTGATAGCGCGACAGCTTGTCTCTGATAGCGCGACAGCTTGCCTCTGATAGCGCGACAGCTTGCCTCTGATAGCGCGACAGCATGTCTCTGATAGCTCGGCAGCTTGCCTCTGATAGCGCGACAGCTTGCCTCTGATAGCTCGGCAGCTTGCCTCTGATAGCTTGACAGCTTGCCTCTGATAGCTCGGCAGCTTGCCTCTGATAGTTCGGCAGCTTGCTTCCGATAGCTCGAAAGCTTGCCTCTGATAGCTTGACAGCTTGCCTCTGATAGCTTGACAGCTTGCCTCTGATAGCTCGGCAGCTTGCCTCTGATAGTTCGGCAGCTTGCTTCCGATAGCTCGAAAGCTTGCCTCTGATAGCTTGACAGCTTGCCTCTGATAGCTTGACAGCTTGCCTCTGATAGCTTGACAGCTTGCCTCTGATAGCTTGACAGCTTGCTTCTGATATCTCGGCAACTTGCCTCTGATAGCTTGCCTCTGATAGCTTGACAGTTTGCTTCTGATAGCTCGGCAGCTTGCCTCTGATAGCTTGACAGCTTGCCTCTGATAGCTCGGCAGCTTGCTTCTGATAGCTCGAAAGCTTGTCTTGTGAAATTTTATAAAGAAACCTATCGGTTTGTACCGTTTCATCGAATATTTAAATTCTTGAATCAAACCCGATATTCGATTTATCTAAATGATAATAAAAACCAAATCAATTCGAAATTCATATATAGAAAAATATAAAAGGCAATTTGTTTCCAGTGTGGATTTAGGCCTGGGCAACCTGGTTCGGTCCCCACGGAATAGGCCTGCGGTCCAGCGCCGTCGCCACCACCGGATTGAGATGACGACTAGTACGTATTCAGGACCTGCTGCTTTACATACACATTTACATTCGTATAAGCTTCATTATTTTTCAATACTTTTTAAGCCCATCCGCCTTTTGGGACACAAATTTCTAATATGCAGGGTGAATCCAAAATACACCGACCAACTCAGAAATGGATTCTAAACATGAAAACAAAAGAAAAATGTTCTATGAACATGTTGCTCTTTTTGAATATTTAATGAGATCGAGCCTTTCGTCAGAGTCAGAAAATAACTATCATTAATATTTCTTAGCATACCTATAATAAAACCCTTTCTCATAATATAAGAGTTAAGTCTTAAAGGAATCATTTTCTCGATTCCAAGTATGCAATATAATATTAATCTCAATCATTTTTCATGTATCCTAAAGATTTATTAAAATTGAAAATCCCTGCAATAATTGTATATTCAGGACTTGGAAAAAACTCTGAAAGTGATTACTTCCACAAAAGCCTAACTCTATATCTAACTAAATTTATCATCATCATTTTCAAATTTTTCGAAAGGTTCTATCACATTGAATATTCACAACAATTGAATTTTGATAGAACATTTTCTATTGTTTTGTGTGTAGCATCTATATATATATTATATATTTCTGGAGATTGGTCTCACCCTGTTCATACTTGTTTTTGAGTTACAGTCTGCGAAATTTCGATTAACTGTACGCTTATCTTCTTCTGGGAAACCTTTTTTAGTGTGCAGTCGCGTGAAGACATCGCGCGGTTTACCCAAAATTATTTTCATGAATAAAGTCCCAGAAAATAAGCGAACAGGTTATCGAAATATTGGATTGTAAAGAATAAAACTAACGCATATTTTGTGGACCATTATAAGCCCATTCAATCATATACAATACTTGTATATGCATAAAAGAACAAAGGAATTATAAAAATTATGATTGAATTGTTTTTGTTTTTTTTCATATTTAGTTTTATTTAATATGGAATGTACAGTTCATCCTTAGCGTAGAATGTCCTTGACAATCAAAGAACTTAAATAAGAAAATCATCGTCCACTTCCTCGCGTGTCCTTTGCACTAAAGTGACCGAGATCAAGTCATGATGAAGGATACCATCGTTATAATTGTTTCTAATTAGAAGTTTCACCGTCACGGAACTTCTTTGTCCATTCATAAACATAAACTCAGAAAGCCAGAAAGATTAATGTGTACAGCTTGAGTATAGAAGAAATCATTTAATGAACGTTTTCGAAACAAGGATGGCTTCATGTGAGCATCGCTTAGACCTTTTTATTCTAATTGCTTTAAAATGCGAACATCTATTCGCTTTCTGTAAACCCGATTAGCACCTAACATGTTGAGTGATTTGAATTTTTCCCCATATTTTGTAATTTCTAGAAAAAAAAATTAACTACAGCCATTTTTACTTCAAGTAAATTATGAAATCTACTTCATTATGCGTTTCTTAAAAATGCTTTGCAGTAATTTTTAAAATTTGCTTTGGACCTTTGTCAGTAAGATAAATTTTCATATTATTTTTTATTTGAGTGGGCTTTATTCAATTTTAAACAAAGATTAATGTTGACAAAAATAAAAGAATCGAGTTGCGCTATAGAGTGTTGTGGGATCTTTGATTGAAAAAAAATGAAAACGATAATAAGCATTCCCCTCGGCGCCTACTTCTCTTCTTTCAGTTCTATATGAGCGCTTATTCACAAAAGAGGGGTCATTTCTTCACTCAAATTTCGCGCGCGCGCGAAAAATTATATTAAACATTCAATAGATTAAAAATGATTTAATAAATTTCTTGGTAAATTATTTTGGGGAAGGTTAATGCACTATAATTGGACTATATGAAAAAAAATATATAAATATAATACTCAAATTCTGAATTTGGTTTTCGAGAAGTCTCTTCGACCACCTCTATGGGTCTTTGAGGTACAGCCTGCACAATGCTGACGATGGCCTACTTCCCGAAATACCCACGTGGTGATTTTCTCTTAATTTACCACAAGAGAGTAACCAATAGTCTGGAATAAATTCAATTCTATGTGGGCACAGTTTTTTCTATTTATCATAAGACAATTAATTAGAAAAATGCTATTTAAAAATGCTTTATTGAAATATATTTCAAAGAGAAAGAGAAATTCCATATCATTTGTATTTAACTTTGTCATTTTAGGTTCACAAAAACTAATCGAATTAATTGATTTGTGTGATGCAGAAATCCAAAAATACATAGGCCTCTCCCTGATACTTCTAGTGGTCATGCTCTCATTTATAGTCATTCGTTTTTTTGCCAGACGAAGAGTGGTTGAAATCAATATTCCCATCGGTGATTTGTTCCGCCCCCCCAAAATGCCCGAAAACCTCCAAGACTTTAAAGAAAGTCTAACCTTCTCCCCGGATGAGTTCACACCCTGCCCTCGGAATAAAAAGACTATTTTCGTCTCGTCATCTCCAAGCAATAGGAATGCTCGCATGGTCATTAGAGATTCCTGGGGACAAGATGCTCGTAAAGCGGGAATTTGGGTTTGGTTTCTGGTCGGAACATCTAACAAAAAATCCCTAAACAAACTTGTAATGCGCGAAAATAATTTTTACAACGATATTCTTACAGTCAAATGCATGGATACTGAAGCAAACAGAACTCTAAAAGCGGTGTATATGTTATCGTGGCTTTCACAGTTTTGTCCAAAAGGAAGCATGGTTTTCAAAACTCATGATAATTGCTTTGTAAACATTGCAAATCTATTGCGCTTCTCAAGAAGATTTTTCCGGCCAAATGTATTTTTCGGACGTCTTTCCCACTCCCCTATTCCGATTCTAAACTCAGAAAACAGTTCTTCAACCCCTTTCGAAGAATATCCACAAAGTCCGTACCCAGAATTTATAGGTGGACCAGGATACGTGTTTTCTGCTGAGATGGCCGGAGAACTCTACAAACAGAGCTTAAATACTACCTACCTTCACTTGGAAGATGTTTTCATTACTGGACTGGTGGCCGAGAAACTGGGGATTGTGCGTGAGGACAATTTATATTTTTTTGCCTATCATGCATGGAAAAACAAGAGTTTAGAAATGAAAGATATACGAAAGGCCATAGCGATTCAAAACATATCCCCATCGAACTTGTGGTTTGTTTATACTGCCCTCAAAGTTGCTATTTATGGTCCTAAGTAGTGCATCATATTTTGTTTTTGTAAATAAAGTAGTTTAAAAAATCAAACGATGTGGTTTTCTCTCTCATTTGACAAATTACACAATGATATATATGAATATTTTCTAGGATAGAAAGAAAAAAATAAAATTACATATGTTTGATTAGTTTTAAATATTATTTAGCAATTTGTAAATTAATTAATAGAAAGAAATTTTATTCAAATAAAGAAAGGTGTAACGATTATTAGAATAAAATACTTAGTTGTAATTTAATAGATTTTACTTCTATTATATTTAAAAATAAAATTATTAAAATTGAAGTTTCAATCATATTTAAACAAGATCTATATAAATATATATGCTTCAAAAGCGTCACCTCTCCCTTTAAATTTGCATCAGAACGATGGCATTATTGCATCATCCCAGTAAAATACTTTACTGGTGATGATAAAGAATGAGGCACAACACCAGTTTTGGCAAATTCAAACAAAAAGCCAACAACCTGTATGCCATAGTTTCGGGCTTTGGCCCTTATCGGTGCAGGGGCGGCTTCGATTCCATAACATCCTACGAGAGGGGTTAGAAAATCGGGCTAATATATACATAAAATATATATATTACACACATATAATTTATAATACCTTTTATAAATTAAATGTTGCACTGTGTGCGTATTAAAGTGGCGTGTAGAGTTCGCATAAAGCGAATGATGCACGCGGGAGAAATAAATTGTTGTTTCGTACGCATTGAATATTATAAAATGTTATTAAGCAGTTGTTATATTAAAATTAATATACAATGGCGGGTCGTGAGGTATAACCTATACTATTTTCACCACATATCAACGACACTTTTTGCAGGATCGAAAGAATGAAAAATGTTCTGTTTTCACTTAGTGCAAAAATGTGGGGAATAAATATTTTAAAAAAGAATAATTTTGTATAAAACAATCATCAGACCAGTTCTTACGTATGGTTCAGAAATTTGGTACAAATTTATTAATAGTCGATGAAAATAAAAACTAAATTTTTCTTTAGGTGATTAGAGCCTACAAAACTACTTCGTCCAACTGTTCCCATAGTTTTTGAAGAACATCCCCCTCCCCCGACTATATTGAATCCAAAATAATTAAATATGATTTGGCTCAACTTTCTATTGAGGATCAAAATACTTTTAGACCACATGCTCCAAGTATAATTAGATCATTTTTAAGTGCAAAAATGGTCGAAATGTTTTAAAAAACAAATTAAACATTCAAAAGCTTTTTTCCGTTTGGGATTCCATCATTTTTTTCGTTCTAACTTTTAAAATACCCAGTTTACAACGAACCACGGAAATTTTAAGGAATTTTTATCAACAATTGGAGCGGTTGAGGACTCTAGCTGTCACTGTGGCAAGGTAGCCCAGGACTCGAGACACCTACTGTTGGAATGCCCACTCTTTTTTAGCGCACTCTAGACAACAGACAGTAAATAATGTTGTAGATCTATATGAATTTGTAAATACTAGAGAGAATTGTCACAGATTTAACCATTTTTGTAAATATATTTATGATTATCTTTCTAACCTGAAATAATCAGGTTCCTAATATATCTCATTGTTACTCTTTTTTTTAATTATTGTTTTTTTTTGTATAATATGTTTATAACTGTTTCTGTTTAAATATGTAAATCGACGCAATTATCCCTAGCCGGGATATTGCGTTTTGTGTGCTGAAATAAATAAATAAAATTAAATTCGTATTTGGTTTGTTTTTCTTGATTTAATATTAATTTTTGTTAATGAAAATAATTCAAAATGAAGATAAATCTATGTTTTCAGATAAATGTCTATCTATAAGTAACGCACCGTTTCAAGGACAGTTTTAGAGCATTGTCACATGTATATATTTTATGCTGATAGAGCAAGATATATTTGTCTATAAGTTGATGAAATAAAAAGCTCATCTGACCAAGGTGTCCTTTATTCAATAGAAATGTAAATTCTCTGGCCAGGTAACCTCTATCTTAAAAAAAAGCAGTTTATTGTCTCAAAACATGATAACACACTTGGTAATGAAAACAACATATATGAATATTCTGCATAATTAGTTGTTGGGAATCTTGATATACTTCATGGATTCCATATATGAGAGAATGTTTGGATTTTATTCTCTCTTATTCTAGATTGTTAAAACCGGGAAACGATTACTCCACCCTCAGAGCGGTTCTTTTTCATATGGTTATATTCTGTTCCGGAACAAACTTGTAAAATCGCTACTGTAGGTTGGCATCATCCGCGGTGTCTCTCAGATAGCTATCACTGGTGAGAGAGGAAGCTCTCTTTCACTTTCTCACTCTGGCATTGTTTGTAGAATGAAAATCTTGGTGATCACTGGGTTGAAGAGCTCCTTTTTCTAGAAAATATAAATTCTCAATTCCGACTTGTCCAATGTACGATGGCTACCTACACACACACAAACATTGGAAAATTATATACAAATCCCGATGTAACAACTCTATATTGGCAGCTACATCGCTTAGGATATTCTTTGATTTTGAGAAAATATTTAGTGAGTTTTTGGATTGGTGATTTTAATTCTAGGAGGAGACATATTTCTTTCTCTCTCAACCTATCCAGAAGTGTCTAAGCCAAGTTAATTGGATACAGTTCAGAACACACAATACGTATATATATATATATATATATATTAATTGAATAGCATATTTTGGATCAAAAATAAAATAAACATTTTATTTAATATAAATGCCAATATTTATTATACTTATTAGGAATCATATATTATTTTTTAATTTTTATAAATGTACATATATAGTCTATTCTTATTAATATTTTTTGTGTGTATATATTTTAAATTTTATCCCCACAGAGTTGCAAATATTTATATATCGTCGCGTGAAGGCATCACGTGATGAACCAAAGCAGTTCAAAAACAATAAAAGCCCTGACGAAGTTAGGCGTATAGCCCATGAAATATTGGCATTTATATTAAATAAAATGTTTATTTTATTTTTGATCCAAAATATGCTATTCAATTAATAATTTCATATGGATTGCTCAATATTTAAGAATATATATATATATATAAAAGATTTCATAAATTATCTGATAATTCAATTTTGAATTTTATTTGAGTAATTTTTCATTTATATGTTTCGAAAATAGAGCAATCATATTTATATCTTTAGATTAAAAAATAAATAAAAAGGCATATATTGGATTAAAAGATTATTTTTACCATTATTTTGGCTGGCTGAATGCCAACCTTTGTCACGACATAACAGCGTATTTATTTTGCATAAACAAACTCAATGCCACACAGCGTCATTGGATTACAGTTAAAAATAGTTTTCCGAAATTTGAACAGTCTCTGGTAAATCAATTTTCCTATTTACACTTTCTTTGTCTTCTGCAGAGGCCTAATGACATAAAGGAAAAACATTGCCAATTATATTTGGGAAGTTGGGCCTCTGCAGAAGACAGTAAGTATAAATAGGAAAATGTATTTACCAGAGATACATACACGCAAGTTAGATTTTCTTAAAATTATTTTGTTCTTTATTATTTTCATTTTAATAGATTATATCAATAGTTCCATTTTTATAAGACTAATTTTCATTTTAATGCAATTTTAAAGGGAGAGTTTCCAATTTATCATAAATTAATTTTTATCATTCACAAAATTGCATCGCATTATCAATGTAATACTTAATTTATAGTATATTACCTAGCCTTTTGAATCATTGCAAACTCACATTTTTCAAATTGTAAATCTATTACTGCTTTAATGACTTTTTAATTTGTTCTTATAATCACAGTTTTCTTTATAGATAAAATATTTTTAATTATCTCTAATTAGAAAAATCATTAATTTATGCACAACATCAATTAAATTATTTTTATATTTTTAAAACGCAAAAATTATAATGCACTTAACACACATTCATATTAATAATTAATTATAAAAAAAAACACTTTTTAAAAAAAATGCTTTTATTTAAAATGCACTAAAAATAACAAAATAAATATTTCTGAAGTATTGCTTTTTTTCTGAAGGTACCATTTAACAAATAAAATAATAGACTTAGAAATAAAAGCGGTGGGGGGTGATAATCATTTATGCAGCAAATAGGTATAAATTTAATGAAAGGCATAATCTTGCTAATCATTTTCTTCATATAATAAAATCACATTGACCTCAAATTTATTATTATTGTACCCCTCCGCTTTTATTTCTAAGTCTATTATTTTATTTGTTAAATGGTACCTTCAGAAAAAAAGCAATACTTCAGAAATATTTATTTTGTTATTTTAAGTGCATTTTAAATAAAAGGTTTTTTTAAAAGTGTTTTTATAATTAATTATTCACGCTATTTTTAGTCGTATATATGCCAGACCAAAAAAAAGCCTTATCACTGAGACGACGTTGGCCTTAAATAGCTGCAAGCCTGCTCGCAGCAGATTGGTCAATTCCTCGTGGGAGGTCGGAAGTGACGTAAGCAAAATCCGTTACTAACAGAACTGAGTCTCTTTGCTTTTGGGAACCCTAAATTTATTTAATTATATTACAAAGTTAGAGACACCCAGTGGATTATTGTTAGGAGATAATTGGTACATATAAAATTTGAATTATAATTAAACAATTGATTAAATAGTTAAAAGTAACAACATACTAATTGAAAAAGGGGAACTATTTAAAAAGGTGTCGTGAAATGTATGGTGGTATATTGTTACACACACACCTATCTATATATATATATATAATGAATATAAATATATGCGTGATGATATTGGAATAAGATGAATAAATTATAACAGATAAAATTAATATATTTGTTGGCTTTTCTCATTTATTTGCTTGTAATTCCAAGGACGTTTTAGATAGGAATCTGAATATTTGGATTTCTAATTCCTTCCATGTCTTGAACATTTATTGAAAAAATCCTTTCGCAACCTCCAGCATTTTCCGAGTAGATATAATGCAACACATAATATTAAAAAAAATAAATATAGATAATGGTTCATTTCCCGCCTTCCCGACCACCCAGAAGTCTGAAAATTAGTACATTTGCATAGTTGATTGGACTGAGCGAGTATTGTGAGTTTCATTATTCTATATGGTCTAGAATTATATTAAAATTAAATATACAAATTTTGAAAGGAAATTTGGAAATTTGTCCGTTCTTGGCCAACCTGACAACCCAGAAGTCTGAAAACTGGTCAGCTAGCATTGTCATCAGGTTTGAACATGTGTTCCAAATTTCATATTTCTAGGTGCCCTATAAGTATATTAAAAATTGATTACAAGATTTGGCGACAGACATCCAGACAGACAGACATGGAGGCAAGTTAAATAAAAGCTTTTAAAAATGGGTTATAAATGTTATAATACCTTGAAAAAAGTTGGCGTTCAGCCAACTGAAATATTGGTAAAATAATTGATATTTTGATCCAATATATGCCTTTTTAATTAAAGATTTATTTATGGATTGCTCTATCTTCAAAACACATTTATATAGTTTCCACCCTTTATTTCATTTTGTCAAATATTCATCCAGCATCGTTGAATTCAAAATTTTATTTTTGATATGATAATCATGATAGGTACGCACATGTGCGGATGTGCATATTAATATGAACGTAATAGAGAGATATATATATATATTTATAACCCAGGTTCCTGGAGCGCAGAGCGCCAACTACCTGGGCACGTAATAGTAATTTTGTGCATTATAAATATAGACAAATCACTAAACAGAATATTGTTTTTTTATTTGGAACTTACTTATATCTATATCTATATATATATAAATCAATGTTTGTATGTTTGTTTGTTTGTTTGTATGTCCGGTATACAAATTCGCAGTAGTTCACTAATTCAAACCAAAATTTCCATACATAGGTAAAAAAAATACGGGGAAGACGATAGGCTATTTTATCTAAATATATATCACTCGGGTAGATATGCACACTGGTCAATCCCGGGGCGGAGCCCGGGTCACCCGTCTAGTTGTATATATATATAACAGTACAATTTTTAAATATTAGCGGAGAGTATTCAGACGTGTACACTTTTAGAGTAACGAACAAATGATTATGATCGCAGTACAATCAAAATCACACACATATAAACGCAAGCACACACATGTACACACACAAACACACATATACACACACTGAGTAGTCTTGAACTCCCTCAACCAATTTTTTACCTTACTCTTTCTTTTTATATTCCAATGTTTCTAATACAAGTTTGAAGAGGTTTTTGGCATGGTGGTAAAATAGCAGAGTCGAAACCACCGCTAGGATTATTTTTGACAAGCCCCGCCCTTGTACCAATCTCTTTCTGGTATGAAATCTCTAGAGATATGAATTTAAATTTTTAAAAGAAACTTATCCCTGGAAGCCTGGTATTTTCAGCTTTAAAATATTATGTGCTCTAATGAAAATGATCTACTTCTATTGTAATTTAGCGGGAGGTATGTGCGGTTTGCACAAGGAAGATCAATAAAAGGCATTTAAACGGAATAAATGTGTCTGCTCCTTTTCAAACACATAAATGCATTCCTTCCACAAAATAACAATGAATTTTAGTCCAAGATCGGCCATACCGCCTTACCAGATAAAACTTTTTTGTAGATATTTTGTCCGATTTCCTGACTCCTCTCGTAAGACGTCAGACAATCGGAACCACTCCTATACTAATGAGACCCACAACCCCAAAGCTCTGGTAAAAAGAATAGCTATTTGTCTGAATTCGCCAAAAGCGAGTGTTAAGGCAAGTTTATTGATACGAATCTGTGCAATTTGCGCAAAGAGAACACCAACAAACATTTTCGAGAATATGAATATCTACCTGCAAAAAATATTATTATGTAAATACAAATAGAATGTTTCTATATCGCCTATTTTTTCATCATATTTTGTACTACCTCTCATTAAAGCAATAAATCAGGAGAATCAAGAAGTACCTATGGTAGCATTACTCAAATAATCCAAGATTTTCTTAATAGACTCTGGCTGATTTTTAACGTCAAAATGTGGTTGATTTGTCATTTAAGACCAAAGAGATAAATTTGTTCCTCTCTCTAGGTCACCAGAGTCTGTAAGGCCCTGACTGAAGTTCCTTAGCTGATCTTTTCATCCGGTTGTCTACATGGGACCTTTCAGTGCCCCTTTCATCTCTAGCCCAGAAACACTTTCAATATGATTGTACATTATGTTTATGTATAAAAATAATTTCTGGAGTATCTAAAATACGAAAAGTACTTTTTAATTTTCATATTATAGCTTTTTAAAAAATGAAGCATAAATATAATTTGATAAAAATTCCATTTAGCAATATTTGATATAATCTAATTACGCATTTATTCATTTATATAAAAAATATATATCACTAACATATTTAAGCGTAGTACCTTCCAGCAAACTGATAGAGTAGGAACTTGGAAAATAATTATCAACTTTATAGCGCACCCTACCAATAGCAACTCATTAGAATATCTTAGAATTGATAATCGATGAAATTTACATTATGCCTAACGCGCGAAAGAGAATGATACGTTTTAAAGTGATAAATAAGATTCCTATTTCAAATAAAATAAACTTACTACTGCGCCCTTACGGCCCTGAAAAAATATTGGAAGAGCTTTACTCACTAGTGTTGAACCATCTCCAGCAGTTTGGCCAGTTTAATCCAACAGACGGCGTTTTAGATCTCAAATAATATGCTGGACGATTCTGGTTATATGTGCGTCACCGAAGGGTGGCATCTTGAATATGGTATTCAAATAAACTATAGACATAAGCTTTTAGATATGTGAATACCTCAATCCAATGACATACTTCAATCCTGGTAGACACTAAGAAACCTCTGCACGGTAGGAGAACCATGAGGCTAGACACCTCCTTGACTACTCTACTTCGACAACCACATGACTCTACATCCTGTCCTCAATAGCTATTCGCTTCGCTGCCACCTGCAAGTCTAAATAACGATCTCTCTACCTTCGCCCGCATATCAACTGATCAGTTTCGGATACAAGGCTCCCGTGTACGGACTCTTTCTCTCTTTTGAAGTAAGTTCTATGAAACAATCGTGAAAGGCAGAGCTTGTAGAAACTGGTTTTATTCTCCATTATATTTATAAATTACAATTGTACAAATACAAAAAGGTTTCCATGTTACAAAAGAAGCATATCTCCCTTTAAAGATGCACTAAAACAGTACATAGTGTACTGTTGGTGATAAATAACGTCCAATAACCCCAGTTTATTGTCTTACAGGATGGATTTTGTCTGAATTTGTCAAAACTAGTGTTGAGGTACATTCTCACCAACAGTGAGTGCACTCTGTACGGGAGTGATATACAATGATGCATTGTTTTTAATAATTTTAAAGAGGTGTCTCTTCTGGTACAAAAATATATTAAAAAACGCAGCAATTTCATAAACTGGGAAAATTATATATATTGTTTTAAAATGTTTTATATAAAATACGATTTGGATATAGATAAAAACCAAAAAGCTACAATACCAAATTAGTAATTAGTAAACGTTACGTTTCGTTAATAATACCTTCAACATCATCTCTCAGATAAAAGTGATGAAATAAATTTAAGATGCAGTGCCAACATCCACCTAGAATGTGAACATTGATAAAGATTTAAATTGATTAAATATATTTTGAATTGAGACAATTAATGTGTCAAATGAATTGACAGATAACCATTTAGCAACGTCTGCCTGATAGTGACTGTTCGTAATGCAACTGCCTGCTATATCTAGAAAAGGTCGAGGGTCCAGGTGTTATGTGATTTTTCAAAAATAAAAAAAAACTGAGCATCTATGCATGCGCTGGAAGATCTCACCAGTAACAAGCCGGACTTTATCAATATTTCAATATTATACATAGTGATTGTGTAATATACTTTTTCAAATATATATAACGCATTTTCCCTTTTAATAAATGTATTCTATAAATTAATTTCAGGGAAATGCTCCTTTTTTGAACATCATTATATATATACAGTAGAACTTGGATAATTCGAACGTCTTTAATTCGAATATTTATCTTGGTCCCTAGACTTTTAAGCCTTTTATTCAAAACGATTTTACTTCGAATTTTTGGATAATTCGGATTTTTTGGGCCATTTGGCTTCGAATTATCCAAGTTTGACTGTGTATATAAATATTTTTTCACACACACATATATATATATGTGATGATTTAAGACCATGGAATTGTTGTAAATAGTCTAGATATCTACTACCACATGTTCCACCCCATGACTGTATATAACTTCTTATGTACTGCACATAGAAAGCCTCAACTAACATCAATCTGTACCGCGTAAGAATCTAATAAAGTATAGCAACTGCACAGATAGAAGGAATGGAGACTAACAGGAGAAAATTAGGGTTAAAACTAATCAGGCTTAGGACAGAAGTCGAAGCAAGGCCTAGCAAAAGAGGCTTAAAACTAGCCCAACTATAAATAATTTACAAGACAATATTTCCTGGGCAAGACCGGACGTATCTTGTGACCGCGGAAACCATAAAAGTCGAGTAACGCCCCGTATTTCCAGAACAAGACCGGACGTATCTTCCGTCAAAGGCAGTAGCAAAGACCAATCAGAAGACATCACCTAAATAGGTCAACCAATAGAAAAAGGCCATGTGACACCTTTCGACCAATGGGAAAGAAGACAGGTCTTGGTGTTAAATCGAGAAGCAAGAATTGTCAGTATACGCTTGGCTCTCAACAAGGTAACACTTGCTCTAAAGATCTCCCTCTCTCCTCATCCCATTCCTTCTTGACGTCAGACGCTTTTAGTGGAATCTCTGTTTGTTTATTTCACCTTTGGCCCAGCTGTGTCGCCTTCCACCACGACTGCACGGTAGAGTTGACATCGAGGTTCGTCTAGCATCAGGTAACACTGGTCCCAGAGGTCCCAAGATATCACAGACTCCCCCGTCCGAAGAGTCGACAGGATGGTGGACGCCAAGGTACAAGTAAGCAAATAGACCACTGTCTGTACAGAAAGATGGAACAGGGAAGAGAGGAGGATTCAAAGGAGCCCATGAAGACCGATCCCGACTACGAAAGTGGCGAAAACCCCACTTTTCCAAAGAAAGAAACCACCCTCGGTAGGACGCAGGAAATTGTCCCCAGCCAGCAGGACGCAACGCCCCCGCCGCCGGTGTCAGATGTCCTGGGGAGGTTGACGACGACGCTACATCAGCTTTCTGCCGTGACCGGACATCGCGAGAGGTGGAATCACTACGATGGTTCGTACGAGGCGCAGAGCTTCTTCACCAACTACGACGCCCAAGCAGATCGGGCCCAACTACAATACTCTACAAGACTGAGAAAACCAGCAAACCTCCTGCAATACCTCTCCGAGTTACCAACACGCGAGCGTATGTTACTGCTCCCCCGACCCTCTCTAAACCACGAGCCCAGCGCAAACAATGAACTCTGACCTTCCCAAGAATCCTCCAACCACGGCACAAGACCAGGACTGTCCCGACATGCAAGACAGCACCACAGTAGGTTCCTCCTTCTATAACTTTTGTTGAACAATTGCTCGTTCGAGCTGAACTGTCCAATAATGTAAACCTACTCTACTACTTTATACAGGAGCATCTATCGCTATAATTATGCAGAATACTTTTAAAATAATAGAAATCAGTTTGTAAAAGAAAAATACCTGTCCATCCATTTAACTTAACTATTAATGCTATAGCTAACAATATTGTCACCATAGATTATATCTTTTTGATCTTAAAAATAAGTAACATAACGCGGAATCTAAAATTCCATATTATAGATACCCCCTTGCCTTTTGGTATATTATCCCTTAACTCCATAAAAAGATTTCTACTAATTATAAACTGTCCTCAGCTACTCCTGTATCAATATAATGTATCCCTACCAACTACATTGTACGAACTCACCTCGTGCAAGCAACACGTGTCCCATGGACAGGTTAATACAACTGTCCCATTTACTAAATTTTCCCCTCCTGGAACGGGTTGCTCACACGTGGTGAACTCCAACGCTCTTATTTGGTCTTATTGTAATGTTCCTAATCCCATTTTCAACGCCCCTATGTCCTTTTCTTTCATAGCTTTAGACAGAAATAACCTAAGTCACAGCCTTCCAAAACTATTCCAATCGTTAAATTCCCACATAACTACACTCCTTCCTTTTACATGCATAGTTAAATATCGACAAATCGCTCTCAACAAAATATACAACACCCTCTCACATAACTTTTTCCAATTGGCAACAAATTTTTAGTGCGCGACTTAACATCCAACTCCAATCTCGAGCCACACAAGCCTCATTACGTCGCCCTACTAAACACACACACAAAAAATTATTTTTTTCACATTAAACGTGTCATATCCACTAACAATATAAAAATTATCGATATGTTCGTACAACCAGCACCCATGACTTTAGTAAATTTGTTATTCTTAGTAAAACAGGTTAGATTTTGTACAAAACAAAGACTTCACGTGACACCTTTTCATTTACAATTTTTTCGCTTCGTGTCACAGCGCCACACCACAAAACTCTTTCAATTTTCAGGCCAAAGACGCCTTCATCACGCCTGTGACACACTTAACCACACATTGTCCACGTAGATAGTCGCAATTTCATTCAATTCTAACCCGATATCAATGAATAACATTTTTACTAAATCCGCCAAAAACCATTCGATTTAATATCAACAGATACAATATCCGAATTTTCGAAATACAAACACAAATCTAACAAATGCTTGAACACACGGAATAATTCAACCTCTATATCTCCCTATGTCAATCCCATAACGCTTGTCACCAAATGTGACAAATCAAAACGCTTTTGTGTTTACAATTATAGAAATAATATCTCCGAGCGTAGTCTGAATTAACAAATCCAATAAGTTGGAAGAAAACAAGCTGCCCCCACAAAGGGCCTCTGACCCAAATAAATATGCCCACCACCGCCGGAAATCGCTAATAATAAATTCGAAGGGAGATGAGCAAACCAACAGCCGACATCTTGTTACGACCCGTCGCCACCCCGATGTCACTCTAATGGATTTTCGCTACCTATTAAATTAAATGTTAGTGCGTGCCTTTTTACTATACATCGTTCTAATCCCTAACCAATTTCTACTCCGATATCCCGTTTAGCTACTAATAACTTGCTTAGCCCGTTATTTTACATTTACTAACAAATCAGTCCACTTAACATCGACACTTAGAACCAAGGACAACATTTTACCTAAAAATCACACACACCCACACATGTTTTAAAAAAAAAAAACAACAACAACAACAACCCTTTATCGGTTAGAATAGATCGCCGTGTTTCTCCTGCACACACAGAATAAATGCCGCTTTAGGAAGAATCACGTTTTCACCTAAACGTGGGGCAGGGAACAAAAAATCGACAACATTAGGACTCAGTAAGTTTCACAGTTGGAAACAATGTGATCCACGAGTCGCACCAAACTTAAAACAAATTCGATAAGTTAGAACAACTTAGGCCAACAAGACCAAAGATATCGCGATCGAGGACAATTTAAAGCTCTCTCTACCCATCCTAAAAAACAGGAACATTACCTTTGGCCTACAACTTTCCATTCTTTCACGATATACAAACTTCTATGTATAATCTTACTTGCTCTTCTTTCTCAATGAACATTTTTTTTAAATTTTCATTTTAATATCTTGCATATAATCATTATATAGCTCTTATAATTGTTTTTTTTTACGTCAACCAATCAGCTTAGATGAGTGTCATTTTATTTTGTTTTTCTTTACCAAAGCTTATTTACTTGTGCTTTATGACTCTATTTTATAATCAACTTTATATTTAATCTTTCATATCTAATAATCTCAAGTTTATATTTCATATTTATATCAATAATTTGCATTTGTCATTTTATATTTTCTCTCACTTTATAAATTAGATGTTATTTACATTGTTTCATCTTCCGCTACCATGTCAATGCTATCGAGTATATTATTGCTCATTATTAATTTTCATTTAATATTTTCACTTTCTATTACCCCTTATATACTGCTGTAGTGTGTTAATCTTTGTATCATATCATCACTATTTTTACTTTTTTTAAAGATTACTTTGCATTTAACTTCGCAATTCTATTTTCGATTTTTCAAATCCTTTAACGCTATATGCAAAGCCTTAATTTCGCAATTTCATATCTCAATGATATATTCTTTTATAATCAAACTAAAAATCATGATCTAAAAACAGGGCAATCTTCAATAACCTCTTAAACAACCACTTTAAAGGTTACTTCTTAATAAATACTAACCCTTTTCCGCAGGAACTTTTAACTCCTTCACAGGCTAGACTTGACCTACTTTGATTTCGTAATTAACAATCTTGACACACCGTCCCCCAGATTTACCTTATCCCAACTTCTGGCTTGGATACGTGCAAATTGTATTTTTTTTTTATATATTCCAGGGCACTCTCATGCCACACGCTGGCACATCTTTTTATTTTTTTATTTTACTCTTTTTCTCGCTAAGCCCCTGATGACTCCAATTAAAACTTTGATTTCTGGTCACTGATCTTCGCCCTCATTTATCCTGCATGCGTACGTCTTAACGACTAATTACTAAAACCCATAACAATCCCCCTTATCTTACTTTTCGATTGTGGTACTGTAACTTTATTCGGTCCTTAAATTTACATGTGAAACATGGCCTAGGTTTTCCGCGCCGTGCACATTAAATGGTTTGGGACTTGAGTCAAAGTGACATTGCCTCAACCAAGTAATAACTAACCCCTCAACCCTTTCTAACGCCCATCACGAAGAGATCATGATTTACCCATCCAATCATTTATAGTTTTACCTATAATCATTATATGTTCTCTATTAAATATTTTATTCATATTTTTATTTTTACTTGTATGTTTAGTATTAGTTGTTTATGCTTTATTATCTCTTATGGATATACAGAAATCAACCCCATGTTATATACCAACTCATTTTAATTAATTTTTAAAAAATTACTTCCTTAATAACAGTCTTCCTATTCCGCTCTCTTAAATCCCTCCATATGAACCCTCTCACATCCGGGGCCATCTGTGATGATTTAAGACCATGGAATTGTTGTAAATAGTCTAGATATCTACTACCACATTTTCCACCCCATGACTGTATATAACTTCTTATGTACTGCACATAGAAAGCCTCAACTAACATCAATCTGTACCGCGTAAGAATCTAATAAAGTATAGCAACTGCACAGATAGAAGGAATGGAGACTAACAGGAGAAAATTAGGGTTAAAACTAATCAGGCTTAGGACAGAAGTCGAAGCAAGGCCTAGCAAAAGAGGCTTAAAACTAGCCCAACTATAAATAATTTACAAGACAATATTTCCTGGGCAAGACCGGACGTATCTTGTGACCGCGGAAACCATAAAAGTCGAGTAACGCCCCGTATTTCCAGAACAAGACCGGACGTATCTTCCGTCAAAGGCAGTAGCAAAGACCAATCAGAAGACATCACCTAAATAGGTCAACCAATAGAAAAAGGCCATGTGACACCTTTCGACCAATGGGAAAGAAGACAGGTCTTGGTGTTAAATCGAGAAGCAAGAATTGTCAGTATACGCTTGGCTCTCAACAAGGTAACACTTGCTCTAAAGATCTCCCTCTCTCCTCATCCCATTCCTTCTTGACGTCAGACGCTTTTAGTGGAATCTCTGTTTGTTTATTTCACCTTTGGCCCAGCTGTGTCGCCTTCCACCACGACTGCACGGTAGAGTTGACATCGAGGTTCGTCTAGCATCAGGTAACACTGGTCCCAGAGGTCGCAAGATATCACATATACAATACTAGCCGACGGGTTTTACCCGATTAAATGTTTTTATTCAAATACTATTCGTTACAATTATAAATTGGCGCCGTGGATGTCACTCTTGTGAAACGTCCCGCTCCAAATTTTGTGTCTGAGAAGCGATATTTTTATAGAAAGATGATCTGGCTTTTGTTTTCTGCTCGAATGAATGCTTTTCTGTTAGAATTTTTTTCCTGCGTACAAAATAATGAACTGGTTTCACCCGTGGTCTCTGCTTTTTGGAATTTTTCCCGATATAATTTTGTATCTGATAATCAAACATGATACAGCAATATCGTCATCATCATATTCTGACTAAAAATATATAGTTTTAATAATTGATTTATATATATTTTTAAATATCCTATCGTCTTCCTCGTATTTTTTTACCTATGTATGGAAATTTTGGTTTTAATTAGTGAACTACTGCGAATTTGTATACCGGACATACAAACATACAAACATTCATTTTTATATATACAATATATAGCAACTATGCTAATTACTTTAATTTTGGTTTCTTTTATATATTTTTATATATCATCTTTTTCATCAAAGCACTACTGTCCACTCGACAATCCTGATTTCCTAAACTTCGCTCTGTTTTTTAAATACATTATCTAGGCTCCAAAAACCAGTACTACTGACAAATTATCATCTGACTATCTCCCTTGAATTTTGGAATTGACTTTTCCAAAGGATGAAAATCCACAGCTAGGCTCAGCCAAAGAACGAATTAGGTTCATTTTCAACAAGTTTAATTTCCACCACGCCCCCTAGACTCATCTTGAAGACAGAAGTATACATGTATTCAGCATTGAGAAGTTTTAAATTTAAAAATTAATAATAGTTATTTTTAAAAACTCTGTAGTCTATTCCTCCAAATTTATAGAAACCCCACATACCGAGGCTTTTTAAGGAAGAAAATAAGAGGGATAATAAAGCTAGCGGAAAAGATGGCAAGCAACCTGGGATCCAGCTCATAGAGCTACTTACCTGAATCTTCAGGGAAAGGTCAACCAAGCTCTTGAAACTGATAAATCAGAAAATTGGAGTAATTTTATAAGCGAACTTGAATAAAAAAATTCAAAAATAAAAGTACAAAAATGTTTTAATCTAAAGAAAAAATATTTACATTTTTTCGTGTTTTTTTTTTTTTTTACATTTATTTTTCCTATAAATAAACAATCTCTATAGCAAAATTGGAAAAAAAAAATTTACAATACTTTTCTCTCTCTCTCTATGTTAGCTATCTATTATAATTAAATGTTATTGAAGTATATAATTCACTACATTTTCGGAGGTTAACATTTAAAATTCATTTTTTTTAAGAATGCCAACACTAATAGTCGTTTGAAAACAAAGAAAAATATCAGACTCGTTATTTAACCCTTTAAGCTCTAGGGCCCGAATGCTAACAATCACTATCAGGACCACACTAATTAAGCCTAAACTGATGATCAAGTAGTTGTTAAGTAAAAAATGTTATAAATAAATAAATATGATAGATTGAAGTGTTCTGTAAAGTGTAATATAATCCAGACTCCTTTCTCAACACAACACTCTGATTTTAATATACTGGAGTGAGTATTTAATTTTTTAATTGGGGGTTAATTATAATTAATTGAATAATCGACTTGAATTTTTCAAAATAAGGTTTTACAAATATAAAAAGGAATTTTAGATATATACAAGGCTATTTACAAAGCTAACACTTGTGTTTAAAAGCACAGACTGGATGCAAGCCTCTCTTGCACTTTGAACATATGGTTCTAGACCTCCGCTTCAGGCCTTCTTTTGTACACTCCACACATCTACTCTCTCTCTTTTCTGGAAGTTTTTCGAGTACTTCCTGGCTTGTTGAAGGCAGTACTGGAGGTTTCAAGTGATTTTTAACTAATTCATTTATTACTGAATAGTTAAAAGCCCTTCTAGAAAGCTTGGGGTTGTCTTTGGTATGCTGTTCATATAGGATGAAGGAGTTTAGGAAAGCCCTGTGGAAGATGTTGAGGATCACCTTTCTATAAAATTTTCTTCCTTTTCTTTCATCCATATATGTATACAACATTTGATCATTGAGATCTACCCCTCCCATGTAGCTATCATAGCATATTTTCATCTGTGGGTAGTCTCTTTGGTCTGACACCTTCTTTTTGCCAGAAGAAGCATCACAAAATGTTGAGAGAAACTTCACTGGAGGTTTGCTCTTCTTTTCTTTGTAAGCCAGGGCCAGTAGATTATTATTTACCATATAAAGGGATTCATCAACACCTAATTTTGCACTTTTTAAGGTTTTAGGAAGTCCTTTCCTATTAGTTCTTATAGTACCAGTCAAATAAGTATGACTGTCCAGTAAGTCCTTGGCTAGGTTGATGCTGGTGAAAAAAGTTGTCAGTTATCAAATGATAACCTTTTCCAAGTAAACTGGATTCCTGGAGCAGATTCATTGGAACATCATAGGAAAGGGACTTGATAATTGGAGATAATTTCCCTTTATATGGCTTCATTCTCAGACAATAGCCAGTTTTAGATTCACAAAGCATCCACAGTTTGACTCCAAATCGACCATGGTGCTTTTGGGGCATATATTGTCTAAGACGAGTTCAGTTTTTTAGGCACACCAAGCTCTCATCAACTGTAAGATTTTGAGTAGGCTTATAATAATATATAAACTTGTTGTTCACATGCTCTATGAGCTTCTCAAATCTTGCAGTTGGGTTGTAATCAGGATGAGAACTTGGAACCAGGTTGGAGTCATCAATCAGAGAAAAGCAGCTGTAGAGCAACTCAAATCTCCCTCTAGACATAACTTTACCAAACCAGGGCGTCTCTAAAAGTTCATTCTTGCTCCAATAGTCCCTGATTTGGTTCTTCTTCACATTGCCCATATTGAAGATGACTCCAATAAAGGCCATCATCTCATCCAAGGTAGTGTCCTTCCAGGCCAGCTTCCTAGAAAATAGAGGCAATTTGTCCCTATTGCTTGCCAATAAAGTTTGGGCACATTTATTGGTAAAAGCCACAATTTCCTTCATCAAATTAATTGTTATGAATAACAAAAAGTATTCAATAGGCCGGATAATAGAGGGGGGAAGGTGCTGTGGGCCACAAACTTCTCCAAAAGTCAACGTTTTAGATGTGGAAAATGGAGTATAAACTCTTACCCAAGGACTTGGCTGGTTTTCATCCACTTCTTCATCAGAAAATTCATCTTCAAAAGTGTCTTCAACACTTTCTTCAAACTCAGAAGACAAAGAATAAACTTCAGTGTCCTCAGAAAATGCAGAGCATTCTGAACCGGAAGCCATTTTTAAAAAATTAAAAATAATAAAAGGAAATCGCAAGACAAAGGAGATAAAAACACAGCTAACGTGTAGAGACAAGCCCAGAAGTGAGAAGGGAGGTGATAAAAATAGCCAGCCACCACCCCCCTCCCCCACGAGGGGCCCTACAAGGAAGTAACGATAGATCGGTACCCCCGGCGCTCCTGGTGACGTTATAGGGTAACGATGGATCGTTACCTCGGCGCTTAAAGGGTTAATAGCCACACTTGTATAGACGGTCTGATTTTACACGGGATAATTGATTCTCTATTGTCACATGAAGACAAATAGCTAGCCAATGTTAAGTATTAATTAGTTCAGTGGTTTACTTTAAATAATGTACTATAGTCAGATTTCTTGGAACTACATTTAGTAAATGAATGATATTTCTTAAATTTGATATATATTTATTGAAGAATTTAGATCTTTTCACCATATACTCTGTTTCATAGTGATATACCAATTCTATATTTCATGCATTTCTGCAAAAAATATTCTGCGCCTCATTCACTATCGCAGAAATTGAAGTTCCTCTGGTAGATGTCAAGACATTTGCCTTATGCTTAGTTGTTTTGGAATCTATATTATAGACTTTTCGTAAAGAAGTGGATGATGTGGTTGATCTTATACAAGATCAACTGCTAGTATTCCTGTTAGTATCTTATGTGTTGAATATATTGATCAATTTAATCTGTACTGTAGATAAAAAGGGTAGCTCGCTAAAATATGCCAAACTTGTATAACCCCACTTCTAAATGCTTAGTTCATTCATATGCATCATAATAAAGTACTGTCCCTATATTATGTTTAAAATTCCCAATGAATTTCAGTATCTTTCACTCTTTCCTGAACTAGGAAATAGCTTCTCAGCTGTTTCATCTTGGATACACACTTCTATTGTAACACCTACATGTCTTTTGTTTCCTCTAAATGACCAAGTTTTATCATATTCCCAGCTTATAAAATGGTGAATCTTGCTTTATGAACCTGTCTGAAGACATAACTAAACCATTTAATCAGTAATAATTATGGGTGGGTGTGGTATGCAAAAAGGGCAGGGACATATTAATTGTGATCCAATAACTTACTGGAATTCATTGTCTGAGAAGAATATTTACTATTCCTTAATCTGATCAAGAAAGGGGTTTATAAGAGTAACCAGTCTTTTTGGACAAGAGTAAAACCATGTTGATTCCTTCACTGTAGTGCGTGTGTGATCAAAACATTCAGACCTGTTAATGTTCTGTTTTGTGCTGCTAATAATGACCAGTTTTCTTTAAGAAGATCCACTCATGGTACATATCTATGGCCATAGCTCTATTTTGTAGTTAGGGTCTCATTCAATTTTCAAATGGACCAGACAAATCACTCCACAAACTCTAAAAGTAATGCGTCTCCCCCACTGAATCAAGGAAGAGTTGTCAATCTTTCCACTGGTACTATAGTTGCCTGCTTGTTTAAAATAAAATAGGCTGATTCAATCATGGCCACAATTTGATCATTAGCCCAACAAAGATATGAACTCAATGGCTGTCCTAACTATAATACAGTGTAACAAGGTTGTTTGAAAAAATGCATATTGAGACTTGCATATTATTAATAAAGAATTCATTAAATTGGATCTATTTTTTGGGGGTTTAAACTTCATTAAAAGTTTGAAGGTTCTTGTAAAATAATCATATTGGATAATATGAAAAATGATTTTAAAATTATATTGATATGCATCTTAAATAAAATATATACTCAAAAGTATAAGCTATTTACGTGCATGTGTTCCTTTTATAAAAATAAATAATTCCCTACTCCCCTTACTGCAATAATAAAATATTGGGAGTTTTGATTTTGAAAACGGTGAGCATACCCATGTAATTGAAATATATACAGTAAAACCTAGCTATAGCTATATAGCTAATGAAACTGAACCTTTGGTTCTCTATAATATCTTTTTTTTTTATGGTTGACTAATATTTTCAAATTGATTTAATTTTTTTTGCTGGTTTTGCAACTGATTCATTTCAGATATTAAATCTTCAGATAGAAATACAGTTACAGTTGAGATCTTATTTATTTATTTTTTAAAATCCTTTGTTTGTGTGTGTCAAAATGGATTCACCTTCCTTTAGAACCAGAGGTAATAAATTTGTGAAATTATCAATTTCTTTCTCTATTAAAAGAATATGCCAAGGCAAATGAGCCCCATATTCCTTTTTTTAGATGTACACCAATACCTCGCTTTGCTTCGTTTCGTTTTGCGTTTTTTTTTTTTTTTTTTGAAGTTGCGTCGCTGCTTAATTTTTACTGATTTTCACTGTGCGTCGTTAGATTTTTGAAGTTGCATTGTTTTGGATTCGAGTCATTAATTTTTTTTCCCTAAAATATGGCAACACCTTTGTTTTTGATTGCACCTTCACATATTTTCACTCTGCGTCGTTTCAATTTGCGTCGTGTTTTTTGGAACGTAACCCCGACGCAAAGCGAGGTATGGGTGTATTTTAATATTTTAAAAGAATTTTTTGAAAATCTAAGATTCACAAACAGTGATAAGGGAGTCAAGGATTTTAAGCATGGCAACATATGCATTATTTTTTTATTGTTATGAAATGCACGCTTATTCTAATTTATTTTAATTGGGTAATCATGTCGGGCCTTGATATCTTGTAAATTCTCTTAGATACAGAATTAGAAAGCTATTATAAATATAACACCATGTCAATAAAGGTTTTAATTATAGTGATCAGAAATTTTGATAAGGCTAACAATAATTCAACAATAAGTTGGTTCCAATTATTTTTTTGGTAAAAGTGTTAATCATACTTTTTTATCCTAATGAATACACCAATACCTCGCTTTGCGTCGTTTCGTTTTGCAGTTTTTTTTCAAAGTTGCGTCGCTGCTTAATTTTTACTGATTTTCACTGTGCGTCGTTAGATTTTCGAAGTTACGTTGTTTTGGATTCGAGTCTTTAATTTTTTTTGAATTTTTTTTCTTAAAATATGGCAACACCTTTGTTTTTGATTGTGCCTTCACATATTTTCACTTTGCGTCGTGTTTTTTTGGAACGTAACCCCGACGCAAAGCGAGGTATGGGTGTATATGACTTTTAATGAAATACACTAGTGAATTTAGAAAGAATGTCTCATCAAAATTTATGTCATCAAAGCCAGGAAATATAAGGAATAAGCTTATATCGCTATTGTTATAACATCTTGACCAGCCTGGATATGCCTTTTTTTCATATCATTGCCTGAACTTCTATTTTTCATATATTTCCTTCTATTTATCACATGATTTAGCATCTTTATACAAATTTGGCCTTAACTACACATTTTTCAGGAAGCCTCTTTGACTAGCCTTTTTGGTCTTTAAGGTACAGGCTGCACCATATTGACAAGGACCAACAGCCCAAAACATGTGGTCCTTTATAAAAAGGTGTCCTCTCATGTAGGTTCTGCTGTACTATTGATTCATCAGGTGAAAAGTCCAAGAACTTGAAGGTTGGATTGGTGATAATAACTAGAAATTCAAAACAAACATTATTTTGTACATTTATTTTCACACAAAATGTACATCATTTCTCAACACATAGTTATCTTTGGAGTTATATTTTCTTTCAAAAATTATAAAAATATGCAAATATAAAGCATTAATGATATTTTTACATATACTATTGAAAATAAAGCTATTTTTAAATGGATTTTAATATATATATATATATAAGACAACAAGCAAGCCAAATTTTTAGCAAAGTCTCAAATTTTTAAAACTATACACAGAAAATTCCAATATAGCCTTTCTATTTTATTCCATTTTATGATCATTCGATGCCAGGTTATGAGGTTGAAAATCTAGAGCTAATGTCTTATGATATATTTTGAAATTTTCACAGAATCTTTTTTAGCTCTCTGTGTATATATGACAATTTTTTATGATATAAAAGATGTTTTATTGGCTTGAATATATATTTAAAAAATCAAATTTCAGTTTATAATGTGATAAGGACTCACTATATATATATATATATGCTCTTAGAAGAAACGCTGACCTTTCTGATCAAATGGATTAGTTTTATTTGGTGCGTCTGGACAAAGATTGAAATTTCTGCCATGATTCATTTCCATTGTCATGGATGGGTGGTCAAATAAAGCTTTTCAAAGATAACACTAAAACATTATCATGAAAGGATTTGACTATTTGCTTTGAAAAATTGCATTAAAAGATAAATTATGAAAAAGGTATTCACATTGCATTAAAAGAGTTTCATCTAAATTAGATTGATAACAATGATCTTTTATTAGAATTCTATAAATAAATAAAATATATATTTTATATATACAATAGAACCTCCCTGTAAAGGACACCTAATTGCAGAGCCAAAGTGTCCTTTGTAGAGAGGTGTCCGCTAGCGGGGTTTCCGCTAAAGGGGGAGGTTCTACTTTATATATATAATATAAATGTATAATAGTTTCCAATATCTTAATATTTAAATAGACCAAATTGAATTAAGTAATTTATATGACTTTCATTAACAATAGATTTAGATTTGGTCTTGTTATCTTGTGATTTTTAACAATAATCCAAAATGTTGCAACTTATTACATAATATAATTTCTGAAGAGAAAATAAATAAGCTGAACTAAGAGAATAATTATCCAAAATGTTAACATCTCATATTTTCTGAGTCTTTTTTAAAATTTGTTTTTGCTTTCATTTAATTCATATTTTCATCTAAATTGACTAATAAATCCAAATTGAAGTTTGCTATTTTGTGTTTTTCTCTCCATTATAAACAAGGTTATGCTTTAATTAAAAAGATTGTTTTTCTTATAAAAATATCCAGATTAAAAGTGAATAGTTTAGACCATGAGGGGAGTAAAATGAGAAAAATTCAAAATTTTTAAATATTATTTTAACAATGAAGAGAGAGGTTGCTACCTTATCTATTGATGCACACTGTGTCCAAAACTAAAAAAAATAGATATCATATAGTAAATGTATTTAAAAATTATTAATAAAATAAGTTTTAAAATTGTAAAACGTATGATAAGGCGCTTATAATACCAAAAGTTCTTTACACAATGTGAAACTTTCCAGAGACCAATTATTTAAGAGTTCATTTTCATCGATGATAATTCATGGCAAGAGATAGGGCTTGGCTAGTAGATGAATACCATGACAACTAGGATATTTAGAGTATGAAGGGATCAGCTAGATCTTTGAACTCGAACACAATAGAATGTGTTTGGGATGCCTTAAGGAGAGGCATTGGATCACATCTCTAAGAAAATGAATGCTTCATGAGCTAGAGTTTCAATTTGAAGAAATTGAATATGCTGTCAAAACAGCTCTTTCAAAGGTTTTATGAACATTGAAGGTAAAATGTAACCACACATTCTATCTTGAACTTCTATATCTTTGAAATATGTTACTTCAGTTAAAAATATTTTTAACATTATATATATATGATACATTTTGAATGATAGAATGTAATTTTTTTTTTGTTTTTACTGAAGATTTAACTAAATGGAGTATGTAAATTTTTTTCTTTGTTTAAAAAGATTTGAAAAATAAAGAGATGATGATTGAGGTGGAGACAGCCACAAACGACTGCTAATTTTTCACGCATCTATAGTGGAATTACATCATATATATACATATATTAATAATAAATTTCTATTTTTTCTTTTATATATTAGGTTAATAACTAATTCAATAAACTATACACACGTATAAACAATTAGAAAATAATTATATAAGAGCCTAACCTAAAAAAAAACTGAAAATTATATGATGATAATTATTGTCCCTTACATGGGCTCTTATTGAAGTAAAGGTTATGAAAAGATATTTTTGATTTCATAAAGGTAGTGACTCAAGGAGGAGGCTGCCCATCAGATGGGCACTTGTGGAAGATCTTATCATTTTTGTGCACCAAATTTCAAGATGGTTAATAAAAGATTAGAAGTATATATAATAATTTTTTTGCTTAATTTTGGACTACAGTGTTTTTCATTTGAAGGATGGTTTATGAATTCGGAATAATAAAACATTGTTACCTCTATAGTTTGATTATAATAAAAAAATGTATATGAATAAAATAAACATTTCTATTTTTGGATATTAGCTAAGGATCACACAAGGTAACAATAAAAAATCAAAATAAAGTACTTTATACATGATAATTTAGTAACTGCATTGCTGCAATTTCAAGTCAAAAACATTTAACAGCATGTGTCTACAAGCAAGAAAATAATAAATATGCTATATATATATATATGTGTTTGAAAAATACGAAAATATGAAAATGGTCGGGTGTTGATATTAAAAACAAAATTGGCATATCCTGACCACTCACATAAGAATTTTTAGATTCGAGTTGGCCAAATATGGAACAAGCTAAATCAACTTTAATTGATTTTTGTTCCACTAGATGGTGCTCTACCATCAAAAATGCTCATGTGAGCGGTCAGAACATGCTAATTTTGTTTTTATTATATATATGATAAGAGGAAATAAATAAGAGATTCAAGAGGACTAAATTTTTTAAAGTTGTAAATAAGTGATTGAGGAGAAAAAAAAAAGCACTATTCAAAATGTACTTCTTTTTCGTATTTCCACTTCTCTTACAAAATATAGATGTTGAAAATGTTTGTAATATTTACTTCTCCACTTCGCAGCAATATATTTTTATTTTTATTTGCTGGTCCTTCTGATAATTGTCTTTCATTTCTGACAAACAATTTTCCAAGTACTCTAGCTTGAAGATGATATTAATGCTGAACCAAAACATCACATAAAACACTTATTTGGATTTGGTCCTTTTTCTGCAAAATAAGAATAAAATGTGAGCAAACACCACATTGAGATGATAATTATAAAAATATATAGAAATAAAAGATGAGAGTAAAAATGCCTATTGAGGGGCAAAAAGAAGTAAATAAAAAGTGCCCCTGATAAAATTTGATTCTTTCTTATCAAGGCAAATAGAGGAAGATGTCAAAATATGGCATCATAAGATTACTAAATAGAAATGGACTGGAAAGGGTTTTAAAAGCTGATTATTTATAGAATCGGCACAAAATGCAATGATTTTTAAGAGATAGTTTATCATATAGAAGGCAATTGACTTATAAGGTTTGATATCATAAACTGAGAAAGAATTTAAAATTAGAATCAACAAAAAATATCCAATTACATATTTTCTACTTTGATTTAAAATTTATAGAACTCAAAATATAGAGGATTTATATATATACATAAACATCGATAAAAAGCTATTATAGGGGAAAACTGAGAATGTGGCCAGTTTAAATTAGTTGAGAAGAGAGGCTGTCTTTGTCTGCTCAGTTGCAGTGACATGCAATGCCACTTGAAGCACCATGTCCCTGATGGTGAAAAGTGGCACTTAATACAAGCCATTGTTCAAAAGTTCTTCTCAGAAATAGGACCTGAAACAAACAAATAAATCAAACTTTTATGAAAGGTATTTTTAAAAAAGCATCCCTATTTGTAACTTAAATCTATAAATTTCAGAAAATTACACTGCAATATATATACAATTGAGAATTTTAAAATAGATTTTATTATAATCAAGAACCAACTCTTATTTACTTATTAAAAGCCTCAACTCCACCCTAAGTTCAACCCTTCCTTTATGTGGTGAGTGGGAGAAGCAGCACAAGTAGGGGACTGTCCTGTAGGTTGAAGTATGGTGGGGACTTTGCGAGCCCTGTGCCACTATGGTAGCCATGAAGGCCTGCAGGGAACCTTGAAATGTGGATGACTAATGGGGCAATGGCATCCTCTAATTCCATGGAGCACACAAACAAGACTCTATGGACAAGACACCACTACCCACCAAAGCCTCTCAAGTTTTTATTTTAAATTAGTATTTGAAATTATATTTATAAATTAAAAAGATATACAAAAACATTGGTTATGTGAGATTTTACAGCCTCTTTCCAAAAATTGCACTTGATGTATAATTAGATATAGCTTGGATTTTTAAAAATTTAATTGGAAGATGTCTCCTTTGAACATCATTAGCAATCAATATATAGGAACATCTTCCTTTAAAAAGCACTAAAACAATGCATTTTCTCTGTGCAAAGTGAGAAAGTTCACATCAGTGAATATGTCATAACACCAGTGTTGGAAAATTTTAACAAGCACAACTTTATACCATAGTTTCAAGTAATGACTCATAAAAAACAGGGTTCTTCACCTTCTTACAAGAGTTATGAAATCTGCTGGATCTGTTAAAAAAAGTGTTTAACAAGTGAAGTAGTATGGCTAATTTGAAACAACCATATGCTACAAAATTTGAGACAGATGGTATTCATATGGAAAAAGGTTCCCTCTCATTTTTAATATATTTATTAAACGAAAAGACAAAATAAAAGAAGAAGAGTTTCTTTTAATAGAAATATATCAAAGCAAGCTTTCGGGCAAAAAAAACCCTTCTACAGGCGTGATTACAGCATCAAACTTGGCACTATAATGCAGGTACAATGGCTAAAAAGAGAATATATAACTATATATACATATAACTATTTACATATTTGCGGAATAAATTATGAAAATGAGGATTTGCATTATTTATCACTATTTTATAATTAGAGAGATATTAAGTAAATAAATAAATAAGGAATTTTTATGTTTGGAGTTTGAAACTATAGGGGAATATGCCAATCTAAACAACCGCTCACGCGATCACCTCAAAAACCCAAGTAATATTAATTTCTAGCTATCTTGTTGAGGTTATTACTTCAAGGCCAGGAGAGCACGATATGCATCTGGAAGTTCTATTTTTCGATTAATGACGAGGCTACTAGGGTAGTTCAAGCAAAGGCAATGAAACAACATGGCCGTGCTCTAATAAAATATTTCAACGAACATGAGGATCTGAAATCAGTGAGAACTATAGTCTCCGATCAAAGCAAGCTTTCGGGCAAAAAAAAACCCTTCTACAGGCGTGATTACAGCATCAAACTTGGCACTATAATGCAGGTACAATGGCTAAAAAGAGAATATATAACTATTTTATAGAGAATTAAAGGAATATAGAGCATTGCTCACACGAGACAGAGTAGACCGCACCAACAGAATGGAGGGGATCTGGAGGGGCATACGATTTAGTGTATGGGTGACAGAGGGATGTGAGCAGGTTGGAGGAGTTCTTATATATGATGCGGATACCATATGTCATACGTTGGCGAGACAGGTAGATCCGTTGCCATCAGAATGTCTGAACATTCTCGAAACATCTCCAATCATGACACCAGGTCCCTCCTTTATCAGCACACTCTCAATACTGACCATCCTTTTAACACCAACCACCCCACTATACATTACAGACACATTCATAACCAGCACCAACGATTAGTTCTCGAGTCAATAGAATCCCACAGACATAACAGCATTAACCAAAAAATAGAACTTCCAGATGCATATCGTGCTCTCCTGGCCTTGAAGTAATAACCTCAACAAGATAGCTAGAAATTAATATTACTTGGGTTTTTGAGGTGATCGCGTGAGCGGGTGTTTACATTGGCATATTCCCCTATAGTTTCAAACTCCAAACATAAAATTCCTTATTTATTTATTTACTTAATATCTCTCTAATTATAAAATAGTCATAATTAATGCAAATCCTCATTTTCATAATTTATTCCGCAAATATGTAAATAGTTATATGTATACAGTGTACTCCGCTTATAACAAAGTCGGTTATAGCGAAATTCCGCATATAGCGAATGAAATTGTCTGCACGAAAGAAAAGAAGGGCTTAAACCATTAAAAGAACTCTGGATATTGCGAAGTCGGATATAAAGAATTTTCGCTTATAACGAAGTGATTTGCATGTATAAATTTTTATTTTATCCGTTTATAACGAAGTTTTCTCATTTACCATTATAATTGACTAATATATTATGCATAATATATATCAAATTACAACGTGTGAATGACACAAATTTAATGATACACAACAAATAAGTTAATAATATACAATTTTAAAATATGCAAACATATTATAAGTATTTTTTTTACATTATTTAAACAAAATTAAATTGTTTAATAAACGCTTATATTTTATTAACGTTTACCATGGCAGGAGAACGAAAACAAATAAGAAACTCACTATCTCTGTCAGTCAAGCTGCAAATCCTAAGAGAGATTGAAGTGGAGAAGAAGAAAAAGACAGATGTTGCCCAGAAACATAATATCCCACAGTCGTCGCTCAGCACCATAATAAAGAACTCTGAGAAGATCCACCAACAAGCTCTGCATGCGGGAGAAAGCAGTCGGAAACGAGCACGTGGATCTACATATGCTGATGTTGATGAGGCTCTGCTGCAGTGGTTCAAGCAGGCAAGAAGTGCAGCGCTTCCAGTTAATGGTCCATTGCTTTCCGAAAAGGCGAAGACCCTGGCTCTTGAATTTGGATTAAAGGATTTTACTGGGAGTGGTGGATGGATCGAGCGTTGGAAGGCAAGGCATGGCATCAAGCTGCGCAACATTTGTGGAGAATCAGCTTATGTCAATCGTGAGACAATGACGAACTGGTTGACCGATGTAATGCCTAATATAATTAGTAACTATGCTTTGATCGCATAAAAGAAGTTTTAAAAATACCGTTAGAGATGGATTTCGATTCTTATGCTGACGCTGACAATGACGTCGTTACAAATGCCATGTTATCCGATGTAGAAATTGTCGAGAGCATTCTTCAAGCAAAAGAAGAAGAAGAAACGGACCAAGTTGATGAAGAAGTAGACCCAATTGTCCACATTCCGCATCCAAAAGAGGTCTTGGAGAGCATTCAAACTCTGCGATTGTTTCTTCAATGTCAGGATGAGTCCATGTCTCTTCATAGGCATCTGTCAGACTTGGACAACATCGAAAAGAGTGTTCAGCACTTGTTACTGACTTCTAAATGTCAAAAGAAAATCACAAACTACTTCTCCAAAAACACCTGATGAGGTTGTTATTGATCTTTGTGTTGCTCTTTTGAGTTGAATAGTAAATAAAATTATTGGTACAAAACATTTTTTTTTTCCAACTGCGGATATAACAAACTTCGGATATAACAAAGTGATTGTCATGGATAATGCGACTTCGTTATAAGCGGAGTACACTGTATATTCTTTTTTTAGCCATTGTACCTGCATTATAGTGCCAAGTTTGATGCTGTAATCACGCCTGTAGAAGAGTTTTTTTTGCCCGAAAGCTTGCTTTGATATATTTCTATTAAAAGAAACTTCTTTTTTTATTTCCTCTTTTCGTCTAAATATTACCAAGAAGAATATTATAGTCATTATCGCCAATGAATATATTTATTAAAATAATATACTAATTTGATTTATGAATAAAGGCCAAAAATTTACATCATGAATAAACCACGATAGAAGTTTTGAGAAATTTTAAAAAATGCCAACCTGTATAGTATTTTTTAGCGTTATGGCATTATTTTGATGCATATATTAGAAGTGAGAAGTGCCTTTTAGAAACCAAATTTTACCTGATTAATTAAGGCAAATGATTAATTATGGTCAGATTAATATAATTTTTATACATAATCATTATGAAAGTAATCAACTCTAGTTGAACAAAACACAAATAATTATAAATTGAAAACAGAAAAAGGTCAAAATATTTTTTTATAAAGTAGAACATCCCTTTAGCGGACACCCTGCTAGCAGACACCTCTCCACAAAAGACACTTTGGCTCTGCAATTAGGTGTCCTTTACAGGGAGGTTCTACTGTATTAATTCTGATAATTTAAAATCAACTTAACCACAATCACTAATTTGAAGGCCTGCATCAGTTATCAATTTTCATGATATCCTTCAAAGCTTTAAAGTGACATAGTCTAAGGCTCTGCAACTAGGGGTCTTTTAAAGAGAAGTTTTAATGTAATTAAATATAGATTGAGAAAATTATAAAATACATTTTGTAATTTTCCAAAACTAATATTTTAAATTTAAAATAGATAACTTTATTTCATGATTAAGCAGAAATTGAAAAGAAAATAATCCTTATTCTTACCATATTTTTTGTCAATTTAAGACCAAGCAAGGATTTTCCAACAATCTTCTTCATTGCTTTCTTCACGTGGCACATCTGAGAAGGCGATGGGAGGCTTATTTACTGCTGTCATGTAAAGAAATAATGTGATCATCTCAGAGTCATGTAGGATTCCACTCTGAGCAGGTATATTAGCAAAATCCTTGATTCTCATGAGAGGGAAGCGAATGAGGAACAAAGCAGCGCCTAGAACTTGACGTTGGTTCTCTGGTTCTGCTGGAAGATTCTGGCGAATGCATTCTGCTTTTGCCCATCTGCATCAAACAATAAGATATTATAATTTGGGTATTAGAATATTAAAATTTTCAGATTGAATAAAAATGACAAAAGGATTTAGAAATAAATGTAATAAGAGCAATTCTAAATAAATAGTGTGACGTTTCAGTAAGAGCGATGTTGCCATCAGACAAAAGAGTGAATGAGAAAAAATATCACAGCAGGTTCTTAAAAAGTTAGTACTGTTATCAAGTGTGTGTAAACACGATAGCATATAAGAAGAAAATTGATTTCTAAGAACCCTAAAATATACTATTCTTAGCATTAGAAGTGCAAAAACTTTTTTTAGATAAACACAAGGATTATGTCTTATTACATTGTGTTTCAAATCTATAATCTAAATTGTGCCTTATCATTTTTAGATATAATTAAAAGCATATCTGTAAATGTCATTGATATGTACTCTTTCTTCTATTCTGTTAATTGTAGCACATTTCTTTGAATTAAAAAGGCTTATTTAAATTGAAATAATTGTGTCCAGTGGTGTCTATTTTTTTTTTGCTCTACAAGCGCATAATTTTCAATCTTATCCCATTTTAGAGCATATTCATGATTTTCCATTCTTTCTTTTAGAGTTATGGCTATTTGTCCTACATAGTATTGTTCACACTTTTCACATTTCACTTCATAAATTAAACCTTTTATTTTTGGTAATTGGATGTTCTTGTGTTTGTTGTATTGAGAAATAGGGGGACATGGTATCCATGCAATTTTCAATTTTTCATACTTTTTGAATATACAGTTAAACCTGTCTATAGCGTCCCCTCTAAATAGCGCCTCCCCCTCTGCGATTTACAATAAAAGTGACCTCTCTATAGCACCCTAATTTGGTGAGTACCAAGAGGGGGCGCTATAGACAGGTTTAACTGTATATTCAAAAAGTATGAAAAATAAAAATTGCAAGGAAACCATGTAACTCTATTTCTAAATACCTCAACAAACACAAGAACACCCAATTACCAAAAAGAGCAGTATTAATTTATGAAGTGAAATGTGAAAATTGTGACCAATGAATGTTATGCAGGACAAACTTTCCACAGGCCATAACTTTAAAAGAAAAAATGAAAAACCATGAATATGCTCTAAAATGGGATAAAATTGAGGATTCTGCACTTGTAGAACTTATAGTAAAGATGGCCTTTTAAAATTTCATGAAATGAGCTTACCTAAGGGCAAGTTTGAAGATATCTACTTCATCCATCTTGAGGTCATCTCTCTTCAGTAGTTCACAGAGAATATCATGGCTAATGTCTGTAAAGTCATCATTCTTAAAGGCTTCAGCAGCATTTGAACATATCAGTTTTAAAATGAACTCTGTAAGTTCATGATCATCATAGTCACGAACATTCATTAACCAAAAGAAGGCATTTTCAGGCAAGCACAAATTTTTGATAAATTCACGGCAATGGTTTTTCAGACTTGGCACTTGATACTTCTTTGCTATATCCATCAAGGGCATTAATGTTTCTATTTTTATTTCAAGATAATCGCAGTACAAGTATTTGAGAAAAATTAAAAAGATTTCAGGACGAATTTCTGGCACCTCTATTTCTAAAGATGATGATGTTGGTGAATCATTAAACAGTGAATTGAAGACAGGGCTGCCCAAGGCCAAAACAAGGCGATGTGCAGGAATCTTCCTTCGATATTTGCCTGTGCCTACAATGAAATGCACATCACTCAGGTTTTCCTTGTTGAAGATAGATTCAAAGCGATCATTAATTGTACTAGGTTGTTCTTCTATTTCCAATACATATTGATCTGTTTGAACTCGCTGGCTTGGATTATTCTTCTTAAAATTGCTTGCCCTGGACAAAAAAGTGTCATGTTAATAGGTGTCAAGGTAATATAGTGACATTTTGGTAACAGTGTGTCGTTGCCATATCAGACAAAAGTAATAATGAGATAAAATATAACAGCATATTTTTAAATAGTTGGTACTGTTTTCAGTATTGTGTAAACAAGATAATTTATAAGAAAATAATTATCTAAGAGCTCTATCTTGTTTACACAATCAATAACAGTGCCAACTATTTAAAAATTTGCTGTCATATTTTTTCTCATTCAGTACTTCTGTCTGATGATGGTAACAACACTGTTACTGTATTCATTTGAATTTGTTCTTATTAGCTTGTGTTTCTAATCAAAAATCCCAATCGTGTAATGCAGGACATTTATTTGTTTACAATGATAAATAATTTGGAAACAAATACCTAAAGTTCCAAACCTGATTTAATGTTAAATGAAAAATAACAAAACCACAGTCCATCATTAGATCAGCCCTTTTGTTCTTCTGAGTCATGATAGGATTTCATCTTCACAGCACAATTTCTCTGGGCTTATGGCAGCGATTAGTAGTGTCTACAGTTTCAACTTCATAGGTTACTTATCATATGCAATTAGTAACCAGACAAGGTCCAAAATATTGTTTAATCAGTTCTTCTGAGAACCCAATTTTCCAGCCAGGTATGAATGCCCATAACTTTTCCCCTAATTGGTAGCTCCTGTCTCAATATTTAGCATCATAATACTGTTTGTTCTTTTCTTAAGCTTTCAAGGTATGTAGCTGAGCTTGTTTGTGTCTCTTCAACCCTTGCCACTATCTCCTGATTGTATTCCTTTTGGATTTTGTTATCTAAGAGAAGGAATATAATATCTTGAGTAGTTTTTTTTTTTATTTTTAGCCATGAATAATTTTGAACAGCATAAATCCAATGGTTTCTGACATGAAAGTAACATAGAGAAGCACAAAACATTCTATTTTTGTTCAACATACACATATATTAACATCATATTGGCTAGTGTTCTATTAAATCGCTCTGTGAGGCCATTTGTTTGGAGATGGTAAGCTGTCATGAATCATTAGATCATGGAAGTCATGATAGCTTAAATATCAGTTTTGATTGATGAACTCTTTTCTGGTCAGGGATGATCTCTCATGAACCCTTGTGTTTAAGTATTACATTTTCAAAAATATCTTTGGCCACTTGTTGAGCTTCTGCTTATGATCACTTGATAACTGTTGATTTACCAAGTTTCAATAGTGTTGTGTTTGAGAGTATAGGCACATTTACAAAACAAAATCTTTAGATTCAGGCTGTTAAAACACTAGACTAGGAATTGCTATCTACAAAGATAAGATCCTGGAAAAAATCTCCCTTTCCCATCCTAGACACCTTTCAGTTTATAAATCGGAACTCTCTGCAATAGATACAGCTCTAAAAGACATCAACATAAACTCACCAAGCAATATAATAATCTACTCCGACTCAAGAGCAGCCATTTATTCCCTTCAAACCTGCTTCTCCAGTCAAAAACCTCTTCTCAAGAGCATCACTAAGTCTGTAAACCGACTCCCAGCCAACAGCTTCCAGCTCACGTTGGAATTCCTGGAAATGAGCTAGCAAACTCTCTGGCAAAGTCTGGAGCTCTTGGCCTCCCTGAAGCCAAGGAATCTACCACCCAACTAGATGAAAGAGACCTCCTCCGTACCATCAAAACCCAATGCCTGCAGGAATGGAAATCTAATGCTGCACATGACTGGTACAGAGCAGGAGGGACAAGCACCGGTTCTGTCCTCCCAAGAGAACAACAGTCTTTTATTCCAGACTTAAGTCTGGTCATCTACGGACAATGACTTTCCAGAATGGTTGCAAGGTTTTTCCACTATGTACCAAGTGCAATTCTCGACCTGCAACCCCAAAACACATTATTGACTGTATTGACTCATCCATTGATGAGCTCTACTCATCCCCAGCAGACACCATCAAAAGTCTCAAGCTCTACAAGCTTGATACCCTAATATGATTGAGTGGAGATAAGAAAGAAGAAAAAGAGGCTGTAAAAACTGGAAGACAATAGTGGAGCATGCTTTCAGTACTGGCACTCTGCTGTGAGTGACATTTTCTTTTGTTTCTCAGAAGACCTGGCCAAAAATATTTTCTCTTCACCCATTGTATGTCTTGGTAAATACCTAAATGTCTGTAGTTGGATCATCATCGAGGCTTCTGAGAATATTAGAGTACAAATGTTTAGGTATCACCAATAGTCACATCTGTTCTAATGGGTTAAAATATGGAAAGGGTATATTTTTTTATAGATTACAAATAGATTATTCATAGAATCCATGCCAGTGCAGCCAGAATAAATATGTGGCCTTAGCAACTCAACATCAAATCAGGTAGCAGAGTATGATGAGGCCAATCTGGTTCCTCTAAACATTAGAAGAAAAACAATATTTGCCAAATACATCCATAAAACACTAGCAGCACCAAAACATCACAAAACAGCAATACTTATTAAAAATTGGAAAGTAAAAAATAGGCTAAAATGTATCTCCCCAAAGCACCTCACAATTAATCACAAACTAACAACACAAAATGCATAAATACTCAAATTGCCAATTTGCCCCACATAAACAAAAAAAAATCCTTAATATCAAATTAAACCTATAGGAAAATATAAAAAAGGCTGACCATCACCCTCTCTACCTAAAACACCTAGCAGAGGAATTATTAATGAAAACTTTGATAAAGACTACCTCGTCTTCACTGATGGAAGTCTTCTGAAGAATGGTTGCTCGGGAAGTGGAACGGTTATCCTCAATAAAGGCATCAAAACTGAAATCAATCATAAAAATACCAAAGTTTTATCCGTATTTAGAGCAGAAATAAACGCAATAAAAAATAGCCCTAGAAAATCTGAACAAGCTAGCTCCTATCTCATGCATAATTTTCTTAGATTCAAAAGCAGCAAAAACTGTGCTTAAATATTGCTACTCAACCAACGACCCCCTACTAAAATCAATAGCAAAAGAACTGAATAAACTCCACAAGGATAGCACCCTCTCCATACAATGGATCCCCAGCCATGTAGACATAGCATACAATGAAAGAGCCGATGCACTGGCAAAACAAGGAGCATCTTCTACTCCTGATATAAACTCGAACACAAGGATGTACACAACTGATGGGACTAACAACTATAAAAATTCCCTCATAAGAACTTAGAGGAAGGATATTTCACATCATTGGTACTGTGGTTCCATTCCTGAAGAAACAATAATGACTAACCTAGATAGACAAGATGAGACATGACAATCATTTCTCGCATAAAAAAAAGGCCACACAAGGAAAATATTCTTTAAAGGCAAAACCAAACATTTCCCAAACTGCACAAAATGTTTGGCTTGTTAGGCATCCCTGCAGCACATCCTGCAGTGCTGTGGCCTAAACAAGCAAGATATCTACAAAATCACCCAGCAAGTCATCAATATACTAGGAAAGCATGGTGGATTAGAAAAAAAAAGGATTTTAAATAAAAGGTAATAAAACCAAATCTAAAAATTAAATAGTGTGTGAAGTGTGGGTAACAGCCTCTTGTCTTAAAATGGTAAGGCTGTTATAGAAACGTCATGCACTAATTATTTGGATTTTGATATTCTTATAAGTATCAGGTCCTTCTGCTTTTTCCTACCAATATCAGTTTAGGCAGATAATGTTGGTACATTATCTTCGGGTTCTCTAGAATTGTTAACCTAAATTGGGTTATGTGAGAGGCAATTATCATCTTGGTGTTTTGACCTGTAAGTTTTTTGTGACATTCTTATAAGCATCAGATCCTTCTGCTTTTCCATGCCAATATCAGTTCAGTAGATTTAAAAAAGCCCTAGTTCTATCTGCATCCTTTACACACTCAATTGTCATCTTTGTGCCATCCTGATAAGACAGGGTATGAGCGGCTTTGGGGTAGTCGATGCAAAAATTTTGTCAGAATCAATAGCAGCATGGGAATTTTCTTTAAAGAGATTTTGGTTTCTTGATAATTAAAAAAAAAGTTAAAAATTAACTTATCTGAAATTGAAGAAATAAAGAAAAGGTTCAAGGTACTTCTAGGCTGTGAAACCAGAAAATGGTGGCAGAACATTCAAGCTCTCTTCACTGCAATAAAAGATCTTACCCAGCTAAGTTCCACATTTAAAGATAACTCAATAGAAGTCTGGTTAAATAATCCTTATCATTGGAAGAACTTTCATAAAGTTTATGAAATAATTTGCATTTTGGAAAAGATCGACCGACAGCTGGAACCTCTCAACGGTAAGAAATCTCTGGGCCAAAGAGCCTATGGAGAAATAGAACTGTGTGGATGCAGTGCCAGGTAGAAACTCTGCACTCTGCATTCTTCCATTGTTAGCTAGCTGAAATTTGATTGCATGACAGACATCAGCTGGCAGTTCCAGACTGTCAGGGACTACAGCCACAATCCAACTAGACAGGTCGGAGCTGGGTGCTGTGAAGAAGTGCAGCAAGCTGGATAGTCAAAGCACAACAAAGTTTAATCCAGCATCCCAACTAAATGGGATGCTCCGTGGATGCCTGATGATAATGTCTGCAATGTATAATTTGTGTACAATGTGTCAGAGCCGCCATCTGCCTTCCAAGTCGAAAAGACATGCATGAATTTGTAACCATCACCACAATCCCTCTGTCAGACAAGGTGCAGCCCCAACAGTCTATATCTAGGATTAATTGTACTGGCATTGTGGCTAATATGCCCCATGCCCCCAGCAGTTTTGAGGTATCCATTGTCCAGTTTAAGGTTAGCACAAAAAACCCAAGTCTAGAGGGTTTAGAAGGAGAAAACTTCTAGAGAAAGAGAATGGGAGGCTCCAGCAGAGGATTTTATCCAGCAAAGAAACCAGTTTGATAATCTCAAGACAAATATGTGCTGGACAACCATTATATGGACAGTGGATCATGAAGACGCATCCACGATAGAGCATAATGTGCTACCTCACCACCATAGGTAGAAGTAAAGAAAGCGCGCTACAATATATCCCAACAATTTGGAACTGGACATAGTGGTTATCAGGTGTTCACAAGGAGAAATCCAAACTTCATGCAATAGCATAGTGATCAGCGAGCTATGGTCACCATCATGTGGAGTACTACTGCCCTATTATAGCCCAGTCGTTCAATACCAAGATGACAGCAAAGCATCTGTACTAATTGAGGGTGGAAGAAACCTCAAGTTGATATGTGATTCCAGAAACAAGGTGTTATGCTAATCCTGGTGTTATGAAAGCCTCATGTGATCGGATTTTTCAAAAGAAATAAAGGGCCTCCAGATGCTTTGAAGAGAGACTTACCTTGTTCAGGGATAAACAGTTTTTAGGAGGTGTTATGGTGATGCCAGAAAGAAAGATTCAGCATGGGGGTAATTTAGGAGATTGGGGGGAGATCATAACTTACCTAGAAAAAGATAAATAAGGAGTGCTTACAGGGACCAGCAGCAGAATGAAAAGGCAGGAGGACTGACAGTGGGGTAAGAGACTGTAGGATTAAAAAAAGGAAAACATTCTGGTAACATCAGTTCCACAGCAAGGAAGAACTCTCAAAAGAAGGACCCAAGTGAGGGTGAAAATTTCAGTTAATATCATTTGCTGGCCTGACAGTGGAGGTATCCTGAAGCTTACCAGGCCGTGTTGGTGACTGGACTGTAGAGAGCAGAAAGTGGACACCAGAATGAGCATGTCTGTCTATAGCTGCAGCTGATCAAATCTACAAGATGGTGTTGGATGTGGACTGTTTGTTTGAAGCAGGACGCTTCACAAGAATGACTACAAAATGTTAGAGACAAGTTTCACTTATTGTATTCCTTCCAGTCTGTACCAGTCTAATAAAGTCCTAGTTCTAGCTACATTCTTTACATACTCATGCATCAGCTTTATGCCATCTTGATCAAAGTACATGAGCGGTGTCAGGGGGTGCCAATGCATATTATGCATTTTAAAATTTTACGTTTTTGTTCTTTACTCACTATCTAAACACAAGGTAATAGGACCAAATCCAAATAAATAAATGACACACTATTAATTTATTTGGATTTGGTCTTATTACCTTGTGTTTATAATCTATAATCCAAATTGTGCTTTATCATCGCTATCTAAATAGTATAGAAAATTAATTTGCATTTTATACACTTTCAATCGAAAAAAGTAAACAGAATTTCAAAATAGAAAAATTTTATAAATATTTTAAATATATTTTTTAGATATTATAGATTGTGTAATATCCCTAAGAATGCCCACAGGAAAAATTTCTCATCCTTAGAGATTTTTTAAAAAGTGCCATTAAAATTTTCATCCTTCCCTCTAACCCTCCTCCCAAAAGTAGAAAGTTGTCCGCTTTTGCTTGTTGCATAATAAAATTAGGAGCCTTTAACAATCATTTTTCAACAATATTTGTTATATTTTGTTTTCTATTTACTTTTCAGATTCAGTTTAAGCATGCAAGTTTTCATATTATGAAGGAAAACACTTCCATATACAAGCTACCACATAATTTACTTTTATTTATAAATTTGAAGAATATACTTCTTTCAGAAGATGCTATTAGTAGCAATAAAGGATAAATTTCAGTTTCTAGCTCGTATACATATATCACTAAATATTAATCTTCATAAACCCTTTTCTTCACTTCCAATGCTTTCTCAAAAATTTGGATCGCAAATTATTTTACAAATAAATTGGTTACTTATATTTTGATATTTAAAAAATATATATATATCAGAATATTTCACAAAATCATTTTCTAGGAACCAATATATATGATCATCAGTTTTGATCTGAAGCAAATCTTTTGCCAAAACAAGAAGCTACAATGGCTAAAGGAAGGCCCTGTTGATGTGAAGAATTTGTGATGCATTTTTAGGGCTTCTTTTAAATAGGGGAATTGTAAAATTTATTATTAGTGTTTAGTCTTTTGGAAAAAAGCAAACTTCTAATTAAGGTCATTATGTATTTTTTGATAATTTTTGTACTTTTATAGAATTGCAAATGATATATACACAAAAAGAAACACCTATACATTTTAAAAATTAATCTTTTGTAATGATTATTTTTGATTAAAATATTCCTGTGCTTTAGTTTATATATGATTCACTACTCTTATATATATTAGAATGTATATTTATTGTAAAAAAAAAACTTATTTGATATCATTTTGAAAGGTGTGTTTTATTTTAAATAATAAAATAATTTGGCTAGAATTCCTCAATATTGTAAGTATTTTAAAATTATTTTTAATTCATACACTCTTCTCTTTAAGGGAGGTAGGCTTAGCAAGCCTTGGCATCCATTTAAAATTCACATATGGCTTCCAGAGGGTAAAAATAAAATTGGCATCTCTTAAATTAAGATTTGAAAATTTATTATAATTAACACAAATTTAATATGGCCCCCAGTGGCTCATGACAACCTTAAAGTGCTAAAATTAAAATTAGTTTTTTTTTTTCTTTTCACTTCTATTTTTGTCCTTACACATTTGCCTGAATAAATAAAAAATTAATAATATTATTACTTAAAAATACATTATTTGTGAACGTTTTGGCAGTCTGGGATTTGAAAAGCATGATGAGAGGTGGTGAATTATTAAAAAGTTGTAAAATATTTTTTTAAAAATTAAAATAATAAAATTTGGAAAATAATTTCTATATTTAAATTAATTAAAATTTCAAAAGCTCTCTCTGTGCAATTAATAGCAAAATATGTTATTGGTTCATGAAGAAACCTCCATGACTCGTACACGTTAGTTTTGTATAAAATATGGCTACAAAATATAAAAATCAGCAATTTTTTTATAATTTTCCTAGTATAAAAGTGTACAAAAAATTATTTGAATTATCTATTCTTTAATTTTGATGTTCAATCTTGAAAAAAAAATCCGAAAACCGCCTAAATGTCAAAAGTATTGTCAAGATTATTGTATAAAATAAAACAACCTTTCTCTAAATATGGATACTTACATTTGACGCTAATCAGTTTTCAATTGCTTAGGTTTACTATGGATTTAACTTTTAATATATTCTATATTATTTTAATGAGCGAAAAATATTATTTTATACTCGAACTTTTATGAATAGAAGCAAAGTATAGAGTTGTTTTGAAATGATGCTCCAAAGTGTCAAAATGTTTTTCATTGATTTTACGTAATCTTGGTCTTTGATAAAAATGAGGAACGATTGTGAGCGAAATAAAATAACCCATATGAAATTATTTAAAATAAGCAAAATGAATTTTATAGAAATATATTTTTATATATTCGAAAATATCTTGAAAACGGATACACACATAAGGCATAAGTATTATACACTAAAGTCTCTCTAAAGGAATAAACTCTTGTATTACTTTAAATTAATTGTTTGATTTTATTTTCCAAACAACTGTAAAAATTAATAATGTATATATTAGTTTAGTTGGGTGGTAAACCTTGCTATATATATATATATCAAAAAAATAAATAAATATTTATTCAAATATATGCTTGAAAAGGTTTACCTCTGAAAAAAAAAAATAGCTTACATTTTCTTTGTATTAATTGTTTCTTCAGTATCCTCTTCACAAATTATAATTTATATGAAAACAAAGTAATAATGTTTCTCTGTTAAAAATATATTTACATCTCCTTCTTTAAAATATTTTAATTCTTTATTATATAACTTTCAATACTAATAATGCAATTTTCCTTATATATCTACATGCATATAAAAAGAAAAAATATTTTGTTGTTGAGGAAAAGTCTACTGACGAAGACCATCAGCTTAAAGCATGGTGTTTGGTTTCTTTTGATTTTTGAAGAAATTAGTTGGCCAAATATTAAAGAATAATTCAAATCAACTATTGGTGGAATTTTATTCCACTTGATGGCGCTCTGCCCTTAAAGCGGTTAGAAGTGCCCTTTTATTTTGAATGTCACCACCTGATCTTTTATATTTTTTAACATTACTTTTCACATGTTTAGCAAAATTACCAAATATGGCCTTAAATATCCATTTTTTTTTATTTCTGGGAGAGCCTCTTGAAAATAATATTTGATCGTTGAGGTACAGCTGGCACCACACTGATGAATGGTTTTTCTTGATTTATAAAGAAAATGGGTTGGCCAAATATTATAGAATAATCTAAATTAACATTGGGTGAAGGAAAGATTAATGAAGTTTGAAAGCAAATTATCACTAGTTCCTCTAAGTTCTCAACGCTGTAGCTACCAAAAAGTTTCTAAATAACAAGTTCCAAGTACTGAATCCAAGTTCATTCCTGGAGTTGACAAAATTGGAGCCATTTATGGGCTGCCATATCGAAAGTAGCAGCCTTCAATTTTTCGTCATTGGATCAAGGAAATTCACGTGCTATTGTGTTGAAAACAGGACCTGTAAATGTTTAATTCAGATTTTTTGAAAAGCTCAAAATCTGAAGAGATCATTTAATTCCTTTTGCCAAATTGTTGAAGATTCAAAGAAGAACCAACATAATCACTGCCTTCATCATCCTCTGTATAATGACTTGTAGCAATTACATCATCATTTTCTTCTTCAGAAAGCTGTGGAAGGCCATGAAAAGTTGGAATAGGTAGTCCTCTGAGTGAAAACTGGAAAAATTGCAGAAGGCAGGTTTGAATAAGGCCTATTATGTAGCGTTTGTTTCAGTTGATTAAAAATATAGCGGTTAGTGGTGTGGTTTCTTGGTTTCTTCAAACCATCGACACTCTGAAATTGATGTTACTTCTCTTCCTATTCTTCCCTTGCCCTGTATAGTGAATACAAATTTTACAAACACAATGTGGTCATCACACACGCACGTTTTTATCATGGCCTCCTATAATAATAAAAGAGTAAGCTATGTAAGCCTTTTTGCAAAATTGGAAAGAGAAATGGGTTTCTTGACATCTATAATTGCGTACTTGCTACATATTCAACCACACATAGTGGGATGGTTGACACAAAACCTTCTGCTAGTAGAAGCATCATGACTTTAAAAATAATACAAGTAGGGCAAGCGAAGGCTTATCAAACATGTGATGATAGTTAAAAATAAATTATATATAAATTAACAAACACAAAACCTTTTTTGTTGTTGTTGGCCAGCGTAATCATTATGGGGTCTATCTTATGCCAGGTCTGGTCAGTAGCGCCCATTGATAGATTCCTTAAACCAGAAGGCAGGGAAGCAGTATGTAGTCTGTATTCCTCGTTTTATTGAATCTACGAGGGGCATCCAATAAATAAGTTTCCCTATTTTGTAACAAATAAACAACTTTATTTACAATTATGCAGTTATTTTATTTTCATTATACAACTCATAGACTACTTCTCTACATAATCACCATTTCTGTCCAAACATTTTTGGTACCGTTGTAGCGATTTTTTGATACCACTGTTGTACCAAGCCGTGTCCTGTCTTCGTAGCCAGTGGTTCGCCTCCGCCTGTTTTCAATTCAAATTCAAAACATCTGACATGATTGTTCCAATCGAAGAGCATCCAATTTCGATTCCAGGAGGCAGTCGAATCATTATTTCGTCAATGGTGACGCGGCGATTTGCTTCCACCACATTCCGAACAGCAGCCACGGCTGCATTGTCCGTAGCAGTAACGGGCCTGTCGCTTCGCTCGTCATCATGCACGTTTTGCCGTCCTTCCAAGAACCATGAACGCCATCGGCGAACCATTTGGATGCTCATACATCCTTCACCATACACTGACACTAAATTGCGATGAATATTGACCGCAGTTTCATTTTTCGCTGTGAAAAAACGAATTACAGAACGGAGTTCGCAAGTGGACACGTTCACCAGTGGTAGCTCCATGGAAACTGAAGCGCTACGGACTTGCGCGTACGAGTAGAGTGATTTTGAAAGGTCACCAGCTTCCAACGCATCCTAGTGACCATGTCTTACCTACTAACTAATTTTTACAACGTTTCGTTCGCCGAAAAAAAATAGGGAAACTTATTTATTGGATGCCCCTCGTATAATTGTTCCATAGATCATTCACAAATTTATTTTTCCCAGTGGCGATTATTATGAAAGTTGAAGAAATTGATTTTCTAATTAGCAATATTTTAAAGAAAGGATGATTTAAAGATATCAGTTTCTTTAAGGTTTTTTTTTAGAGTAATATGTTTACCATAGATCTCTTACTCTCTCTCAATTTAGTTCATATGTGTACAGTATCTTTTTATTAGTAACTTTTGGGTTACAAATATCAAAGGTGCTACCGGTTTTATTTATAACCATTGCCGGAACAAAAGAAGAACAGCACACACAGCCGGACGCGGAGATACTCCTCCGCTCGCAGCAAAAACCGAAACCAAACCGCCGGGTTCAGTCTCGGCCGGTTCCCGCCGCCACACTGGCGCCGCCAGGCGCGAAGTGGCGTGAGGATTCTCGCCTGAACCCTCAACATCTCCCCCAAAAAGTTTAGAGGAGATTAGCGCTGGACACGCTTGCATCTTCTCCCATACCGCGACACTTTCCCAGGTGAGGGAGACAGCTGCTTCATCTCTGGAGCGATTGCTGGCAGCTGTTGTTGCTCCTCTGCAGGCAGTTCATTTCCCGGAGTTTCCTCCGTTTCAGCGGGGAGTTCACTGTCAGGAGATGTCTCACTGGGGTCGACCTGTTGTTGGGAAGAAGCCAGAAGAAGAGAATTCCGCCTGTAGGTCCCTACAGGAGTTTTCACGATGTATGAGCGGGGCGCTGAAGCCTTCTCGAGGACACTTCCCCACGCTCGTAGATCCTTCACCCAAACTTTCTCTCCTGCAATTAGTTCCGCCTTTTTCGTGGCCGCATGGCGTCTGTCAAAAGCCGTTTTCTGCGGCATCTTCCGCTGCTCCTCTTCCCCCCTGAGTTTGGATTGATCCACTGTTTTAGGGGTTAGTGATGATGAAGTGCAGGGAACCATAGTGCGAATTTTCCGTCCAAATAGAAGTTCCGCAGGGGAGAGTCCGTTTGCCAGGGGTGTTGCCTGATACTCCATGAGTGCTAGGACCGGTTCTTTATTCTTTTTCATCAGGCTTTTCACAATTTTGACAGCAGCCTCTGCTTGACCATTTGATTGTGGATGCTTTGGGCTGGAAGTGACGTGTCGAAACCCAACTTCAGAGGCAAACTGCGGAAAAGCTGAAGTTGTTGATGGGCGAAATTGTGGTCAGTTATCACTGATTACAATGTCGGGATGCCATGACGAGCAAAGATGGCTTTGCAGTGATCTACCACAGCTTCCGAGGAAAGTTTAGTAAGTCGTACGACCTCGATAAATCGAGAAAAGTAGTCTACGACGACTAAATACTCACTTCCTTCGTAATGGAAGAGATCCATCCCGACTTTTTGCCACGGTCTTTCCGGAAAGTCGTTGGGGATGAGTGGTTCGTGCTTTAGAGGTTGATTCTCGATGCATTTATCACAGGTCTTTACCATATTCTGGATTTCTTGACCTATTCCTGGCCACCAAACATGATCCTTTGCTCTTGCTCGAATATTTTTATTCCTTGATGACCTGCGTGGATGCGGTTCAAAACATCTTTTCGCATGTTAGAGGGGATGATAACTTGCAGTCCTCTCATTAGCAAGCCGTTCTCTTCCCCTATCTCGTCGCGAACATCGTAGAACGAGCGTTCTAAGGGGGAGTGCTGACATTTGGCGGGCCAACCGTTTTTGGAATAAAATGCCACATTTTGAAGGGTAGGCTCCAGCTTCTGGTTGAGGGCTATTTTGGCAAGTCTGTCGTCTGTCGTGGATTGATGCAGGACGGTGCTACGCACAAAATGTTCAACTTCTTCCTGGAGCTCTTCATCTTCGCGAAGATGACCTGGAAGTGGTTGTCTTGAAAGGGCATCAGCGGTGATTAGGTCCTTCCCCCTGTGTATGAAAGATACGAAACGAGAACTGAAGCATCCTCATACGGTACCACCGTTGAAGCCTTGGCGTTAGATCGTTCAGATCTTTAGTGGTGAAGATGGGGACTAAAGGTTTGTGATCTGTTTCGATGAGGAAGGTTTTTCCAACCACAAAGTCCTTGAAGCGCTCACAGGCCCATGTGATTGCAAGGGCTTCCTTCTCTATTTGAGCATATCCCTGTTCCGTCTTTGTCAGCGTCGGTGATGCAGAGGCCACTGGGCGCCACTCGTTGGCTTCATGCTCTTGCTTGAGGACAGCTCCCAGGCCATACGATGATGCATCAGCTGAGACCATGGTCTTCTTAGAGATGTCAAAGCTTGCCAGAACTCGGTCACTGGCCAGAACATCTTTGACTTTCTCGAATGCTTTTTTCTCTGGTGATCCCCAGATGAAACTCACATCTTTCTTTCTTAGGTTGTTTAGTGGCTTTGTGATTTCCGCTAGGTTTGGAACAAAGTGGCCTAAGAAATTGACCATGCCCATAAAACGTTGCCCCCCCCCCCCCCGTGCACGTCAGTTGGCGGTTTCATCTCGGCGATGGCTTTGACTTTCTTTTCGTCCGCCTTGATACCGTGTTCGTCGATGTAATGTCCCAGGAATGTAACGTTGCTTACACCGAACTGGCACACTTTTCTTTGTTAAGCGTAATTCCTGAGTTCTTTAGGCGTCTCAAAACTTCGCGCAGTGTCTCGTCGTGCTCTTCCTTTCTCTTTGCGAAAATGAGGATGTCATCCATGTGACAGATTACCCCATTGACTCCGCATAGGATAGCAGACATGCGTTTCTGGAAGTGTTCAGGAGCGCTAGAGATCAAAAGGGAAGCCTTTTGAATTTATATCTGCCAAAGGGCGTAATGAAAGTCGTCAGCGTTTGGCTTTCTTCAGAGAGTTTAATCTGCCAAAATCCGCTGTTAGCATCCAGCCTGGAAAATATTTTGGCCCCGTTGAGTTGAGCTAGTTCATGTTCAAGGACAGGAAGTGGGTGAAGCTCACGTTCCACACTCAGGTTAAGCCGGGACAAGTCTACACAGATCCTGATTTTCCCGTTTGCCTTTCCAGCTAGGACGATCGTGGGCACCACTCCGTTGGCTCATCAACTGGTTCAATGACTTCTTGAGCGACCATGGCATCCAGTTGCTCTTTTAACTTCGACATGAGCGGAAGAGGTACTCGTCTTGGGACTGGTATGGAGAAGGGCTTGGCACCTTCCTTCAACTTGATGTGATAGGGCTGTTCAAGAAGCCCCAGTCCTTCAAATAGCTTAGGGAACTCTCGTTCAGGATTGACATCCGTTGTTCCGTTGATGACAAGATCAATTCGTTTAACGAGTTGGAGGTCTTCACAGGCTCCGACACCCAGCAGAGGTTGCTCCAAATGGTGGACCACGTACACGGTTTCCTTCACTTCACGTGTGTTAGCTCGGAGCTTCGCCACGAAGATCCCAGCATTCTTCAATCTTTGGTTCGCGGCCGCCATCAGTTGACCGTCGGTAGGCGCCAGTTGGACGTTGCTGAATTACCGCGTGTACAGGCAAAATGGTATCAGTGTCACATCCGAGCCCGGGTCCAACTTGAAGTGGATTGCAGTGCCGTTGACTCTTACTGTTGACTTCCACCTGCTCTTTCTGCTTCCCAGCGAAGGCTCGCGGACAGCATATATAAATGAGACCTTCTCCCGCGCTGGGGTTTTCTTCCGAGGATATGGCGTTCACCTCATTGTTTTTTCTTCAACAGAGATTAGTGTAATGGCCCTTTTTCCCGCACTTTCCACAGACTTTATCCTTAGCGGGGCACTTATCTCTGTAACGATAATGATGTTTGGTAGTTTCACAGTTAAAGCAAGTTGGAATTTTTTTTTCTTCGTCTGTTTCCTTGGCACTGTCTGTTTGTCTAGACGTTGATCTGCCATTATCCTTGCCATGACCTGATGCCTTAGGCTTCTGCTTGGCCACTTTCCGCGTTGTGTCGACCTGCGAGGTGGAAGGGTTAAGATCCTGATGTTCAGGCATCACAGCTTCCCACTGACGGGCGATCTCGACTGCTTTGGCTAAGGTCAGGTTTTCGTTTAGCATCAGTTTCTCCGACAACTTCCTATATTTTACTCCAAGCACTAAACGATCACGAATAAGCTCCTCGCGCAGATTAGCGTATTCGCAGTAGTCAGATATTCTGTGCAAGACTGTTACAAATTCCTCAATGGTTTCTTCCGGACGTTGACTCCTTAATCCGAACAAAGCCTGCTCATACACCACGTTGCGTTTGCCAATAAAGTGGTTGTCGAACGCTTCAATGATTTTGTCGAGGTTCTTTGCGTCATCTGTTGAGAGATTGAACGCAGGGTGGATTTCCTTAGCCCTCTCTCTCATAAGATATATCAATGCTGTGATCTGATATTCTTGTTCCTTGGCGTTCAAGTTAGAGAGAAGTCTGTATCGAGAAAATCGCTGTTTCCAGCTTGGCCAATCCTTGGCGTCGAAACTGAAGTTAGGAGGCGGAAGAGAGGAATTTGATTCCATGTCAGATTTGATTGCACAAGAGTGGAATTAATTAAAAAGGCACTTACTTGGGCTCTTCACGATCCCACTGCTGCCACCATGTTGTGTTGTGCCCGTTGTTTTGTCAATAATCCACTCTGAGTCGTCGGAGTTCCCTTGGTACCGGTTTTATTTATAACCAGTGCCGGAATATAAGGAGAACACCACACACAGCCAGACGCGGAGATACACCTCCGCTCGCAGCCAAAACCGAAACCAAACCGCCGGGTTCCAGTCTCGGCCGGTTCCCACCGCCACACTGGCGCCGCCAGGCGCGAAGTGGCGTGAGGATTCTGGCCTGAACCCTCAACAATTATATATCTAAATTTTTTGAAGAAATAAATACATTGCTCATGAATATGATAAAATATGTGCATAGTATACATAAACATACTATAAAAGTACTTGCCTTCTAAAATATAATAATTTCTTCTTATTGTTGCAAATTATTTATTATATTTTATGTACAGATTATTAATTTTGATATTTATAATATTTATATTTTGCTACTTTGGAAACTTCCCTCTTTGCCTATCTTGTATCTTATAAATGTGTTAATTTTAGGTTTTTCTTAAATATAGGCCTTTTTTTCTCATTGATGGCCATAGAGAGAGGCCAAAGTTTATAAATAAACTCTGCTCTTCTTCAACGCTCCGACGCTCTCCCGCCATGGATTCCTGCAAGAAGAAGAAGAAAGCCAACAAGCCCTCTCAACCCTCGGTTGACATCGCGGCTCTTGTTGAAGAAGACAACTTGGTCATCCCCCGCCACTACCAAATCCTGCAATTCCTCGGCCAGCCCTCCCTAGCAGATCTTCACCTGGACCTTGTCCGCTTCATTGAGCAGCGGACGGAAATAATCAAGTGCCTAGATAGGGATGTGAAGAACCTCGCGGGCACCGTGAATGACTTCATGGAACTGGATGAAATCATGGATGCTCAAATGCCCAAGAAAACCTGTCAAACCACTCAAACTGGCCCTGCTCCCACCTGCAAGGACTTTAGCGGTCAGACCGAGCCCATCAAGCCTGCCACCCTCGCTAAAGCTGCTGTCCCTGTGGCAGCACCTGCTCCCAAGACGCCAGATCCTGCTCTAACCAAGAGGAAGCAGCCAGAGGCATCAAACCCGCCCGCTGAGAGGACCAAATCACTGGTTCCAGCCAAGCCTGCATCTTCCCGCGCCCCCAAGCCTGCCGTTGCCAAAGGCACCCTTAATGGAGAGAAATCTGCGGCCCATATCGTAGTTATTGCAGACAAACCGCAGGCTGACCCACGGGACATCCTCAAAGCTGTCCGCGCTGCCCACGCTCTGCCCCAAGGCGTCTGGGCGTCTCTGCGCACCAGGGGAAAACTGGTGCTTCACTCCAACACTCCAGAGGCCATTCCTGCCGTCAGCTCTGCCCTGGACAACAAGCTCTAAGGCCTGAAAGTCCTGGAACTGAGGCAATTCCTCCCAAGAATCTGCCTCTTCCTCGTCGAAGCGGAAACCGCGGATGAGGACATTGTCAAGGCCTTCCTTTTCACCGATGCCCTCAGCCAGCTTCCTGGAGACAAGTCTGTCCGAGTGGCACACAGATCTCCGACCAGAAATGGTACTTACACGGCCTTCATTGAGCTGGACTCGGCTTCTTACAAGGCCATTGCAAGACGCGGCAGGATCATTGTGGACCAAGTGATCCTGAACTACGAGGAGTCTGTCCGCGTCTGCTACCGCTGCTGTGGCTACGGCCACAATGCCGATAGGTGCACCAAGGCTACAGTCGCCTGCTTCCACTGCGCTTCAGGTGACCACCAAGGCCGAAGCTGTCCAACTCTCGCCAACCCGCGCATGGCCAAGTGCGCCAACTGCTCAGCCAAGGGCCTCTCTGCCGACCACGAGGCAAGATCAATGTCTTGCCCAAATGCCAGAGCTAGGACTGCAAAGTTCTAGTCCTCCCGCCTTCTTCCTGCCTCCTGACCTCCGCGGACCCAATTCGGCCTAACCTGCCTCTTCCCTGACGGAGATCCTGCCCCTAGCCTCTCCAGCCTGGTCATAGTGGTTTTATATATTCCGCTTTACGCGGCCATTGGGGCTCAAAAATCATTTTATTTTGGTTAGCAGCTCCGTAAATAAAAATATTTCCTCCTTTTTCTTAAATAAATCGCCTTGTCATATTATGAAGTTTGTCTTTTCTAATTTTCTACATTACAAAATAAAGTACTTGAATAAGATTCAATATAAAGTTATTAAATTGAAAAGGTATTATACAAATTATTTTCTAACTCGTGCTATCTTATGTATAAAAATTTGCATTCTATTATTTTAATGAGACTTTACTACACTGCCACATCCTGCACTAATTAATTTTGCGCATATTGTATATTTATTCTTAGTTCAAAGAAATATTTGCCCAATATAATATAGTGATATCTGGATTTGTATGGAAGCTGGTTTTAGTTGATTCATTTTTTAGGTTAACATATCCTTATTTTCTGCAAAAATATAGAACTAATCTTTCAAAAACAATGGCGATTCCAATTCTAAAAATATATTAAAAGTAGACGCACTTGCCTAAAACAATTTTTTTACCTACATATAGTTGATCAAATACTTATTTCATCTATTTGCAGAATAATTATCTCAATCCACTGATATTTCTAAAATAATTACAATATTTTTTAGACAATTTTCAACTGTTATTAACAATGTTTTCGCCTTGTAGTTACAGGTATTGGCGGTAGAGATGATTCCGTCACTTTTTATACAAGATAATTCCTGATGATATTTCATAAATATCTGATAATTAGAAATATAAAAATATTAGCCAAAGGATACATATCATGAAATGTCTAACAAGCTCTGGGAAGTAATGTACCTATGAGATGTTTAAGGTGAATTGAATATGGATGCACAATTCCTTTTTTATTTATATCTCCTAAATTTAGATCACACTAATAAAACAGGTTTCTGGAGATGAGTTCCTTTTTATTAATGTTTTCTCAAGCTTTCGGGCATCCCTGCCTTTCTACGTATATAGGAGTACATAAAAGAAATAATAATAAACGTCTGCGTTCACCATCACCAGAAACCTGTTGTATTATTTTGACACACAATTCCTTTTAAACTTGAAAATTCCATGAGCAAATAAGATGTTTGATCAGTGTTAATTTACCTTATTCTTGCAATGCAAAATATTGACTATATAAATTATATTTATTGCGGAGCCTTCTCTACATAAAAAATATATTATGCCATGCAAGAAAATTTCGGAGTTCGCGTGCCGCGTAGCCGCATGGCTAAGAGAGATAGAAATATGGAGATTGAGAAAGAGAAACTACTTTATTACATTGTTCCTATATTATTATATATGTGAATAAATATGATAATGAATAAAATATGGATAAAAAAGATTATATAATGATACTTGTAGATCTTCAGTAGCCTTTGCCACAATTTTAATCTTCATTGCCTCGTGATTGCGGTCAACGCCGAAGAGCCTGAAGATCCAGGGACAGGACACTGGGGGTGAATACTGGTGTTAAAAATAGATAATTTATAATTGTATGCTTTATAGATTTTCCCCTATTATTATTATGTATATAGATTTTTATTTTATTTTTGTTGCCTCTTTCTCTTAATGGGTGGAAAGGAATAAAGAATGGAAGGAGCAAAATTTGTAAACAAACAAGACATCGCCCCGCCCATCCCATGCGCGAGCACCTATGCGCGGTGACGGGGAGAAAAAAGAAGAAAAGGACAACCGGCAGCGCTGGTGTATAGGCTCGGGGGAAATATGAGCTCCCTGCCTCAGAAGGAATGAGAAGCCACGTGATCAAGAAACAAAGAAGATAACGAGAAGAGCGTCGTTATAGAATTGCGCACCAATTAAGTGGGTTGCGATATAGTTTCCTGTTATGGAACAGAAGAATTAATCCGGATAATTATCTCAAATGAAGAATTATCTCAAGTGAACTCATAATCGGATTTATCGACAGAATTGAAAACAAGATTTATTTTTTATAAAACGGAAGCTTAGATAAGTATTTGCAAACTTTGTTTGAAAAAGATTTTGCCTTTCCAACCCTAGTTATTTTGCTCTCTACATTATTTGTTTGTATGTATATTTATTTTATATCACTTGTTTATTCTAATTTTAAATATATCTAACCTTTTGGCCAATTTGATTTTTTTTATCACCCTTTTTATCTATTTATTTATTTTTATTATTTTTTTTATTTTGATGCCCAGTCATTTTTGATAAGCAAAATAAAATATATATTTATGCCATTTTTGTTAAATTCATTTCCACAACTTGTGCAAACACAACTGGTGAATCTCTATTTTCAATCTGGGTAAGATTGACCTTCCCCCCATTTTTTTTTTTTGCAAATTTAACAACTGGAGCAAGGGTCGAACGGCTCAGCAACTCGCTGGACCCACAGGAGGCATAGGTGGCACGTCTCGAGGTAGGATGGTCAGGATGGTAAAAGACACATTGGAGCACCCAGGGGATGGAGCAGGACATATCCACGGTAGGGGTCCGCCGTGTCACCAGCTCTCCAACAGGAAGCGTCTGCAACCGTGCCGACTCAAGTGGCCGGCGCGCGCTCTGGTTGGTGAGGTGGGAAATGAGCGTTGCTGAGCCCTGCAGGAGACGCTGACAGAAAGCTCCCAAGTTCTGCGTGTCCAGGAGCATAGCCCGCATTGAGCGCGCTAAGGCAGGGACACCATCAAATAAATCTACGACAGCGCCCGTAGCCCAGCGCTAAAGAGATAGCATGTCTGGAGGCCGCTGGAACCTATTGTCCCCTTGAAGACGCAGGGACCTCAGGCTGGCGGGGTGCAAGACCCGGTTTTCCAGCTCAATGACGCTGGACGCGTCCTCCCAGAGGATCAGTAGTCTCCTATTTCTCGGTGAGAGCCAGACTTCCTGAGCGGGCAGAGTAAGATATTAGAGCATTAGCCAGTTGCACACGCAATGGAACATTTCCAGAATAATTAAATCTAAAAATTTGGCTATATAATAAAATTGAACCATTTTTAGGCCGCTAAAATTTACCAATACAGGCTGAAAAGATTAAGCGCGCGCGTCAGATCCAAAGAGAATAAATAAGCCTAATATCATAATAGTTCAGAAACAACTCAACTTTGAAACACATTTCTTTTTAAAAAGTGCAGAGAGAATGATGAAGAAAAATATTTTTTAATGCTATAAAAACAGTGAACTTCCGGGAATATAACCCAATATCTTATATTTAATATAGAACTTTGTTTCTCGATTCAACAACTGAGCTAAAAAAAAATACAGAAAGCTGATTGAATAATGAAAACGCCTATATATGTCACGTGATAGTAGAGAACCATTCATCAAGAGAATTAACCAGATATCTACTACTCTACTTATAAACCAATTTAATGCGTATTTCATAAGTTTAAACTCTTTAAAGCAAAATAATATATATAAAAGCTTAAAATAAACCATTTATTTTAAAATAAATATAGTTCTTGGTGGGGAGAGAAAAAATTCCCTATGCAAAAAATATAATAAGACATTAAAATGAAAAATAACACGTGAATTGTGTCGCAGAAATCATGAATTCCGAATACCTGGAGACGCTGGAGAGGGGGCATCGCCTGCTCCGTGATCACATGCAGCTCATAATCAATTGGACGGCCAACTACTGGCTGGAGAGATTCCACATCATGACGGAGGCCCTGGAACAAGGACTAGGCTACTACCACGCCCTGTTGGGAGTCTTCCACGTGGAGTGGATGAAGAGCGTGGGGGGTTTTCAGGCGATTGTTCGAGACGAAATTAATTTCCTGAATGATTTTTTGATCTTTCCACTTGTTCTTATAATGGCGTGGTGTGAGGAATTTTTCTCGCAATAAAGGTGTTTTCACTTCTTTTTTAAAATTCTTTCTTTATTTCTCCCTCAGTCTTTCCCGCGGTTGACGCCACCAATAAATACTATTTACACTCATGGACAAAACTTGAGGAAGTGGAAAGTCAGGTTTCTGGCTATGGCCCTCATCAGTACAGGAGCGGCTTCGAATTTGCCAAACTGGTGTTGAGGCTTATTATTCATCACCACTAGTAAAGTTTTTTTTACTAGGGAGGGAAGCATTGGTCTCTTTAGTTCAAAATTATAATCTCACTTCTACTAGCTTAGATAAATGTTTATATATTGGATTATATTAACTAATTTACTAATTTTTTTGTTTTAGAAAATATATAAATATAATCGTTCTTATATATAACTAGCTGAATGACCCGGGCAACGCCCAGGTTTTACCCGATTAAATGTTTTTATTCAAATACTATTCGTTACAATTATAAATTGGCGCCGTGGATGTCACTCTTGTGAAACGTCCCGCTCCAAACTTTGTGTCAGAGAAGCGATATTTTTATAAAGAGATGATCTGGCTTTGTGTCTTCTGCTCGAATGAATGTTTTTCTGTTAGAATTTTGTTCCTGCACACTAAAAATGAACTGGCTTCACCCGTGGTCTTAGCTTTTTGGAATTTTTCCCGATATAATTTTGTATCTGATAATCAAACATGATACAGCAATATTGTCATCATCATTTTCTGACAAAAAAAAAAACCAACTATTTTTGCCCAGAACCTGTCAATTTTATTTTTTATTGGCTAAAAATCCGATAAATATCTTTTCCAGATTTTTCTCTATGTCCTGTCAAAACACGTTTTACATGTACATTAGGTCAGCTGATATTACTTCCCATCTTCACCGCTAGAGGCGCTGCTTGCGAGCGAAAAGGCAAATTTGCAACGCAATTTGCAAATAACTCGAAGAATATTCGGGATAGAGACCTGAAATTTTCACTATAGGTTTTTCCAGATTCTACTCTATATACTGTTAAAATTTCAGTCAGATTAGTTACGTATTATGGACGTGTATAGCCAACATAGGAACAAACACACATACATACATACGCCGACCGTGCGGCCACGCGTCGCGCGAGCTCCGCGTTTTTCACCATTCTTTCAACCCTCATTGACTTTTGCTAAATTTAATTATCATCTTCGGAATTACCATCAAATTCTCATCTAGATTGTACAAATTTCATCGTCCATAATCATTGTTTAAAAGTTTGCCTTTGGCATTTTAACATACCTAAGTCTCAAGTCGAGACTTAGGTTTTTCATCACCATGGCAACAGCCAGGCCGGCTGTTGCGTCATCGTCGTCATCATTCACCTCATTGGCTGGTCAACCAGCGAAATTTACATCCTCATCATCGCAATCTCAAAAAGAAAAATCTGCATTTGCGCCACAAATAGGAAACAATCATGTAAATATCAACGACCAAAGAACAAATTTCTCTCAGGAGGAAAGAAAAAAATTCGACAATGACAGAAAAACAACATATGAAAAGAGAAGAATGACATCAAAATCGAAGATCCAATTCGCCCCGCTCCCAAATTCCACCGCAGAAGATCATCTGGACGGAATAGCGAAAATCATTGGCCGAGAGAACATCCACTCGATTGGAAAAATCAACGGAAATGCCATAATCTCAGTGGCTGGAATTGAGCAAGCTGAACTGCTAATCAACACCGGCTTTAAGGTAAAGGAGGAGACCGTCTACCCCAGCCCGCTCTTCATTGTCCCGAAGAAATATATCCTATCCGGCGTCTTGCTGTTTATCCCAGACAATGAGATTAAAAGAGCCTTACTGCCCTTTGGATGGGTGTTAAGCGTCCGACCCTCCCCTTCCCCACAAATAGTCCCCTCTACAAGCACCTCTCCTCACTGAGGAGAGAAATAGTCTTCAAAAAGAACGACGAAGCAACTGTTTTGTTTCCCACTTGGCAAATACGCAAGTAGGAAAATCAGAATGATTGTTTACAAAACAATTTGTTCTCGTTAGGCTTAATTGAATATAATGTTTATACTAGTTTAAAGAAATAAGTTTACTTATCTTGGTCAGGCAATCATCCCAAGCTTTACAAATGAATTTATTTTATTTTTCTTTACATTGAATATTTAAAGAATATGATTTAAAGCCGCAGCTATGAAATGCATTGTCTTTTTTGGCGCGCGTTGGTAAGAAGCTTCTAGAAGGTGGCGAGCTCCCTCTGGCGGCGCAGCCAGACGGCCTCCCATTGGTCAGCGATGACGCAGTTCCTTCACCGCTGCGCGTACTGCCGCGCGCTGCCTTCTGCTACCTATGTTAGAATAAAACGAAACATACTCCCCTCCTGTGGACGTAGCCCACACACAAGGCAAAAGAAAAGGATCATATAATGTATAAAGTTTTTTTTTTTTTAAGAAGAAGAATTATTAGAATGGCAGAAGTGCAATCTTCGAGATGGGTCTTATTAGATGATGTTGTTTCTCTGTTTGAAGTTCCACAACTCGGACATTGCCATCCGCTCCAGGTGACACCTTGGTGATGCGGCCAAGGCTCCACTGCATTGAAGGCATAGGAAAGTCTTTTACCAACACCAAATCTCCAACCTTCAGGTTGGAAGAGGGTTGTTTCCACTTGGACCGTTGTTGCAGATTGTTTAGATATTCCCTGGACCATCTTTGCCAGAAAACATCTCTGGCCTTTTGAATTAATTTCCATCTAGTTAAGTAGTTGTCATTAGGGTGATAACTGGGCTCTAGGAGTGCTGTTAATGGTCTTCCAATCAAAAAATGTCCTGGAGTGAGAGGGTTGAAATCATTTGGATCCGAACTCATCGGATACAACGGGCGAGAATTCAAGCACGCTTCAATTTGACTTGTCAGAGTATTGAGTTCTTCAAAATTCAAAACTGCAGATTTTAAACACCTTAGGAGATGATACTTCAATGATTTAATTCCTGCTTCCCAAATGCCGCCAAAGTTTGGAGCAGATGGAGGTATAAATGCCAAGTGATGTGTTCATTAGCGACATAACTTTGAATTGAAGAATCCTTTACAAGTTGATGTATATTATTCAAAATATTCTTAGCTCCTTTAAAGTTAGTAGCGTTGTCGGTGAAAATATCAGAGGGTTTTCCTCGACGAGAGATGAATCTTCTAAAAGCAGCGAGGAAGGCAGGGGTTGACAGATCTGAAACTATCTCAAGGTGAATAGCCTTCGTTGAGAAACAAATGAATAATGCTATATATGATTTTAATGTTACTTTTGTTCTTATGACATTAGGTTTAGTTATAAATGGTCCTGCGAAGTCTATTCCTGTTTTGCGAAAAGGGCTTGAGGGTATGATTCTATGGATAGGCAGATCTCCCATGATTTGTTTTGACACTTGGCGTTTCGTCTTGAAACATGTCATGCAACGATTAATGAGCTTTTTTTACTAGAATTCTACCGGATGGAATCCAGTACTTTTGTCGGATGGTACACAGAGTTAATTGGAGACCAGAATGAAGATGCCCTACGTGGAATTGTTGAACAATCAATTCTGTAACAAAATGGTTGTGAGGAAGAATTATTGGATGCTTCTCATTGAATTGCAGGTTGGATTTGCGCAGTCGACCTCCTACACGTAGAATTCCTGATGAATCAATAAATGGGTTTAAGGATAAAAGTTTTGAGTTTGATGGTAGTACTTTGCTTTGAATACAACATTGAATTTCAGTTTTAAATTCTGAACTTTGAATGATTTGAATAAGAGTTCGAATTGAATTATCGAGCTCATTAGAGGACAATTCTTTGTGTTTTATTTTGTCGCTGCTGTATCTAGCATTGTGGATAAATCTTAGGAGCCATGCCGTAACTCTGCTCAGCTTCCTGAATGTTGAGAATTTAAAAATAAAGTCTGGAATAGGACAAGTAGTGAAATGAACAATCGGAACAGTCTTTCTTTTTTCATGACAAACTTCTTTTGGAAGTTCATATGTGATTGGTTGCGGATCTTGTAAACTTGAGTTTGATAGCCAATCAGGACCATTCCACCAAAGTGAATGGTTTACTAGTTCTGAAGAAGTTATACCTCTGGAGGCGCAATCTGCAGGATTATCCTTGGTAGACACATAGTACCAAGAAGATTGCAGAGTTAGTCGCTGAATTTCTGCAATCCGGTTACCAACAAAAGGTTACCAATGTTTTGATTCAGATTTTATCCAACATAAAACAATCTGGGAATCTGTCCACAAAATTACTCAGTCAATCTGCAACAGCAATGAGCTGCAAATGGAATCATATAAATTTGAAAGGAGAAGAGCAGCACAAAGCTCCAGACGAGGTATTGACGTTGCCTTCAAGGGAGCGACTTTTGTCTTGGCAGCAATCAATGTGACTTGAACATGACCAGATTTAAAACGAGATTTCATATAAACAACTGATGAATATGCAGATTTGGAAGCATCACAAAATCCATGGAGTTCTAAAGAATGTATAAGTCCCTTGCAGGAAATATATCTAGGAATTTTAATATGATTTAGCATGGCCAAATCCATTTTCACTCTCCTCCAATGAGAACACAACGATTCAGACAAGGGATCATCCCAATCCAAATCCAGTTTCCACAAAGTTTGGAACAGAATCTTGAAGCTAATGATCACCGGTGATAACCATCCCAAAGGGTCATAAATTCGAGAAATGTTCGATAACAATTGTCTTTTAGAATATACGTCTTTTAGTGAATTGACTGTAATTGTGAAATTATCCGTGGATGGATTCCAATTTATCCCAAGAATCTTAACAGATGAATTATCTCCGATTTCATATGAATCATGTGCTTTCAGCGCTTCTGGTACCTCTGAAAGACCCTCAGGGACATTTGACATCCATTTTCTTATGCAAAAGCCACCAGAAAAAAGGATTTTCCGGATATCATCAATGAGAACTTTTGCTTCTTCGATTGTTGTTGCGCCAGAAAGTAGGTCGTCTACATAAAAATCAGTTTTTATGATTTTAGATGCCTCTGGGAACAGGAGTTCTTTGTCGGTGGCAAGTTGCATCAAGGTACGGATTGCAAGATATGGTGCACACGACATTCCATAAGTTACTGTGAGCAATCTATACTCCAATAAAGATTCCAATGGACTATTTCTCCAGAAGATTCTCTAGAAGTCGAGATCAGAAGAGTTCACTTTTATCTGTCTATACATTTTCTCAATATCTCCCGTAAAAGCTATAGGATTAGTACGAAACTTCACAAGAATATTGAAAATATCATGCTGCAATTTTGGTCCAGTATGAAGAAAGTCATTTAAGGAGTAATTGTTGCTCGTTTTGCACGATGCATCAAACACTACTCTTAATTTAGTAGTGCTGCTCTGCTCACGCAGAACGCAATGGTGAGGTATATAATAGCACTTGTCTGATGGTTTGTCACGTTCCTTTTTCGGAATGAGCTCCATGTGGTTGAGAGAAAGGTATTCCATCATGAAATCCTTATATTGCTGAAGAAGATTCGAAGATTTGTGCAATTTTCTCTCAAGAGCAAGAAACAGTTGGAATGATCCACGTAAAACTTCAAAATAAAGGCCAGCACTTAAACTCGAAAATATACATTGTTGATAAACTAAAGCAGCCACTTCTCTCTGGGGAGACAAGTGAAAAATTAAACATTGTGAGAATGATTCAGCAATTATCATCAAATTTTTTAAATCCAAAAAGAGAGTTTCCAGAAATATTTAATGGTTTAGGACATGCTAAAATAAATTACAAAATATCCCTACAACCAGATGCGAAACCATACGCTTTATGCACCCCTAGGAGAGTTCCAATTCCCTTAATGAAACAGGTAAAGGAACAACTTGAAGAGATGACCAGGCTAGGAGTCATTGAATCAGTAGAAGAGCCGACTGAGTGGTGTGCGGGAATGGTTGCAGTATCGAAACCAGGAGGAAAAATAAGAATTTGTGTTGATTTAACGAAGCTAAATCAGTATATAAGAAGAGAAAATTATCCGCTACCTGCGACAGAGCATATCCTGGGACAGCTGGGAAATGCTTGCTATTTTTCCAAGTTAGATGCAAATTCTGGATTTTGGCAGTTTGGGTTAGCTAAAGAATCCCAAAAACTAACCACCTTTATAACGCCATTTGGCAGGTTCTTTTTCAAAAGAATCCCATTTGGAATAACGTCGGCACCAGAAATCTTTCAAAGAAAGATGACTCAGCTTCTGGGCAAAATAGAAGGGGTTGTATGCTTCATGGATGATATTGTAGTATACGGATCTTCCTTAGAAGAACATAACGAAAGGGTACGCCAAGTTTTGAAGAAAATCCAAGAAGAAGGGATGACACTCAACCCAGAAAAGTGTCAATTTGGAGTTAAAACTGTAAAATTCCTGGGACACACATTGAGTTCAGAAGGCTTATTCATTGACGAAGAAAAGCTCGATGCTATTACAAAAATGGAGGCGCCTAGATCAACAAAAGAATTGAAGTCTTTCTTAGGCATGGTGAATTATTTAGGAAAATTCATTCCCAACCTTGCGGATAAATTACAACCCTTGAATTTGTTACTAAGTACAAAAAACGAGTGGGTTTGGGATGAACCTCAGAAAAGGAGCTTTAACCTGCTGAAACAAGAGTTAGTATCTAGACCTAACCTCGCTTTATTTGATCCCTCAAGAATGACCATAGTATCGGCTGATGCTTCTTCATTTGGGTTAGGTGGGGTTCTAAGACAAGAACAACCTGATGGATCTTTAAAACCTATAGCTTATGTATCTAGAACACTTTCAGAAACGGAGAAAAGATACAGCCAAATTGAAAAAGAAGGACTGGCTATAGTATGGACTTGTGATCGACTAAAGGATTATGTTACAGGTATTAAAATCCATATTGAAACAGATCACAAACCACTGATTGCCATTTTTACGTCCAAATCCTTGGAAGACATGACTCCCAGACTTCAGCGATTAAAATGAGGATGATGAGGTATTCTTATCAAATAAGTCACATTGCTGGCAAAAAGCAAATAGTGGCTGATATGTTATCAAGGAAGCCTATGTCTAAACCACATAAAGATGAATTGGAAGAAGAACTTTCTGCGTACATCCAATCCATTGAATTTCCAGCAACAGAAGAAAGACTTTTGGAGATTTCTAGAAAGCAAAAAGAAGATTCACTTTGCTCTCAATTGGCTAAATACTGTATGAGTGGATGGCCTAATAATAAAAGAGAAGTAGATCCAGCACTAAGAGGATACTGGCAATTTCAGGAGGACCTGACCTATCAGAATGGTCTTCTTCTTAGAGGACAAAGAATTCTAATCCCTAAGTCATTGAGGAAAGATATCCTTGAGAAATTGCACCAAGGCCATTTTGGGATCAATAAATGCAGATCTAGAGCAAAAGAATCGGTTTGGTGGTTAGGAATTTCCCAAGAGATTGAAAGGATGGTTTCGTCGTGTGCAAAATGCTTGAAGGAGAGAAAACCCTAGCATGAACCTTTGATGCCCTCAGAATTTCCGATCAGGCCTTGGCAAAAAGTCGGAATGGATCTCTTTTATCTAAATGGGAGGTGGTATCTAATTGTATGTGATTACTACTCCAGGTACCCAGAAATATCACTTTTACAAAATCTAACTGCTCAAGAAGTAATAAGCCGTCTTAAATCTATATTTGCTAGGCATGGAACACCTGAGACTGTGAGAAGCGATAATGGGCCACAATTCCAAAAAGTTCTGGGTTCCGAATTTTCAAAATTTTCTAAGGAATGGTCTTTCAAACATATCACATCCAGCCCGAAATTCCCTCAAAGCAATGGATTTATTGAAGCAATTATCAAGAATATAAAGCAAAGTTTTAAGAAAGAAGAAGACTGCTATCTGACTCTTCAAGCATATAGAACAATGCCCCTGGAAAGTGGTTATAGTCCAGCTGAACTATTAATGGGACGACGCCTTAGGACCTCTGTTCCAGCAATAGAATCATCACTGATGCCAAGGTACTTGGACTCCGAAGCTTTGCAAGAAAGAGAGAAAAGGAGGGTGATCAACCAGAAGCGCCTATATGATAAACGACACGATGTACATAGCTTGCCTCCGCTTCAACAAGGGGACAGCGTTTGGATTAGAGATCAAAGGGTAGAAGGAACAGTTCTTCACAAATCCGAAGAACCGCGTTCCTATTGGGTACAAACTCCCCAAGGAAAAGTTAGGCGAAACAGACTCCACCTCACACCTCTACCAAAAATGGGAAGTACCATGGATGCTTCTGAGGATGGCCAGCGCCAGGAGCAGAGAAATGAGGAGATCCCCGCTTCGACATCAACCTGGCTCTCAAGGAGATGCAAGGATGACCAGGAGCAAGAGACCGAGGAGGATTGCCCTACACCAACGGCCTCATCTACAAGAGATGGAAGGATGCAGAGGGACAACCAAGACCAGGATCCAGAGAAGAGCCTCCCTTCAATGCCAGCCGTGCATACAAGATATGGAAGGGCAGTCAAGATACCTCGAAGGTTCCTGTAAAGTTAAGGGAGGAGATGTGCAGAGTATTAGGCTCATAGATTGTTGAGCTCTGGAAACCAAAGCTGCTAGTGATCTCTTTTGACTTGTATATAATATAATATAATAGGAAATAAACTAATGCTTAGTTAATCTTGCCTCGTCTTGGATAACAACACATTTATGATATCTTTTCTGAGTAGAACGATTCATATCAATGAATAAGCAAACACAAGTTTAGGCGAACACAAACTAAAATCCAACCTAAATAGCCTGGTTTCTGGCTATGCCGCTCCTCAGTACAGAGGCAGCTTCTATTTCATAACATACTCTGTGGCGAAATATTAAATAAGCTGAATGTGCCTTTAGTTCAAATTCGCCTAAACTGATCGCTTATTCCTGAATATGTACGTCTGCTCGTAGTAAACCAAGAAATAAAGAAAAAGTGGGAATGGATGTTACTTATGTTTAAAAAGACACCTATCTCCATTCTATTTATTTCATTAAAAACAAGAATAAATTAAGCGCATTTAACAATGCATTTGATTATTATCGCTGAATAAAACGCGAAGATTCAGATAAAATAATTTCAAAATACCAACTTTGACAAATTCAGACTTATAAGCCAACCTCAAACCAGAATATAACATAAAGTTGCGGAAGGATGACAGGATGGCATTAACATACCAAAAGAAGCATTTCTCCCTCTAAAATTTATTAAAACTATATATATAAACATATTTTGCATATACTTATTTGGGGACATTGCTGACGTTTTGCTCTGCTCACTTCTGATAGGAGGCCTCTGATTGACTAGCTTGAAAGATGTATATAATCACACTATTGGCTGTTTTTATCTGAGGGGGAGGGGATGGGGGATTATATCAATAAAATATATTTCAACTTTTATCTTTTAACAGGATTTTTTTAAAGTCGCTATATTTTTAATTTGTTAAACCTTGAAACAAGGGTTTCTCTTTCTATCTCCAATGCCAAAAATACATAACTTATTCAGGTACGAGTACTCGTATATACAAAACATAATATTTTTTTTAATTTTGACACCTTTGAGGCGACAGTGGGACTATATATTAGGTTGGGGCGAAAATAATGGCCGATTTTAGTAATGCAAATTACAACATTTGATAATTGCATACAATTTTATTTTTAATATTTTCAAGTCATATCTCATTATGAAGCACGTTTTTCGCAGTTATCATATGAACTAATATTGATATTTTAAATAAATTTTACACGATATCAGGCTGTTTTAAAAAAAGATTTCAAATCGGGATGATCGCATAAATCTGCTTCATGAGTTCAAACTCGGCCGCAGCTCTGTAGAAACAACTCGAAATATCATCAGCGCGTGGGTCATGGATGCCATTTCAGAACATAATACACCCAGATGGTTCGAAAAATTTCGCAACGACGATACCAGCCTTGGAGATGAAGAGGGCCGTGGACGTCCATCGGTGGTTGACAATGACTATTTAAAGCCAATAATCGAGGTGGACACAAACAAAACTACTCGGCAAGTATCTGAAGTGTTCAGTGTTGCTCAATCTACAGTAGTTCGACATTTGAAACTAATAGGAAAGGCGAAAAAGCTGGACAAATGGACACCATACAAAATTGATGTGTTTTCGGCGCTACTTCTAAGAAACAAGTATGAACCCTTTCTCCATATATTGTCACCAGTGCTGCGACGTTAAATGGATCCTCTATTGAAATGGTTGGAATGTGACACAGCTCCAAAACACTTCCCAAAACCCAAATTGCACCAAAAGAAGATTATGGTGACTGTTTGGTGGTCTAGAGCAGGTTTGGTTTATCACAGTTTCGAATCCTGGCGAAATAATCACAGCAGTAAAGTATTGTCAGAAAATTGACGAAATGCACCAAAAATCTTGCCTCATCTGCCCTGGATTGGTAAAGGGCCTATCCTTCTCCAAGACAAAGCCAGACTCCATGTCTCAATAATAATGTGACAAAAGCTGAATGAGCTGGGCAATCAAGCTCTTGATCACCCACCATCCTCACCAGACCTCTCACCTACAGAATATTACTTTTTCTGGCACCTCACCAACTTCCAGAGGGAAATGCTTTAGAAATCAAGGTGATGCCGAAAAGGCCTTTAATGATTTTAAATTTTACCTCTAGAACTTCAGAACTTCATCAAAATAGAATACACCAACTAGTTTCCCCGTTGGTAAGGATGTATAGATTCCAATGATTTTTATTTTGATAAATAAAGTATTTTTGAAGCGATTTACTGCATTTTAAATTTCCATCAAAAATGACAATTATTTTTGCACCAACTCAATACATTATTTTATTTTTAACAATATAAAAAATATATATATTAGACCACAAGAGAAAAATAAAAATATAATATAAATAAAATAATAAAAATATGGAACATGTGAAGCACAATGGTCGCTTATATTATATTAATATTATAATATTGTGACGAAATATATTTATTATTTTATGAACAGAATATATTATATTTTATATTTATAATTTCCTACTCTTTAAACTTGCCTCATTGCCTCTCTTAGTATTAGATATATTTTACATTATTCTTGCCTTAAATAAATTTCCACCTCATGACAATATATTATACATTATTACATTAAAATATAAAAAGGCATATCCTGACCATTCACATAAGCATTTTGGATGGTAGAGCGCCATCAAATGGAACAAAAATAAATCACCACGTCGCATTGTAGCTCTCCAAAATACTTGGTGTTTTCATAGAGTATTTCAGTAAGAATATCAGGGGTTGAATTTCCGCACTGTATATCACCTGGAGAGCACTTTCCTTTCGCCCGCTTGATTTGGTTCAAGACGTTCATGCATAGCCGTTGTCAGAGGCGATCAGCTCACCTCCTCCGCTACACAACCAGTCTGGATCCTTTCCAGCTGTCGATACTCTGCGGACTTTTAGATCAAGGGAGAATCAATTTTCTAGCGTAGATTCTGAAAGTCCCCATATGAAGTCTCCTGATGTGATGATCTCTGTTGTGTTGGTCTTGCCCTTATCTTCATCACCTGGAGTCATCATTTGTTCCCTCAGTCTTTGAGTAGGCGGGCTATTGGCTGCTGTGATTATTTTTGAAAAGCCATCAGAATTTTCTGGCTGGTGTACAACGACCTTAACTTTGCAAGACATGGGTGTGGTGGAAGGTTCAACATTCTGATTATGCTCGAGTTGGCTCAATTGAAATCCAATGGAATGAAGAATGCATATATTTTCTGGTCCATCAAACTAAAGACCAAATGTTACGCCATACAGACGCTGTTTCTGTTTTTGTCTAATCAGGATGGCACAAAGATAGACACGTGAGTTCGTGAGGATGCAGCAAAAGTTAGCGCTTAATTATACATGGCACTGAACAGAAGGAGTACAATAAGCGGGACTTGCCTTCAACTTCCTCGTCAAAAGGATTCTTGGCGCCATATATGTCACTCTTGTGAAACATTCCGCTCCACACTGTACACATCCAGCCTGTACTATACCACCTTGTAGGCCGCTCCTATGTCCGTCTCTCCTGGCACAGTCTTGCAGGCTCATCCACACACCTGGTAGGAGGGCTATTTTTAATCGTCATATTTCAACCATACTATAGGGAACAAGGAAGGAAACTCCTCTGCCAGCGTGCACAAACAGACAAGTATTATGATTTCCTGTTTAAAGATTCTTCACTAGACCACACGCCATTGTGGTTCTACTATTAACTGCCCCCTTTTCTCTCTAGTGCAGTTTCCAACTGCCAAGGCTTACCAGCATCACTTGCCAGCTCATAGGCCATCCAATCCACCTTCCTCAACTGCGACACCTAACAGTTAATGAAGAGCTCATCAACTATGTCATGAGCTCTTTTCAACAGCCTCTAGGGACCTTTCAGGAGCTCCAGTTCGTTTGCTTCTCGTGCCATTATGCATTTCTTTACACCATGAAGCACCCTCATGTGTCTTGCATCTGCCTCGGGGCAGCCACATACACATCCACCATCCCCTTTAATGTTAAACCTTGCTAAACCCGCTGAAAACAGTCTGTGTCTCGTAACCTCTTTATATGCACCCATATGTGCTTATAGACTTTCTTTCGGGGAACTGGAGTCGCGATATCTCTTCCTGACCAGCATCCCTCTTTTGCCTTTTTGTCATCCTATTAGTGTCTGTCTATTTGTGAATGTCTTTTGACCCAATACAATTCACTGAGTTTATACTTACCCGGAAGCAACTTGACAATTTCATGCTATCTCGCCTGTCTCCATGATGAATGGTAATAAGCTCAGTCAGGAAGTCAAAGTAGAGAGCAATATTTTATGTATTAGATAAGGGCTTCCTTATAGCGACCCTTTCTTCTGAGTACATCAGTTAATCATTTCTCAGTCTCAGCCTTTCTTTCCCAAATACTGAGCCATCTCTGAATATGGAAATTTCATCCCTAGTGCTTATTGCATACTTGTTCCCAGCTGTGAAAACTTCCACATCTTTTCCCTTTGGCAAGCCCAGTTCCAGCTCAGCACTCAATTCACCACTTTATATGAGCCATTTGCCCAGCCAAGTTCGCCAGGATCTATGCCCAAATTATTTGGAGTTCTGTCAACCCAGACAGTTCTAACCTTGGGTGTGCAGCTAAGCGGAGCATGAATTCTGTGATTTTTGGCCATAGACTCAAGAAATATCAGTGTGCTTAAACAATTTCCAGGTATTGTGTGGAAGAAAGCCCATGACACGAGGAACATGAAGATGGACCTGCCACTGAATATATCAAAGTAACTTAAGAGTTATCAGCGAGAGAAAATTGCCTAAAGAAACCTAACCACAATGAGCAAGGAAACTGCCCCTCCATGGCTCAAAAGAAGTTGGGCAAATAAAACTGATGGCTTCACCATTGTTGACAAGAAGACCAAAAAATCCCCCCTTTCTCGGAAAAACATCCGCCAGCTCCAGCCTAGGGGCTCCAGGGAGAACACTGTGTCTCAGACCAAGGCCATGCTGTGTCATCAAAGGACTTGTCCCAAAAGCGTGATTGAACAGATAAAGGCTTCACAACAATTCCTAGAGCAATACTGCATGAGATCTTCAAAATCCACCTTCGACCAGTGGAGTTCCTTAAGTTTTTCTTTTAAGGATTTTATGCCTGTGGACTACATCGACTTATTGGAAAACATGCTCAATAAAGACTGGGTCTATCTACTGGTGAAATGTCAGGTTGAGTTTGTGTTGGTCTCTCTCGGTCTTAAATGGTAGAGCGCTTAATTGAAGATGAACTTGAAAACTGTGAAGCTCTCTTTAAAACATTTCCATACAGGAAGAATCCAGACAAGATCACACTCAATGGACTACTATTCGTCCTCGAGCCAGTGACGTCATCAAGGCACTGCAACATTTGTCAGATGACTTCCATCGTGCCTGTGTTCCTAACGGATGGAAAGTGCAAGTGAGAGAACACCCATTATGATGCCTTTGTCCTAATGCATAATTGCATGACGGAAGCACAATTACCACCAAAAATTAATATCTTGATGTAAGGAATAACTACTCCCATATTTATCACACATGGAATAAAATCCAACAAATTCCACCAAAGTGGACCCTTTTTGGGTATTCAGAGAGAGGAGGGAGTATTGGAAAAATTGTGATGCTTGATCTTTCCCTATATTTACATTTTGGATAATCTTTCATTGCAGTGTTTAAACTAGATTTCTGAAACTGTTAAGGTCAGTTTCTGTGGATTTTGTTATCTTAATTCTCCCTCATAAAAAATTATGAAGTTCAGTAGTTGATAGAAAGTAATATTTACTAGCACATGTATCTTTTAAGTGTTAGGAAGACTTCCTGGCTTTTTAGCTGGGAGAATTTAGGCAGTTTCCAGAAGGAGAAGGAATATGTGCCCACTAGAAATCTTGGCTGTGCAGAATCTGGACTCGAGTTCTAATCTAAATGATTTTCATTCTTGTTCTTTCTTGACATTCTTGATTACCATAAAATATGTTCATATTTTCCCTCAGAATGGTTTGTATACGAGTACACCTACAAGACCAAACAAGAAGGTTATAGAAGCTTTCTAATATATCAAGGAAATATTGGCCAAAGGTAGAGCCTGCATCAGACTAACGAAGTTCTACAGCATAAAAGTTTTTGTGGTTGAATTTTCCTGATTTATTGAGATCTGGAATGACAACAAATAAACTTCAAGTTGATATTTATTTCCAACAAATGGGATATTAGAAAATAACATTCAGTTGAATGATCATAAGATGTTCATTTTAAAAATTTATCACCCCCTGTTGAAGTATTTATCCAGTTTCTTTTTGATTCAGATTGTATGGCATATGTTGTATAGTTATTATTTAATTTGTTAATTAAACATTACTCACCAGATGAAATTATTTTATTACAAATTGTTTATTACACTTTATATTTATATTTTTACATCAACACGTTGTTTACATTATACATTGTATTATTATTGTTTATGATGATGATATATTCTATATTTTAAACACAGAATACTACATTCCCTCCTTCCTTTAGATGAAAGGAATCATGTCTTTATATCTTGATGATGGCTTGACGACTCTTCCACTCCTGGTGATCACGGGTTCCTTGGTAGTCGGCAAGGGTGGAGAAACCTCTGGTGGCAACTGGTGAAGAGCCTCGGCATCAAGTCTATCTGAAACAACTGGGTTAAATGTAGACTCTGTTCTACTTGAACTTGGTCGGTTTAAAGAAGTGTCCTTGTCTTGGTTTGAGGAATTATCATCTGGTATTTGTACATCAGAAGAGTTGAGGTGTTCAATTCTTGTTGAATCTGAACTAAGATTTTCCTGGCTCTCTTCTGGAATCAAGTCAGAAATGCCTTGATTGGTCTCTTGAGTAGGAACATGTTTCAAATGTTTAGCATTTCTATGAATTATTTTCCCATTTTTAGTGTTGACTAATTTAAAAGAATTTATTGAAGTGTTTTCAAGAATGACATGATGTTCTGATCTGAAATTTGAATCAAGTTTTCCATTATTTGGATTTGCCACATAAACTAAATTTCCAATTTCAAAATTATGAGGACTAGCTTTCCGAATTATATCATTATATGTTTTCATTTTTTCTTTGTAGACCATATTGAATTCTTTGATGTTGGATTCATCTTCTTCTGCATCATTAACAAGTGAGCTTAATTTAGTTTTGATTTCTCTTGAAAATAATAGGAATGCTGGAGTCTTTCCTGTAGATCTGTTTGGAGTAGTTCGGTAAGACATTAAAATTCTGGATAAATCTTCTTGCCAATCTTTCCCTTCTTCAGAACTTGAATTAAATTGTTTCTTTAGAAATCTATGGAATCTTTCTATCTTCCCATTACTTTTTGGGTAATAGGGTGAGGCTTTGATGTGCCTGATTCCACATTCTTTTAAAAATCTTTCCATTGATGTACTTACAAACTGTAAGCCATTATCTGTTACAACTTCATGTGGATAACCATGTCTTGCAAAAATCTCCATCAATTTTTTAATAATTGTCTTGCTGGAAATGTCTTCTATTATCATTGCTTCAGGATATGAAGAATAGTAGTCAATTACTGTTAAAACATAATGATGGCCAATTGGACCAACTATGTCAATTCCAAGTTTCATCCAAGGTTTTGATGGTAACGGAACTATTTGCAATGGTTGATCATTTATCAAGGGTTGATTCCTTACACAAATTGGACAGTTTCTTATCAAATTTTCAATGTCAAAGTCCATGTTTATCCAAAAATATTTTTCTCTTAACAGTTGTTTGGTTCTTGTCATTCCTTGATGTGTTTCATGTGCAATTCTCAAGACTCTATTAGTTTTGAAGGTAGCAAAATTCTACTTCCTTTTAAGATAAGATTATCAAAAATTGAGAGTTCATCTTTAACCTTATAAAAACATTTGAATTCTTCATTCAAAGGATATGGCCAAACTCCCTTTTGAACCATATCTTTCAGTTTTTGAAACAAAGGATCTTGCTCTGTACAAACTTTTATCTCTTTCAAAGACAGTGCTTGAAGCTCTTCAGAAGTGATGGATAAGACTTTATGAACATAGTCCTCCAGCCATTTTTCATCACTTGTGTTAGAAAGAGGTTGTCTTGAAAATATATCTGCAATATTTTGCTTTCCTTGAATGAATTCAATTTCAAAGTCATATGGTTGTAATCTCCAACTCAATCTTTGAATTCTTGGAGGCAAAACAGATCCATTTTTAGGGTTCAGCATATAGATTAGAGGTTTGTGATCTGTTTTTAACACAAATTTCCTTCCCCAAATATAGGTGTTAAAATGTTCAATTGCCCATACACATCCCAATGTCTCTTTTTCTATTTGTGAATATATTTTTTCAGTATCAGTTAAGGATCTGCTGGCATATGCAATGGGTCTTTTAATGCCATTTTGTTGTGTTTGTATTAATACTGCTCCAAGACCAATAGGGCTTGCATCTGTGATTAATTCAGTTGGTGAGTTCAAGTTGTAATATGCCAAGCATGGCTCTTTTGTTAGTGACTCTTTAAGATCCTGAAATGCTTTATTTGTTTTCAAATCCCAATTCCACCTAACATTTTTTCTAGTCAAAATATTTAGAGGTTCTGCCAATTTAGAAAAATTAGGTATGAATTTTCTTAAAAACCCACAAGTTCCTAAAAATGACCTTAACATCTCAATATTTTTTGGTATTGGAAAATTTAAGACTGCTTCTATTTTCCTATTATCAGGTTTAATACCTTCACTACTAACAATGTGACCTAAAATATCCAATTCTTCCATGGCAAATTTGCACTTATTCCTGTTGAGCCTAATGCCTACTTTATCAAATCTTTGTAAGACTTTTCTAAGCCTTTCTTCTAGTTCTTGTCTATCTTTGGCGTAAACTACGACATCGTCCAAGTAACAAATTACACCTTTCAAATCAAGCAAAATTGAATCCATTCCTTTCTGATATGCCTCTGGAGCACTTGATAGACCAAAAGGAACTTTACAAAATCTGTAACAACCACGGTGCGTGATGAAAGTTGTAAGGGGTCTTGATTGAGGGTCTAAGTCAACCTGCCAAAACCCTTTTTTTGCATCCAGCTTTGCAAATACTTTAGCACCTTTAAGGGCATGTAACATATTGTCAATTGTAGGAATTGGATGTCTTTCTCTCAATATTGCTTTATTCACTTCCCGAAGGTCTATGCATAGTCTAATTTCCTCACTATCCCTTTTTGGAACAACTATTATGTTAGAAACCCATTCAGAACCTTGATGCACTTCTTCAATGATTCCATTCTCTAGCATCTTATCAAGCTCTTGATTTACTGCTTCTACTATTGCATAAGGTATACGACGGCATCTCTGGGCAATGGGCCTATAGTTGTCTTTCAATGTCGCTTTATGACTATAGCCTTTTATAGTTCCAAGTCCATGGAAAAGATGTTCATGTTCTTGAACAAGAGTTTCTATATTAGTAGACATTGATTCATTTACATGATTTACCCTTTTAATTATACCTAGTTCAAAACTAGCCTTGCCTCCCGACAAAGATTCAACTTTTTTATCAATCACATAAATTTCTTCTGAAATTGAATTTTCTTTCCAAGAAATCACAGCATTGAAATAACCATAACATGGAAGAGGTCTATCTTAACCATAGGCAAAAAAGGTTCCGGTGGTGTCATGTAATTTTGGCATAATTTTATGGCCATATAATTCAAGCATCTTATTATAGCTTATGAAAGTTCTATCACTCCCTGTATCAATTATCATATTTATTTCACTACCATCTATTTGCACTTTTTCTTTATTTTGAGCACTTGTATAGTAGGTATATTCATCTGAACTTTCACCTACTTCAGTCTCATTTTCTTCTTGTATGGTCTTAACTTTAGTTTGATTGAAACTTTTGTGGTTTCTATTATTATTTTGATTTGGGCGGTTCCTGCAAGCTCTAAAAAGATGTCCTAATTTATTGCAATATGAACAAGTCATTTTTTAGCACCACATTCTTGTGCTAAATGTGTATCTAATCCACAGCGATAACATTTAGGCTTTGAGGCACCTGAAAATGATGGGGCACCTTGATTAGTGAATCTACCTTTGTTGAAATTATTAGCATTATAGTGCTTTCTAGGTTTAATTTGAACTCTATTTAGTGTTTGATCATTTTGAGGTTCAAGAAGTCTAATTTCTTTCCTAGAAATTTCTAACATTCTAGCAATATCAATGGTTTTTGACAGTGTCAAATTTTCTTGTTTCAACAATTTTTCTTTAAGTTTTTTGTTGTTACATTTTTCAATTATTTGGTCTCTTATCATATCAGCTTCTAAATTGCCAAATTCACAAGATTTAGAAAGCTCTCTTAAAGAAATTAGGTAGTTGTCGATCGATTCATCATCTTTCTGGACTCTGTCTAAATTTAAATCTCTCAGTGACCACATTTTTATGAGGTGTGAAATATTTATCTAAAGCCATTTTAGTTTGTTCATAATTTTCCTTTTCATCTGGCAAGTTGAAAAATATACGTTGTACATTTGGCCCTAAACAATGCAATAGAGTTGCTCTCTTAATTTCATCCGATTTTTTTGAAATTCCAGATGCTATTTCAAAAATGGCATAGGATTCCATCCATTGCTTATATTCCGCAAATAAATTGCTAGCATTCATATTCATGGGTAAAGGTGGCATCAGGTTGGCTGCCATACTTGTTTTTTTTTTTTAGGGCTACAGTTATATTTTCAAATTCTCGTCGCCAATTTATGTTGTATAGTTATTATTTAATTTGTTAATTAAACATTACTCACCAGATGAATTATTTTATTACAAATTGTTTATTACACATTATATTTTTACATCAACACGTTGTTTACATTATACATTGTATTATTATTGTTTATGATGATGATATATTCTATATTTTAAACACAGAATACTACAGCATACTTACACAATTTTGGCCTTAAATACCTTTGTGTTTTATAAGGAAGTGTCTATGATATTGTTAAGGAGTTGTGAGGGATGTCTATTTAAAGATTTAGTGTATAGAATGAAGAATAGAAATAACAACTCAAAAAGTATGCACCCATTCTTTTCTCTTATCCAAGAAATAAATAAAAAACGCAACATCTCAAAGAAATATTTTTGATGGTACTTTTAAATCTAGAGATTGTTCGGCTCTTTTATGCTAATTCTAAACAAGCACCTTTCTTTAAAAAAAATTATAAATATCTCAAATAAACCTAGAAAGTACAGTAAAGTATATTAATCATGTTATTCAATAATATAATTATAATTGTCAAAAATATTTTGTTTACACTAACTTTATCAAATTTTTCCTCAAACACATTTGGTATTATATATTTTCCTTGTTATCTACAAAAAGCTTCTGTGATCACCTTGTTTTATTGCTGAATTGCAGCTAGTAATAGGCTTACTAGAGAAAATAGCCTAAAAATGAATGTGTCTTTCACATCACAAATTGGCTTTTGAAATACATTATAGTATATTATTAAAAGTAAAAAAATCAATGTTTAGTTGATAAATGTTTATAAATAGAGAGGCATCAGTCTGAAATTATATGTGCCAAAATTGGTGCTGTGAATCATTATTAATACTACCTTTAAGTATGTTCTGGGGTGATACACAAAAGGCATTGTTTTAATGGACATTTAAAGAGAGAAGAGTTTCTTTTAGGGAAAAAATTATCCTCCTTCTGAAAATTTATGCTGTATTTTGGCCTGAAAATTAGCCTGCCAAAACACCAGCATCAAAATATATTTTTTATTGATTCAGCTGAATTCATAACTCCTTTTGTAGGATAAGGCACAATTTGGATTATATATTATAAACACAAGGTAATAAGACCAAATCCAAATAAATAAATAGTGTGTGACGTTTCGGTAACAGCGTTGTTACCATCTTCAGACAAAAGTACTGAATGATAAATTTTACCACAGCATGTTTTTAAATAGTTCCTGTTATCAAGGGTCACACACTATTTATTTATTTGGTTTTGGTCTTATTACCTTGTCCTTTTGTATGATGTTATTACATCAAATCTGCACCTGTACAGATGAGTATCATAGCCTAAAACCATGGTATACAGGTCGACTTTGGCTGAAATTTCCAAAACTGGTGCTATGGTTCATACTTTAACACCACTAGTATATGCTTAGTACTAGAGATGATAAGTTAAACGCATTATTTTAATGCATAGTTAAAGGGAGAGGTGCTCCTTTTGGTACACGAATAACATTCTACCGCACACACACCACAATTTTTTTTAATCATATATTTTTAAAATGGAGCAATCCATAAAAATATATTTAATTTAAAAGGTATATATTGGATCAAAATATAAATAAATTATATTTTGATCCAATATATGCCTTTTTAATTAAAATATATATACAGTGGTACCTCGACATACGAGTTTAATTCGTTCCGCAACCTTGCTCATATCTTGAATTACTCGTTTCTCGAAGTAAATTTCCCCATACAAAACAATTGAACTACCATTAATCCATTCCAACCTCCAAAATGTCACCCCAGTTATTTTTGTTACGTGGTTTTAAATAATAAAAACGTATTTATAAATATCAAATATTTATTGCACAAAACAAAAAAGAGAATGTAAAGAAATAAATTAGATATCCTCACTGGTCTTTGCCTTTTTCGCTACATTTTTATCGCTCTCACCTGTAGGCCGTTTAGAAAAAAACATGTCCAAGGAGGTTTGTTTCTTCCTCCCTCTCAGAATGTTCCGGAAATGAGTTAGGCAAGTGTCATTAAAAAGGTTAGATGCACGACCTGTTGCAACTTTTTCTGGGTGTTTTTTTCCCACGAACTGTGAAACTCTCTCCCACATTCCTAAGATCTCCTTTATCTCACTTGTAGAAATAACCTCCTCCTCTGACTCCTCAAAACCAATTACTTGCATAACCTCAGTATGCTGCTGTGACTGTAACTCTTGTATCTCCTCAGTCGTCAGTTCCTGGGTGTGCTCCTCGATGAATTCGTTCACGTCTCTCTCTTCCACCTCTAAACCCATGGATTTCCCCAGAGATACAATCTCCTCCTCTACTGAAACACTGGGTTCCAATTCTTCATAGATCCTTTCAGCTACAGCTTCAGGCCAAAGCTTTCTCCATGCAGAGTTCAAGGTCCTCGTTGTAACTCCCAACCAGGCATGATCAATAATTTGTAGGCAAATCGCTATATTAAAGTGGTCCTTCCAGAACTCTCGAAGGGTGAGGTTTGTGCTCTCCGTCACTTCAAAGCAGCGCCGAAACAGATGCTTGGTGTATAGTTTTTTTAAATTAGAAATCACTTGCTGATCCATGGGCTGCAGGATAGGAGTGGTGTTGGGTGGTAAGTAGAGAACCTTTATGAATTTTAACTCCTTTTAAAATCACAGATTAATATCTTCAACACTACCGAACCGAACTCGTATCTCGAATTTCTCTCGTAACTAAAAGCAAAAAATCACTTGCTCGTCGGCTCGTATCTCGAAAAACTCGTATCTTGGGGCGCTCGTATGTCGAGGTACCATATGTCATAATTTACCTAATGCCCAATATGTATAAATTATTTTCGCCATAATTAGAATGTTAAAATGTAAATACAAATTTACCCATCTATAAATCTGTACAAAATAAACGTGGGAATAAGTTCTTTTTTGAAGCATACATGCACAATGGCTGCGCCCTTCCATTCGACCACAACAGATACGACATATATATATATATATGTGTATATGGTGCAAGCCATCAGCCATTTTTAATAATTAAGCATCATGCTTTTTTAATTTCTTAATTCTACCACAAACACCTCTTTGTGATCATTCTTTTTTTAGTACCTTTTGTAAGGATATTTTGATGTGTTGATGAACTCTCTTTATATACTTATTCCTTTATATATTAGGAGTTCTCAGGTTACTAGTTGGTTGAGAAGCACACAGAAGCACATGCTCAGTTGGCTTTGCTTTTTTTACCAAAAAGTCTTTGACCAAGATAAATAAATTGATCTCTTTATATTTATTCTCATAAATGGCGCAAGTCATCAGCAACATTTGGTAGCATGAGGAGATACTTTTTTTCTTATGAATTCAAACACCTTGATGGGGCAACAATTTTTCTTTGTTCTAATTACATCTATGATAACAAGTATTTTGGTAGGATCAAACAACTTAAGCATGCTGTGTTTATAATAATATACAACAAATTCTTGTCCTCTCAGTAAATAAATTAAAAAGTATTTGAATATGTTTGCAATAACACAGGATATCCAGCATATTTTAGTAAATCTTAAATTTTATTTTCAATTGTACAGGAAACAGGAAAAAATTTACACTTTTGATTTATCAACAATTGATGTGTTCCCTAATTTTTTTCAAATTATATAGTTTAACAAAAAGATAAGACAGAAATAATACAATATACTTATGGCATATTTTTAAAATTTTAAACAAATAAAACAATACAATCTCTTAAAAAATATTTGTAATGGCTTATTTTACAATCATATTTTTGTATATTGGAAAGAAAATGAATGTATGAAGTAACAAAGCAATTTTCTCATGTTTAATGCTAATTACCTTGTTATTCATATATTTATTAGCACATACACAAAAGGTTTGTGATAAAATATCCACTCAATTTATTATTTTAAAAATTTGCAAATGTAAAAAAAATATTTTTCAATACAGTTTTTAATATATATAAAATTAAAAGGTATGATTCTTAAAATTAACAAAATACAAGTGTTTAAAAATTTTCAATTTCCTTTAAGATATTTTTTAAAATAAACAAAAACCATCCTCTTGATAGCACTGCTTGTTTGGTAATAGAATTATCACTCTCTATCATGAAGTCGGGAAAAAATCCAAATTCCCTGGACACATCCAAACTTTTCATTTAAATTTTTCTAGAGAATGCAGTTTGGTGCAAAATTTTTAAAGTAGAATGAGAAGCCAAAAATGTGATAAGGCACAATTTGGATTATAGAATATACACAAGGTAATAAGACCAAATACAAAAACTAAATAGCGTGTGACTACACACTATTTATTTATTTGGATTTGTTTTTATTACCTTGTGTTTATAAAGCCATAAAGATATTTTGTTTGATTTCATTTTACAATGGATGGCTATGTGTTAGCCTTGAAGAAGGTGTATACAACGTGCATTTCACACTAATTAGAAACAAATACAATTGGCTCAATACCATTGACAAATTGTGCTTCATCTGTTAAAGCTTATTGCTGAATTATCTGGCAATTGTAATAAGTTTAATGATTACCTGTATGAAAGTTTATGTAAAGTTAACACAAGCTAGTCTTCTTCTTAGCTATTCTTTTAAGATTCTTAAAAGTTATCTAAGGGGAGCTTTGATAGCGCCATATATAAAACTATATAGCTATAGCTGTATCTAAAGAAGGGATTTTTGGTGTTTAGGGTCCTCTTCTGAGTATTAATTTTAGTGAAGACAGTAGTAGTAGAATCATTTGAAATAAGTGATTGTTTTCCCTGTCTTCATTTAGTAGAGCTGATATAATAATAGAGCTAAAAAAGATTTTTGACCAGATTGGAAACTTGGGACATTTTTTGATGAATCTTAATGATGGAAAAGGTATAAAAACACTTTTTGGAGATGATATTTGATTCAACAACAGAACTTATTTAAAACAAAAGTAATACTCAATATTTGTATTTAATGGTAAATTTTGATTAGCATTAAAAGAACTAAAGTTTCATTAATGTTTTCTCCTGATCAATCTGCTATTTTACTATTAAGTATGAATGGTGGCAGACAACATTCATTGTTACACATTATGGTATTTTTATAATGCTGCTCAGAAGTCATAGTGTTCTTATTCCTTAGTCATACTTTTTTCTTTTTGCTGAAAAAAAAGACACATTATTGGTTTTTGAGGGTTAGTCTTCAACTTAAAAATGAATATATATAATTGACAGAATTTTGAACCTACAAAAGAGGAATAAGGAATAGAAATATGGTTCCTGCTAAGGATTAATGGAAACTAATGGTTCATCTTTATGAATTCTTCATATTATAATGGAATCTTAGAAATGGTATTTAAGCGAACAATGGACATACACTTTTTTGGACAGTAGAATTACATTTAAATATTTGCATCGAGCATTTAATTCTACTGTTCTAAAAACTTATGTTCATAGTTTGCTAAATACCATTTCTAAGATTCCATCTTTCAGTGTTGCATATAAAGGCAGAATGATCCAATACAGTATTAGAGCTCTAAAGAAGCCGTCTGGTAGATTAAATTGGCGAAATCGCTGGGAGGGTTCACCACTGATGAGCCAAGTCCTCCCAATATTTTTTCATCGCATTAAGAAAGTAGAAGTTTGATTTATTTGTGAAAAGAAACATTCACGTTTTGGTGTTTTCATTAGTATTATAATTTAATATGTTCATCAAACTAATTTTTTTATGAGAAAACAACTTTTTATATACATTTAAATTATATATTTGAATTATATTTATGAATAGAAAAAAGGAGAAGATATATAAATAAATAGATACCTTTTGAAGACTGAAGAAAAGAGCTTATCCAATTCATTTCCAAGAAAATATTTTTCTTTATTTTTCTAAAACCAGAAACAAAAAAATTTAACATAGAGATTGATATTATTAATATTAAAATTATTAAAATACAGTCCAATTTCTTCAAGTCAACACCCCAAGAAATAAGAATTTTCAGTTGGATTAAAGTCAATGTTGAATTATATTTGGTAAGAGAGATAATTATCAATTTATCTCAATATTCACTCTACTATTGGACATAATTATCTAGACACTAAAGGTGGTGTTAAATTGAATTTTCTGTGTTGTTATAAGCAGATTTTTAAAAATAATTTTATGAACATTAATTTGAAGGTTGTAATTTGAAAGGCCAGAAATTACTTACAATATAAATTTAAAGTAAGAATGTTCTCTCTCTCTCTCTCTCTCTCAGAGTGAGAGCTAATCATCACCGACTACTGAGGAACCCTGCAACTGAGGAGATGGGATAAACAAAGGCTGATCAAATATTTAAAGACAGTTCAATGAAGGAAGGAGGCTATTCTTTATTGTTAAAAAGATAAACATTTCAGAGAAGTAAATGCAAAAGGACCTGTTAGTCTTCATCTAACCATCTTATTACAAGCACTATAACTCATTGAGAACAATGAGACAGAAAGATCAAAATATGCACATACTCTTAACCTGCCCTCTAAGAAATTTAAAAAATACAATACATAGACTTCTCAAAATATAGTAAAGGAAATGAACAAATCAAACATGATAATGAAATGTCTACAGAGAATTATATCACATGTTGGGGTCCCATAAAATAAAGATGCCACTGCATTGGCATAGGAAGGAGCTTCTGGAAACTGATGCAATCAAATTAAAAACTAACCCTCCAACAAGGGATAACATTAAACAACCAAAACTGCAACTAACGGAGCAGAGCATGGACATTATTTAAGAAATCAAATATGAAGCTAAAAAACTTCAACTCCACAGAAAATATTCCACTCAATTATTCACATTGAATTCATGACACTTTCACCCATTAATCTATATTTCAGAAAAACCCTTCCCAGATCCACAGAGTGCATAAAAATCATGATCTCCAGGATTTGGTCTAATGAAAAAAAAAACTAATAAAAAAGGCATCAATTTTGTTTTGAAGGATATTATTTTACCTAAATTTATTTTCTAATAAATGTTTCTCTAGTATATAAAAATTCTTACCTGATTAGGAGCTACATTTTCGAAATATAACTTGCCCAGTTGAGAAATTTCTATCCTGGAACCAAAAGTAAACCAAATAAATGGTTCTTACAAAATAATAAGAGAACATTATTCTTAGTTCTGAGAATTATTATGTAAATTTTGTAATTCACACACATGGGTATACAGTGTGTCAAAAATCATAATATATTCAAATTGCAACTATTTTTTAATTCAAAAACTAATGAAAATTTATAAACAATATAAAGTATACAAATAGGAAAATAATTTCAAGTAAATATTGTCAATTTAGTGTTTTGCCAGGATGAGCTCTATAGAGGACATTGGTAATAATTTTGTCAAGTGCATCTGAGCTGTTTAAATAAATTTTTGCAGTAATTTCGTTTGAAGGTTATGATGACAGATTTTCGGTAGTTTTTACCCGTAAATAATCCCATTGATGTGTGTGTGTGAGAGAGAACCATTAATCTTGAAGGTTGCTTTCTCTTTCTGAGATGTGATATATTCATTTTATGTTGCTGATGAAATATATATATTCTCTGTGCCAGCACAATGTAAGAAATACATTCTAACCTCTTTAAATCGACACCCCAAAGGATTGCTGCATTAAAACAATGCATTTTAAAAAGGAGAGTTGCCATTTTGGTACATGAATATCATCCTTCTGCAACTTTAGGTAATATATAATACACATTTAAAAAATACTTTATTTTTATTTTAAATAATTAATAAATTTATAACACAGGATCTTTTTGAGGAAATTTTTTAAAAAATTAATTATAACACACACACAAACACAGCTTTTTACAGAAATTATTCAGAACAAAATATATAAATCAAATATTATTCTGCTTAAAGATCATATTTATAATACTATTATTTTCTTTAAAAATTCAGGAATGATTTAGAAGCAAAGTGTCTATAAATAGAGGGTGGTCTATTGTGGGATTCAGGTAAGTCAAATATCAATTTTGGTACTTATTTTTCCTTGAAGATTCAAATTTGGAAAAATAGCCTTTTAACCCTCCTGAACTAACAAAATAATTTAAATGTGTATATTACCTATTTTAATTTGGATATTATATTTTGACATTTATATATTTTATTTGATACCTTGAGTACAAATAGAATCTATACTCACTTTTCAGGTAGCTCAAAGCTTGCAAAAAAATGAAAGCTGTGAGTTTTGGAATGGATTGGGAAGGGACTTGTATAAACTTTTGCCGAAAGGGGCTGTGAACACATTACCAAAGATTAGCAGATATTGCATTCTGAAACTATAAGACACTATGATATATTCTTTCATGTGAAAAATCTTCTATATATATAAAAATGAATGTATGTGTGTGTGTGTGTCTGTTTGTCCTTTATGCCTGACCAAACCACTCATTGGAACGCCATGAAACTTTGGGAAGTTATTTAGTATAGTACTGGGAAGGTTTCTAGCAAATAAAATTTTTGAAATAACTTTTCGCCTAGAAATAATCAAGATAAATATTCTAATTTATCTGTTATAATTCAACAATCTGCTCTAAATATTATCATGATGATATGATGATTTTGTAATGTAGAAAATTAGGAAAGACAAAATTCAGGATGACATGGCAATTTATTTGAGACAAGAATAATGATACAATTCAAAGGCAAGATACTATTCCTTTAACTTCCAATTACCGAGGGAACCAATTAATATTGATTTTATTCAATTTATCGAGTATTTTTCAAGGGACCGGGAAAAATGTTCACTTTATCGAGAGATTCGTTAAACAAACCTTTACTCGGGTAAAACCCGGGCGAAGCCGGGTACATCCATACAAGAATAATGATACAATTCCAAGGCAAGATACTATTCCTTTAACTTCCAATTACCGAGGGAACCAATTAATATTGATTTTATTCAACTTATCGAGTATTTTTCAAGGGACCAGGAAAAAAATGTTCACTTTATCGAGAGATTCGTTAGACAAACTTTTACTCGAGTAAAACCCGGGCGAAGCCGGGTACGTCCGCTAGTAAAAAATAAATATCTAGAGTAAAAGTATAATTATTTTATATTAAATAATATTTTGAGAATTTGAACTGGACTAGTTAAAAACTCAAATTTTAAATATTATGTAGTGAATACTATTTTTAACCATTGTGTTTTTATACTCTAAGAGACAAGCCCTAACCACACTTGGTGTGGATACTTTTAATGGTTAGCATGTGAAGCAAATAAATGGCCATTCCAGGTGTGTGGCTTGGAAATATGAAAATAAAATTTAACTCCGTTAAATTCAAATGAATGCTAGCTGGATAGGATGTAGAGGTTCAATAGAGCTATCTGTAATATGTTCACACCCAATTTTCTGTTATGTTTATGGCCCTTTCTCTCATTCATTTAGCAGTACATTATCATTTCGTTTAGGTCACCATCATCCTTGTAATTATCATAGATGGTTTTGACCTGAGGATATAAATGTGGTAGGTCTCTTGAATTACCAGGTTTGGTCTCTAAGATTGCTAAACAATAGGTATTTAGGAAAAATTCATAAGTTCTATTTGTATTTTCTCTGTGTTTTTTCTAGAGAGAAAGAGAGAGATTTGAGATTGAAACATATTTATTGATTGTACATTTAAAATTATATAGAGTTAATATATATATATTTTTAAATTTTTTAAATGGAACTTAAATATTATTTTCATCAGACGAATCCCACTGAGGGTCGTCTGGTATGATGTCACATTCCGTCCTGAAGTCGGACAGCATTCCCTGTAGATCGGACATTTCCCCGACATGTGCTATTTCCATGTCAAGGAATAGCTTCAGAGCAGACCTCTGCCCAGGCGTCAGGTACTCGAGGATGTCCCCCCTGTTAGAAGGGGAGACAACAGCGTCTTCTATCTCCTCCCTATAAAAGTTTTTATAGAGAGGTTCTAGGATGGTGTTGGCATTCAAGCTTTCGAACAACTCCTCTACTTGTTGTAAAGTGGTCTGTAGAGGCTATTTCTCTTGGAGCTTTGGTATTGTGGATTGGATGGTTGGTGCATTCTTTAAATGAGTCTCTTTAGCAGATACCTCTGTTAGTACAGCAACGGTCGAGGAAGGCACTGGCAGAGACGGCACCAGTACAGAAGGCTCAGCAGATGGAGTTATCTGGATAGGGATGGGACAGTTTGCAGCGGCAGGGCTGGAAAGTACCAAGGGGGTCTTCTGGATGGTGTCAAAACCCCTTGCAGTCGATGTAAGCACTGCAGAATTTGTGGAGGGCATGGGCTGGGAGTATGGAGACTCCGGTCCACTCCGTGTGTCCTGAAGATGGGCAGGACGACTTTCAAGGGACAGGAAGCTCGCCGGTGTCCTTTTCGGTGGCATTTGCCACACTCAATGCCGTAGGTGATGTATGCGAGGGTCGACTCTCCTTTGGAGACAATCACCAGCTTAGCAGGGAGCTGGTGGAGTTTTAGGCCTTCATTTAGAAGGACAAAGGCCTCCCTGCTGCCAGTAGCCCAGGTGTATCTGCTGCTGGTCACAACCTCATGGTTCAGGGAAACCACCCTGCAGTAGGACCACAGTGCCGCGACGATGTCCTTGTCCCTGATAGCAATTAGAAGATTCCCAATTGTTATCTTTTCCGCCGGTTTCTTATAAGGAAAGGTCTTCAGGTGGGTGATTCCAATAGTGAGGCCCTCCTCAACCAGGCGCTCTGCCATATTGATGCTGGCCAGATTGACTAATACCTGGCCAGACATCTTCATAATTTGGAACACGGAGGACTTTCCAAGCTTTTCCTCCAGGGCCTTGATGTAGTCCACTGGAGATTAATCAGAATGCCACTCCACAAAGCAGCACTGGTCAAAGGTGATTGCAGCTGACCTGGACTTGCTCAGGGCCTGCTGCTGTTTGTTGTTTTTCAGCTGTGTCACAGCATGCTTCTTAGGTGGCTGTGGTAGCATGGCTACCCTGTCCTGGGTGGCGTTGGTTTGGTGAGAGGTGCCTGTTGAGTAGAGGGCGAAAGCTTCCTCTTCTTATGATCCATGGGAATCCCCCATAAAAACTTTTTTTTCTTATTCTCCCTAGATGCAGTTGTAATTTTTCCAGCCCTCATCGTTGGAGCAGGAGCGCCCACCCGTGCAACCTCGCACCGCGAGAGAGAGAGAGAACAGCATATTTTTCATATAGATAACTTTACCTATGTTGAGGGGGCTCTTTTCAGATTTTTGGGGAAGTCCCTACAATTATATATTATATTGTTCCTGTCAGATGGGTTTGTTTTCCAGAGAGGTCTTTTGCAAGGTCTACAGTGGTGAAGGCCAATTTGAATAGGCAAAAAGCTTCAATTGGAACACAAATAGAAAGCCTTTGAATATTTTACTGAATCTACTTTTATGTGGGTAAAACTAAAGACAGTATTCAGTTGTAGCGCACCTCAATTAGATATAGCAATTGAATATTTTACAAAATCTACCTTTATGTGGGTAAAACTAAAGACAGTATTCAGTTGTAGCCTCAATTAGATAACCTTTGAATATTTTACTGAATCTACCTTTATGTGGGTAAAACTAAAGATAGTATTCAATTGTAGCCTCAATTAGGTAGCCTTTGAATATTTTACTGAATCTACCTTTATGTGGGTAAAACTAAAGACAGTATTCAGTTGTATCCTCACACATCCAAAGTTCATTCCAAAACAGCCATGAGAGATGTTTGTTATGCATCTGTTGTAATAATCTAGTAGGTATTTTCTGACACACCAGACTTGAATCAATTCTTAGACATTGGGAGGATTTATAAAAATATAAAAGAAAAATCAAGAGGCAGGTTGAATGGCTGTTTTGTGATCCAGTTCTTTTAGAAAAAAATAAAAGGCTTTGGGATAATAGAAGGGGGATGATTTTTTACTCATATTCCTGATACTTGAACACCACTTTCAGGTTCATTTGGAGTTGTAGTGTATTTGCATATTGAATTATGGATATACAAATATCCTGTTTTGCATAATGACTTTCATAGAATTTTGTATAAAAATAGCGACAGTTTTTAGCTACCAGTAGTCAGTCAATTTATGTTAATAAACGAGATTACTGGAGTCCGTTTGCCTTAGTGAAGCGACACCTCACTCTTGGTTGCCTCCCAACTTTTTAGGATAAAAAAAACTCTGGCGACAAGAAAATCTACAGGAAGCTACGGTAGTGACTACGAGTTTTGCAACGATTGGTACGTGTCTATGGGAACGACCACGAGGTTGTAAGGATTGCGGACCTACGACTGACTCAAAACATCAAACTGAGGAAAGATGGCAACTAATCAAACTGTACCGTTCAGAGTTTTTGATTCGGAGGAAAAAAATCTTGAAATCTTCGTACAGCGATTTGAAGCGGCTTGCGAAGTTAATGAAACAAGTGACCAGAAAAAGGTTGTAATCTTGTTAAGTTTCTTAAACTCTTAACTCCTTAAACTAGGAAATGATTTGTTCTACCCTGAAAAAATTAAAGCGCAGTCTTATGAAGTAATAATTAAAAAAATAAGACAACATCTAGCGTCTAAGCCAAAAGTAATACCTCAGCAATGCATGTTCTTGAAAAGGGTGCAAAAAGAAACTGAAACTGTTTCTGAGTATCTAAGAGAACTGAAGCACCTAGCCACAAATTGTGAATTTTGCAGTATGCTGGAGATGATGTTACGGGATAGATTCGTAGCAGGCTTGTCATCCGAAGCCCTCCAGAAAAGACTCTTGCAGGAAGATGATGACGTAAAGCTGGATAGAGTATTTGCCATTGCAGTCTCGTACGAGTTAGCCGAGAAGGATGTTAGTGAACTGCATGGAAATTGCATAGGTAAAGTGACCTTGCATTCTGAAAGAAATAGAAGGGAGAGGCACACCCCTGTGCAGAAATATAGGTCTATGGCAGGAGTGAGAAGGTGCTACCGGTGCGGCGAAAGGAATTCCCACCTAGCACCAGCATGCCCACACAAGTCAAAGGCTTGTTATAAGTGCAAAAAGATTGGGCATCTAAGTAAAGTATGCAAAGCAGCAAATTATGCACAGAAAAATAGTTATGTGCAAGAACAGATACTGTCCCTCAAGGGCGAAACGGAGGTTAAAGTTACGCTCACTTTAGACGGAAATGTATTAAAGTGGGTAGTGGATACTGGAAGTCCGGTAACATTGATGCCGAAAACCATCTTCAAGAAGTTCTGGAAAGTAAAATTATTTCCTACTTCAAAGAATTTACAAACCTTGTGCAATATTCCTATCAAGATAGTAGGAGAAAGGGACGTTTTTGTTGGAGAAGCCGGAAAGAGACAGATTAATAGTGGCGGATGAAGGTTTCCCAGAGGTTTTACTGGGAAGGGAATGGCTAAGATTCTTGAATATTGACTACTGTAGGTTACTAAATGTAAATGAAATCATCAAAGAATCTTGCATGAAGTTATTAATTGAAAAATATTCAATTTTATTAAATAATGAACTGGGTTGTTTAAAAGATGTAAATATCGGAATGTTGATGTACTACATCAGATTTATAAAGAATATCTCTCATATTTTAACTCCCTTTTACAAGTTGTTGAAGAAAAATACTCATTGGAAATGAACAAGAGAACATCGGATATTGTTCAATAGATGCAAATCATTTTTGACCAAGGAGTCAGTATTGGCACACTATGATCCAACGAAGGAACTGGTACTGGCATGCGATGCCTCAAGCTATGGACTTGGTGTGGTACTTAGTCACAGAGACAAAAATGAGCAGGAGAGTCCAATAGCGTTTGCGTCGCTAACCCTTACGGATGCTGAAAAAAATTATTCCCAGCTTGAGAGAGAAGCTTTAAGTATTGTTTATGGCTGCGATAAATTCAGGCAATACCTTCTAGGACTCTCGTTTGTGTTGGTGATGGATAACAGGCCGCTGATGCACTTGTTCTCACCTCACAAACCGATTCCAGTATGTGCAGCGTCAAGGATAAAGCGTTGGTCGTTAAAGCTGGGTGCTTTTCATTACTCAGTTGAATTTTGGAAGACTGACGACCACGGAAATGCACATGCTTTATCAAGGTTGCCGTTAAAAGCAGTTGAGAGAGAGTCTATTGATGAGGATCAAGTCTTGCTTCTGAGAAAAATGAATGAAGTACCTTTTTCATTCCGGGATGTAGCTTTTGAAACTATAAGAGACAAGATCCTCACAATTGTTTTTAGGAATGTCTGGGAAGACAATTGGCAAGTACCAAAAATCTCTAAAGAAAATCCTTTATTCCCTTTCTACAAAATTAGGAATGAACTAAGTGTGGATTTTGGCTGCTTTACAGTGGAGGGAACGGATAGTAATTCCTCCCAAGTTGAGATCGCAGATTTTGAGAGACCTATATGAGATGCATTTTGGAATGGTAAAAATGAAAATTTTCGCACGGAGATATTTTTGGTGGCCTGGAATAGATGGGAACATCGAAGATATGGCCCAAGAATGTACCATCTGTCAGGAATCTGCAAATATGCCTCCCTCCACGATTTCAAAATGGACTTGGCCCGAAAAACCCTGCCATCGCCTACATATGGATTTGGCAGGCCCTTTTATGGGTAGAATGTTTTTGGTCATAGTGAACGCCTATACAAAATGGTTGGAGATTTTCGTCCTGAAAGAAATAACCAGCAAAACCATTATTTACCATCTTAGGCAAGTGTTTGCAATGTTCGGACTGCCGGAATTATTGGTAATGGATAATGGGCGACAGTTTGTCTAAGGGGAATTTGAGGAATTCACCAAGATGAACGGAATTCAGCATACAAAAACAAGCCCATACAATCCAAGCACAAATGGATTAGCTGAGCGCTATGTGCTAGAGTTCAAGACCTCACTAAGGAAGAACAGTGGAAAGGATGGCCTTGAGACAAACTTGGAGAGATTTTTATTGGCTCAGAGAGCATTTCCACAGACAGTGATGAAGGAATCGCCTGCAGAACTATTGATGAAAAGGAATTTGAAAACAAGGTTTTCAAATCTAATGCCTAAAATGGAATTTAAAGGAGGTGTTTTATGATGCCCTAAAAAAGCAAGAGAATTTCAACATAGGTTCCGATGTTTATTTCCGGAATTATGCTGCTGGACCAAAGTGGAAGCTGGGCACAATACTAAAACTCCTTAGTTGCCGTCACTACCTAATAGGATATGTGGACCAATCTTTCAAGAGGCACATAAACCAGTTGCGCCCTGTAAAGGAAAAACCAGAGGCTACAGTACTGAAAGATCCAAGGTTAGTACTTCCAGGTACATCTACGGAAACCCTGGAAAGCCATCCTGAGATGAAGCCCTCTCAAGTTGGCCTGGAGATCCCTGAGAGGAGCTTGCCAGATGTGGAATTTGGCGCCAGTTGAAGACAACCAGAGTCCTGTTGCTGCTTCTGGAGAAAAGGTCCTGAGCCGGAGCCCTAGACCCCAGCAAGAGAAGCTGCGGTCAACAAGGCAGAACTTGGCACCAGTTAGAGCCAACCAGAATCCTGTTGCTGCTTCTGGAGGAAAAGTCCCGAGTCGGAGCCCTAGACCCCAGCGATCCAGAAGACCGCCTGACCGACTCCAATATTATTAGGAGGGGAGGGTGTAGTGTATTTGCATATTGAATTATGGCTATGCAAATATCCTGTTTTGCATAATGGTTTTCATAGAATTTTGTATATAAATAGCGACAGTTTTTAGCTACCAGTAGTCAGTCAATTTATGTTAATAAACGAGATTACTGGAGTCCGTTTTACCTCAGTGAAGCGACACCTCACTCTTGGTTACCTCCCAACTTTCTAGGATAAAACAGGAGTGAAAATATCTAAATCTTTCGAATAATTGGAAGCCTGATTATCAGAAATAAGTTTCTTCTCCCTTTTACTGAGATATATATAATTGGGAGAAGAAAAATAAAGTAACCTAAGAGTAAATGATCAAATATGGACTATATTAACAGATGAAATAAATAAAATAAAAAAGCATGGGAAAGAATTTTCTCTAACCCCACTTTTTTCCCACATCAATGAATCAATGCAATGGCTGTTGGCCAAACCTTCGCTAAAGTCTATAGATCATGGCATGGTTCTTATAGGGTTAACTGTCCAATACCCTTTTTGATCATAGGGGTATAGCTTGCACCAGGCTGACAAGGGTCAACAGCATGAAATACATATGTGATTGGAATACATGGTGTTTCTTGATTTATAAGAAAGTTGGGTTGGCTAATATAATGGAATATACCTAAATCAATGTTTAGTTGATATATATTCTGCTAATAGGTTTATTTGAGCTTGCAAGACTTCTTAGGGTATATATTTATGGTATTCTTTCATTATGTATATATATTATCATGTGTTAATCATATGAAAGCTATATAAAAGCTTAAAGTGTACAATATTGAAAGACTACAAAAACTTTTATAACTTTTTTTGATAGAGTGAATCGGAAAACAAGGGAGGATGGAAAGAGGAATAATTCAAGACTTGAAGATAGATTTCACATCGGAAATTAAGTGTGTAATAGCATTTTCCTACTGTAAAATGACATCTGATGTCCACAGCCATTTAGTTTGAGAGGTTGGTGTAGTTTTTTGTTAATTGGATATTAGTGTTGAAAGGGTTTAAAATAGGTTTAAAGCCATTTCCATTTAATAATTGTTGAATAAAAAATATTAAATAAAAATATCAATATGAAGTATTAACACTCACTTAAAATGAGGTCATATATCAACTATGGGTAGAATTAATTGCTTTATATGCTGAAAAATACTTTTCTCTATCTCTCCACAAATCAAAATTAATCAATTCTATATTGTATCAGTTTATTCAAATTTCTAAAAAAAAATGGGTTTTAATTCCATATAATTATATTAGATGCTTTATGCTCTTTTCTTCTTACATACTTTATCTCACAAATATTAAGAAGATTATTTTTTAATCAAATTAGATAGAACTTACCTCAAGGAATCTTTCAATATGGTCCCTGCAGAATATTGCATCATCATTTATATAGAAAAGAAAATGAGTTTTCCTCTTGCGGCTGATACTGTGGTTAAATGTTTCAATAAGTTTCAATATTCTAAAGTATTCTGTAAATGTGAATAATGATTTCTTATGATCTGAAACACATTTATAGCACAAGTTTATGAATTGATTAGAAAAGAGTTTTGTGTTTGAAGTAATATGCCCATCTATGGAATGATTATACATATATAATTATAATGATGTATATTTAGTGTGTTTGATCAATAGTTATATCAATCCTATCACCAAAGCAGACACACCCAACAATCCCATCCACTCCACCGGAGCAGTATACGCGGTTTCTTGCCAGGATTGCCCAGCCTCCTATGTGGGGGAGACTGGCAGAGCCGCGTATATCAGAATCACCGAACACAAACGAAACATAAACAATAGAGACCCGAAATCACTTATATACCAACATATTTCAAACACTGGCCATAACTTTAACTTAGATCATCCTAAAATCCTTTATCAGCACATAAACAATAAGCAGCACAGATTGGTACTGGAATCCATCATATCAACACAAACAAACAGCATCAATAGGAAAATAGATCTACCGGAAATATATCATATAATATCTCAATAGTTATATACTCGGGTGTGTGGTCGGGTTGGAGTGGACCCCTGCTTGGTTTTTCTGTGTTGAGATGTTTTAAATTATACTGGTTTTTTTTTTTAAACATTACGAAATTTTAAAGTGTCGCACTGCTTACATACAGTGAATATCATTATTTTACTTAACTTTTAACGTATTTAAAAATTTTTGCCATAAATTTATCTAAATTTTAAAAATCTTTAAGTTCATTTACATAGTTTTATTTTATAGTCATAATTCCTATTTCTATTTTTATTACATTTGAAATATCACTCCGCATGTAAATTTATATGTTGTATATAATGGCTCAAGCGCGCTTATACCCTGTTAGTATAGTCATACTAGCCACGCCTGTGGAAGAACCGAAAGGTTCGAAAGCTTGCATAAGTATAATAAAAGAGGCTCCTTCGTAAAACTTTAGATTCGTTATACAATTGAACAAATAAAATAGAAGCAATTAGCATAGTAATTAGATGCCATTATACAGAGCTTTATCACTGTGCAAAATTGTGCCTTGTTATTTTTCTGAAATATTTTGTCTCTATTATTTTATAATTTCAAAATTTAACAAGATCAAATCCTTACTATTGAGATGCTTGTGTCGTTTCAGTACTTTGTTCGTATAATACCATGAAATCTACATTAGGAAGGTACCGTAGAACTTCCCTTTAGTGGACACCTCTCCACAAAGGACAGTTTTCATTTGCAAAATTACCATTTTTACAATTTAGCAACTCTCAGTAAGAGGACATTTCTCCCTAAAGGACACTTTGGCTCTGCAATTAGGTCTCCTTTACAGGGAGGTTCTACTGTATTAGTGTATTTTGTAAAAAAATTTGTAATATCAAAATTACTTTTGAAAACAAAATAGTTTAATATATAACATGTTTATAAAATTGTATATATTTTTAAATACCATGGCAGCTTTCATTGTGGGTTTCATTGGGAGTAAGGATGTCATCGCAAGGCAGCCCTCCAATAACAATATCAATTGGAACAATCCGATCAACCTGGAAAATACTGAAAGTTATCTTGTGTAAATATTGGCTTAATAAATTAATTGTTAAACAATTTCCAATTGAACAAAAAACATAAAATGAGGCATCTTGTAAGATTAGTCTATAATCTGTTGGAAAATTAAATTTTCGAAATACAATATACTTTGTGGTGTCAATAAGTTTATTTTCCTACACCTTGAATTTACACATGCCTTATTTATGTCAAAAAAATAATTGATATAATAATGCTCTTTTTTTCTATTTTTTTAGACAAAGTTTGATGCTATTATTAATTGATTATGAAAAATCCCTTCATTCAAAATAAATATATATACAGTTAAACCTGTCTATAGCGCCCCCTCTAAATAGCGCCTTCCTCTCTATAGTGCCCTATTTTAAACATTAAAATGTAAATATTTTACATTAAAAGTAACCTGTCTATAGTACCCCCTCTCTATAGCACCCTATTTTGGTGAGTCCCAAGAGGGGGCGCATTAGACAGGTTTAACTTATATATATCTGAAAAAAAAGAAAAAGAGAAATATAATGAGTAAACTAAGTTTATATTATTATTTCTGAGGTAAATATTATGAATGTATAAATAAATATTTAAATTGTTTAACAGCAAGATTTAACAAAGGAACCAAGAATTTAAATCGGCTTTGACACGCCATGAGGTTGTCCAAAAAACAAAAAATAACTGGGGTAATGAACCAGATATTTTCAATCAATTATAAAAAGTAATATAAAAATGAATTCCTTCATTATATTATTTAATTATTATAAATCAGAGTAAGCATGCTTCTCTGTTAAAAATATATATGCATACATTTCTCTATCCAAATTATTTCAACCACTTTAAAAAAAAATTACCTTTATTAGCAATATATATATATATTCATGTCCAAAGAAGCACTGTGAGTTATTTTGTGTTTTTTTTTGCTTATCCCTAGTACATGTGGTACCAACCATGATAATCATGGTGGGTAGAAGCAAGCGACTGCTTTTACTGTAAGTGCACCACATGTCTACACATGTGACTTTGCCTTACAAATGTGCCAGAGCTCCGTTTGGTTACTTGCACTCTCTGGTGGGGTTGGACTTTTTCAAGAATCGAGGGCCATTGGAAGAGCATTCTTTTTATAAATCAGAAAAAGTGCCCAATGCGGGAATCGAATCCGGGAAGCGGTTGAAAACCAACGATTTAGACCATCCTTCCACTGACCCCCATTTTGTGGAGTAATTAAATTTAATAGGTGCACTGAAAAGTAAATTAAAGAAAATTCAATAAATATAATCACCATTATAATTGTAGCATATATTTTTAGTCTGGGTAGAGCTTTAATTCGGGTATTAAAGAAAAATAATTGATATGAATAGATTCCTTGCTTAATCGTGTTTAATAGCCCAAACAATGGTAGTCACATGGACTAGAGTCAGAATATAGTATGGATGTTGTTGAAGCTCCCACCAAAAACAAGCAATTAGTGTTTAAGTAGTTTATCTGTGTGAGGTCTCGCATTATCCTGCAACAACACTACTAGAGGAAAAAAGATAAACAATTGTGTTCTTCTGCAGTTGCAGGTCAACTTTACTATTTTTGTTTCAGAATCTTTAGAAACACGACTAAAATCTAATATGGCCTTTAGCAAAATGTAACTAATTCTTTTGATGACCTCTAGCATGCATTTCTTAATATCAGCAGTCTTTGATGTTTCGATAGCTCATCTTAAAGCAACTTTATGCCAAAGTTGAATCAATGGCACTGTTGTGGCGTGATTGTTCAATAAAAAATATGAAGAAGCAATTAGCCACATGAAAAATTCCAGTACTAGTTACACAAAAAAGGTCTTTTGGAAACCCCTAATTGTTCCTGCGGAGAAACTGAACAAACCACACTCCACTTTATCTATGACAGAAAATTTGCAGAAGTGAGACATGGATTTTTCCAGATCAAAATAATTTAACTCTCTTTAATAAAAATTTTATGAACTCTGCTGCTTGATTCATGTAAATCTGTGTATATTTAATCCTAAGAATTATTTTTTGTTTGCTCTGTAATAGGTGCAAATACTTTAAAATCACATCTTTTTGAATAATTAATGAGTTAAAAAAATATATTTTTTGTTTCTTCTAAAATGTTGGAAATTCACTGGTATTTTACTTATTTTTTTCACTATCTGGCAAATATTCCCATTTATATGCATCTGAATAACTTCAAATCGTTCATTAAGATAAACTATTCTTTGGTTTTATGAGCAGAAATTCAAATAAATAAATAGTGTGTGAAGTTTTGGTAACAATGCTGTTACCGAAATGTCACACACTATTTATTTATCTGGATTTGGTCTTATTACCTTGTGTTTATAATCTACTAGACGTATGACCCGGCTTCGCCCGAGAATTCCCCCGATTGCACAATTTCCTTCATACTGAAAGTACATCAATAATAATTATTAGAAGTGCAATAGAATAGCAATACAGAAGTAACAAATAAACTACAGGAAAAAAGTGTGTGTGATGGCAAAAATTGTATTATATTAGTGTTTAGGTATTTGATTTAATTAATATAGTTGATATAATAATATATATCTATCTCTATATATATAAAAGTCAATGTCTGTCTGTTTCGCGATAAACTCAAAAACTACTAAACCAATTGTACCAAATTTTGCATGTCGCTTTTTATAAACCTGAGGAAAATTTTCGGCTACATTTTGATTAGTATTTTTGGCTATTTCTTTTTTTCATTTGAAGAACTTTTTTTTTACGCGGAGTAATCCGGAATGGAATGAATACCCGGATTCTCCGCCAGGTGGCCAACGAGACAAGTCGCAAACAACATCGTCTCTGTGCTACAATTATTTTTCAGATAAGTAAATACTTTCTCTTCTTATTACTCCTTATCTATTTAATTTTGAAATTTATTTCTAACTTGTTGGATTACTTCAGATAGGTTCTGGTAAAATTGCTTAAAATGAATTTTTTATTTTTGGTAGCCATAATTTGCATAGTTTTGAAGACAAAAGAAAGTAGTTTCATTGTTAGTTATTCAAATTTTAAGATGCAAATTCTCCCGGCAAAAATTCCTGATATGAAAGACCTTGCTTTTGTTGCAAAAACTAATCGAAGATCTATTATTCTTATGTTATTGATAATTTCAGGAATAGAGCAAAACCCTGGCCCTAGGTCAGCTAAACAAATGACAATGGAATCTTATAGAGAGAAAGATCTAGCTGAAATGATAGCAACTTTAACAACTAAAATAGACGATCTAGGTCAGAGATTGGAAACCCGACTATCTTCGCTGGAAAGCGGGATGGAGGAATTAAATCAACGTTTCCAACATATTGAGACATCCCTTGAGAAAACTGCTAGAGCAGTGAGTATTAACTCGGAGAGGATAGACAGTTCTGAAAGAAGACTAGATCTTTGCGAGATGAAGCAAAGAGAAAACAATTTGATTTTCTACGGAATTGAGGGAAAGGAGTGCGAGGCTCCAACGGATACTCGTGCAATAATCATGAATCTGTTTTCTGAGAAAATGCAAATTCAAGAAAACATCACGATCCAGCAATGTCGCAGATTGACAAAAAAAGCAAACTCGCCGATTCTGATCGAAGTGCCGGAACACAACGAGCGTATTATGCTCTTTAAAAACATGTTTAGACTAAAAAACACCAGGATCTATTTGAATAAAGATTATTCGGTAAAGATTAGAGAACAACGGAAACTACTTATCACAAAAAGGAAAGAACTCATGGGAAACGGTATTGCCACGAAACTACGGGATAACAGGCTCATAGTTGGTGGGATTGACTATTATGTTACAAATGGTAGAATAATGAGCCAAAGTGGCGACAATGCTTTATAGCCACTGACAAATCCACAATCCTCTGTAAATAAAAATACTTATGCGCAAACTACTGTAAATAGACAATCTTGTTTTTCGTTCAAAGACGACACACAAGTGCTGTGTTGGAATGTTAATGGTTTGGAAAGGATGTTGCTGCAATTCGACCTATTCACACATTTAGAAAAGTGCAGCATTTTTGCACTCACAGAAACATGGAAGGATCAACACCTGAAGATTAAGCCAACAGGCTTTCATCTCTATGAATCACTTGCTCAGAGAGACCACAAGAAGGGTAGATCATCGGGGGGAATTATTGTTGGGATTCGAGAAGCTATAAAAGACAAGATTGAAAGGACTGAAATTGGAAAACAATGGATTATGATCTGTCTGAGGTTGGACGGTGAAATGCGAGTGTGTATGATCTTTGCTTACTTGCCACCAAATGAACACTATTTGACCAACTGCAAAGATTTACTCGACCAAATAGAAGGGAAAATAGTTGAAGGATATGAAGTTTTACTGGCTGGTGACTTGAATACACGAACGGGTGCAATGGGAATTCTTCATAATACATTACATCTTCCTTGCTACTTAACTACTAGACGCACTTCTAAAGATCCTGTAATATCTACGCATTCAGAACAATTCATAGATAGATTGGATAATAATACTCTTACAATATATAACGGCAGAACAAGGGGTGACAGAAGTGGTAACTACACATATATATCAGCACGGGGATCCTCGGTGGTAGATTACTGTATTGTCTCCCATGGGCTGTTAGGTTACGTACATGACCTATACATCGAGGGTTTACCGCACTCAGATCACTTACCTCTAATTATAAAAATGGATATGAGATGGGGACCGAAACAAGTGTCGAACCCGACTTCACGGGTTAAGAAAAAATATATTTGGTTTCCCGAAAGAGCAACGCTATTTGTAGAGGACTTAGGAGGAGCTTATGGATTTTGGAATAACTCGATTGAGAATATAATGAACAACATGGTTAATCAGATTAAAAGCGCAATGGTACAAAATGGTATGCAAATTGAAACAAAAGTGAATAACTTACTGTCGAAGCCTTGGTTTGATCATGAGTGTTACATAGCGAAAAAGATTATGAAAGCAACTCTAACAAAATATATCAAATCTAATAGGGATCTAGATCGTTTGGAATATGTTAAAACAAGGAACAATTATACATCGATTTTGAACAATAAAAAGAAAAAATATTTTTGTGAAATACAAGAAAAATTAAATAATACATACGATTCAAGTGAATTCTGGAAAACAATAGCTCGCTTCAGAAAAAGAAACTATACACAGGGCAATATCTCAATATCAGACTGGCAGCAATTTTACAATAAACTCATGGATACAGAATCAATACCAGATTACGAACCCGTTACTATGACTTTCCTAAATACAGATAATGAGCTAACTAAATGCATAACTCTTAATGAAATAAGCAAAGAAATTTCTCGAATAAGGCATGGCAAGGCGACTGGTTTTGACGACATAATGAATGAAGCAATAAAGGCCCTCCCAAAAGATTATTTAATTTCCTTAAAGGATATATTTAATAGAATTTTGAGAACGTCTGAATTTCCGACAACATGGTTGAAATCAGTTATTCAACCAATTTTTAAGAATGGTGATCCAGACGACCCCTCTAATTATCGAGGCATTGCGCTCTTAAGCAATATAGCAAAATTATTTACATCAATACTCAAATCTCGTCTAGGCAGTTGGATCGAAAGGAGAAATATAGTTCCTGAGAATCAGGCGGGATTCAGGGCTGCCCACTCTTGTCAAGACCATATATTCACTCTATTATCCCTGATTCAAATGACTCTAAGCCGAAAGAGAAGAAAATGCTACATGTTCTTCGTGGATTTGAAAAAAGCCTTCGACACAGTGCCCCACTCATTATTATGGAGAAAACTGGTAGATGCAGGTCTTAACCACCGTTTTGTTAACTTAATTAAAGATTATTACACAAATATGACAGCGGTAGTGCGATGGAATAATTCATTCACTGCGCCAATAAAGGTGCGTTCGGGAGTTTTACAAGGGGAGCCGATGTCACCTTATTTATTTATACTTTTTTTAAATGATTTAATCGGTCTCTACAATAATTCAGATTTACCGGGAATATACCTCCCAAATTACGGATATGTTCATATTCTACTATACGCAGATGATATTGTCTTGATTGGAGAATCCAAAAATAACCTTCAAATAAAAATCAATATGCTAAGAAAATATTTTGAAACAAATTTATTAACCCTGAATGAAAATAAGTCAAAAATTGTAGTTTTCAGAAACGGCGGTCGATTAGCACAAAATGACAAATGGTTTTGGGGTGAGCGGCAACTGTCTGTTACTACGAAATATCTATACTTGGGATATCCGCTTACAAGTGGAAATTCACTAAACAAGGTAGCGTCACACTACAAGGGCAAAGCCCTGGCAGCAATTGGCGCTGTGTGGCAAGTTCTGACAAAATCCAAGATGAACTCTCTAAATGCGGCAATGAGATTACTTGATTCGACGGTCTTACCTCACATGCTATACGCCGCACCCTGCTGGGCACTCAACCAAGTAAAGGTAGTTGATCAGGTTCAGAATATTTTCTTAAGACGCTACCTAAATTTACCAAAGTATACTCCGGGCTTTATGCTAAGAATGGAGTGTGGACGAGTATCACAGGAAGTTATCATAATTAAACAGGTCCTGAGATTTTGGATGAGGATTATGAAAATGGAAGAGAGTAGGTTGCCCCGGGCATGTTTATCACACCTCTGGACATTACACAGCAATCAAAGGGCTGGTTTAACCTTTGTCGAAAACCTGTCAATCATTTTAGACTCAAACGGTTTTTCGTTCCTGAAGGGTTGTCCGGATTACGCTGCAATAATGACTGAAATCCCTGGTATTATTCGAATAGCAACCGAACAAAGCATCCAAAACGACATGGCGAAAATCCTAAATACTTCACATTACAGTCACTTCAAATACCTAAAAAATTCAATAACAGCAGAACGGTATTTATTCACAACTATTCCTCTAGCAATTAAAAGATTTTTTGCACAACTGAGACTCCTTTGGACGATCTTCCCAGAAAATCGTTCAAATCGCTGGAAAATTGATTTGACTCTAACTTGCGATCTGTGTAAAAACAGAATCCAAGACGAAATTATGCATATAATATTTGGATGCTCTTGCTTAGAGAAACAGAGGAAAGAAATTTTTGGTGAGTTACCCTGGTCTCAACCTGACTGCCAACAAATTTGCAGCTGGATGAACACACTGATGGTTGATCAGGGTCTCTCCCTCGGTTTATATAAATTCTACAAGGCCGCAGTCAATGTCCGTTGGAGAACAATGGATGCGCCGAATGTCGTGGTTTGCTTGGAGGAAGAAAACGAAGATTGAATGCGGCTGATTCAACACTAGCCCTCTCAATGATATCCTAGCCTTGACATATTTTAAACATTGGTACTTTAATTTAAATATTTAATCATGTATGGTTCCTTTTGCTCTGTATGTTTATTTTTTTTTTTGTATATATGGTTATATTTATTTTTGTTTTTTTTTCTTTCTTCTCGCTTTTCTTTTTCCTTATTACTTCCTGTATTCTAGTTTTTACTTTCGAAATATCTTCCTTTGCTAAATCCTGTAGAGGGGAATCATGTATAGGGCTGGATGCCCCAATAAAAAGGCTTGTGTGTGTGTGTGTGTGAATGAATACCCAAATATGGCCATTTTTATAAGCATCGGTGGTTCAGTGGTAGAATGCTCGCCTGCCACGCGGGCGGCCCGGGTTCGATTCCCGGCCGATGCATTTTTTTTACAATTTTTAAAACTCATTTATATTATATATAATATAAATATATATTATTATATCAACTATATTAATTAAATCAAATACCTAAACACTAATATAATACAATTTTTGCCATTACACACACTTTTTTCCTGTAGTTTATGTGTTACTTCTGTATTGCTATTCTATGGCACTTCTAATATTTATTATTGATGTACTTTCAGTATGAAGGAAATTGCAATCGGAGGAATTCTCGGGCGAAGCCGGGTCATACGTCTAGTATTATATATAATATAAATGAGTTTTAAAAGTTGTAAAAAAAAATGCATCGGCCGGAAATCGAACCCGGGCCGCCCACGTGGCAGGCGAGCATTCTACCACTTAACCACCGATGCTTATAAAAAATGGCCATATTTGGGTATTCATTCCATTCCGGATTACTCCGTGTAAAAAAAAGTTCTTCAAATGAAAAAAAGAAATAGCCAAAAATACTAATCAAAATGTAGCCGAAAATTTTCCTCAGGTTTATAAAAAGCGGCATGCAAAATTTGGTACCAATTGGTTCAGTAGTTTTTGAGTTTATCGCGAAACAGACAGACATTGACTTTTATATATATAGAGATAATCCAAATTGTGCCTTAATTTATAAGTAAGTTAATCAATTTTATTATATTAGGTTATCTATATATATAAAATTGAATGTCTGTCTGTCTGTCTGTTTGTCTGTACTCTATAGATTCAAAAACCATACATCCAATCGCCGTGAAATTTTGGGATATTATTAGGTATATCACCGGGAAGGTTTTTGAAAAATAATTTCATGAATATCTTGAATATCCTTCGAGTTATTTGCAGATTTGTAGATTTAACTCGCAAGCAGCACCCCCATTGTGACGATGATAACAAGTTTTCTTATCACTAAGTTGGTTATCTTAAATATTATTTATCAAAAGTAAGATTATCTCAGGACGACACGGCAATGTGACACGGGAAAAAAAGTTCACTAGATAAAACTGATTTTCTAATGTAGAAAATTAGGAAAGACAAAATTCAGGATGACACGGCACACAGGGACCGGGAAAAAATTTTCACTTTATCGAGAGATTCAAATTTACGAGTTTCAATTTATCAAAATATAACTTTTTTTTTAAATAAGTTTTTAGAGAATTGTTTTAACAAATGTTCGCTAGACAAACCTTTACTCGGGTAAAACCTCGGGCGAAGCCGGGTATGTCCGCTAGTTAAAAATAAAAGCTTAGTGCTAAAATGTGAAAAAAAATTATGACTAATAAAACAGTATAGTTATTATTTTTCATTTCATTATATATTAGCCAAATTTAATTTTTACTGTTGATAAATTTTTCATTTGTCAGAGAGTTAGCAGGATTGTCGATTATATTTAAAATTAATTAATAATGCCTTGGAAAAGCATCCATTGTTTGGAGGTTTCCACTAGCAAAACTGTCCACTGGAGAGAAATATTTTCAATGGTAGGGCAATATTAGTTATGATAACTGCTCATTGTTTAGAAGAGTCCTCAAGCACACCCATCTGCTATTGTAGTTTCTACTGTATATAATAGTTATTTGATTAAATCAGGTTTCTGGATTAAAAAAATAATAATAAATGCTTACACCAAATATATATAATATTTTTATTACAGCAATCAAATCATACTTACTAAAGCATTATTATAAGCTTCAACTGGTTTGAAATAACCCTTCTTTTGGTATGCCTCATCAAAATAAGCATGATAAATTCTTGAATCTATTTTAAGTTGATCAAGTAGAATTGCAGCTGTTACACAAATTGCATATCAGGCAAACATAAATTCCATAGTAGCATTTAAAATATACATTATGTATTGGTTTCCAAATATTATTAAAATAGAGCAGATTCATTCAAGTTTGATAGATGTGTATGAAATTTACCAGTTCACACACACACAATATCAAAAAATCTAATTGAAAAACATAAAACAAATTCATATTTAAATTAAAAGGCCTAGCTTGGATCAATTGCATTTATTTTTAAAATGCCATATTATAATAGGCTGTTTGTCCATCATCTTCTAGGATTCAAATTCCTTGTTAGCTTATCATCCACATGATGCATGAAAAGTACTGTTTTAGATCAACCTTGAAGATGAACCTCATCCAGGTCGACCACCAACAGCAGTGACCCAAGAAAAAATTGAGCTGGGAAGATTTTTACTTAGAGAAGATTGAAGAATTACATATCAGCAGTTAGAGAAAAGTGTGGGCATTGGATTGGCAGCAGTCAACACCATCATTAATGATTATTTAAAATACAGAAAACTTGTTAGTAGATTGGTACCTCACAGCTTGACTGAAAACCAAAAACTTGGTCGCGTTAAATTGTGCAATTTCATGTTGAAAAAATTTGAGGAAGGCATATCAAAGGCTGTTTTTAAATATTATTACTGGTGATGAAACTTGGATTTACAATTTTGATCCTGAAAAAAAAACTAATCTACTCTGGTGCTCTTCAAAATCACCTCCTCCTAAGAAAGTTCGCAGAGCGCAAAGTGTTAGAAAACAAATGGTCGCTTGTTTTTTAAGAAAAAGTGGTTTCATTGATATTGTGAAGTTAGAAGATCGAAAAACAGTTAATAGTGACTTGTATACAACAAAATGCCTTCCAGAAGTATTTGAAAAATCAAGCAAAGCAGACCAAGAGCTCAATTTAGAGGAGTCCTTCTTCACCATGACAAAGCAAGACCGCACACCTCAGCCCAAACATTAGACTTTTTAGCCAACTCTGGTGTCCAATTAATCACTCATCCACCATATTCACCAGACCTAGCACCTTGTGACTTTTTTTTTAATTACAAAAGTTATTGTTGAAAGGGATAAAATTTGACACTGATGAAGCACTGCAAGCCTTTTTTAATGCCGTAAATTCCATCCCCTAAGATGACTGGCGTAAGTGCTTTGATAATTGGTTTTCACGGATGAATCTTGAATAGGTGCTAAGGGTGAATACTTTAATAAAAATAAATGATTGCAAAAACCTTTGGAGTGACCCTTATATGGTTAATATTGGGGGAAAGGATTCTTTTAAAAAATTAACAAAGTATTCTACTTGCTTTGTATTAATCTATTTGATTATGTAATAATTAATATATATAAAAAGGTACTTACTCATATCAATACCATCACAAACAGATACAATGAAAAGCGGTCCGATTCTTTCTTTGATTATGGGAGAATGATGGGTCATTTTTTCAATGCAAAAGAGACAGCTCCAGGAAAATGTATGCTAAAACATAAAATTATAAATAGGAAAAGAACTAGATTCTAAATTGATATATATATGATAAGGTAAAATTTGGAGTATAGATTAAAAACACAAGGTAATAAGACCAAATTCAAATAAATAGTGTCTGATGTTTCGGCAACAACATTTTTTAAATCATTATACAACAGTATTGAATTCTGAAAACCTTTTGTCTGATGATGGTAACATCATTTTTGCTGGAATGTCACGCATTATTTATTTATTTTGATTTGGTATTATTACCAGGTGTTGATAAATATACAGAAGAACCTCTCTCTAATGGACATCTAGTTCCAGAGCCAAAGTGTCTTTTTTGAGAGATATATCCTCTTACTGAAGAACAGAAAAATAGTAAAAGTAGTAGTATTGGTGATGAAAACTATCATTAGTAGAGAAGTGTTCTCTAGCGGGAGTGTTCTCTCATGGAGGTTCTATTGTATATGAAAATATGAACAATTTTGAAAAATAAAATATTTAAATATAGTGTTATCTAATTTGCTTTTACTTGGCAGTACCCAATTTATATGGTTTACACACTCTATATATATAATGATAAGTAAATTCAATTATAAAGGTTAATATATGTTTCAAACCCATTAATTTTTTTCTGTTTCACCTGTTCATACCTGCTTTTATCCTTTTGGTATCTAGATTTTACAGGCTTATTGCCAGATATATTTTCAAGCTAGGTCAGTTTGGCTTTCAGCTTCTAAGCAAACTGGTCCATATATGACAAATATTAATGAATCCATTTTTACAATTACTTTTATTGATCATAAGCCAGAATATTTGCCCCTCAAACTTTTTTATTCCTCCTAAAATCATTTGTGAGAGGCTCATGTATTTTTGCCATATCAATATATATATTTAAATGATAGTTATTTTATGTCATACAGGAGTAAGGGAAAACACTTTTTGTGCTTTATAATGTGGTATTACATGCTAGAGTAGCATTTTTAATAACCAGGTGAGGTGACTGTAAAAAATGTTACCTTCAAATATTGAAAATTTTTAGTTTACCTACCGTTTTATATAAGAAAATCACAACCAATTATAATAGAAGTGTGGTTCACTAATCAAACTGGTGAACTATTTGTGGATCATTGCTGATGAACTTAAATATATTTTTTATCTTTACCATCAAAATTTTAGCAATTTCTATTTTTATTGAAAAAAGTTTGTAAATATTCCATTTTAATCATAAGTTGGCATTCTGATATATTTATTAGGAACTATATAGTCTGATTATGAAAGCAATGCTGCAACTAAAATATTACATATAGTGTTCATTTATTTAGACTTGGAAATTTAGAGTTGGGTTGCTGGCGTCTGCGCTCCGGGAACTTGGGCTATAATATATCTATTAGAGTATATTTTTATTTAGCTAATTTGTGTAATCTTTAAAGAGCTATTTTAAAAAGTTTTAGCAGGTGTTAAAATATATTTTACTGTATAAAGAATTATAATTTTAAACAAATATAAATTTAATTATTGGTAATATACATAGAGATAAGTGTAGTGTAACATTTCTTTTCAATTAAAATAAAGTTTTATATTATATCTCTTATAATAATTATATATATTCCTTATTCAATTTTCTTTCATTTCATTTAAATAATTTTGATTTACCTTATTGATGATTTTTGTTTCTTCTAGAAGGGAAGCACAGATGTTGCATGCAATGCTGCACAAACAGGAATTCAGAAATTTGTATATATGTGAGTGTGTGTTAAAAATTTGTGCAATCCATATTTAATTTATTCAGAAAGATGCTTATTTTCAATAAATACATTAATCAATTCTTCCAATATTTCATGTGGCTACAAGCCAAGTGTGTGTAGTATTGAAAGAATTAATGTATTGATTCAAAATTAGCATTTTTCTAAATATGTACCAAAAGAGGTACCTCTCCCTTTAATTATGCATTGAAGAAAAAAATACACGTTTATAACCCTAATGAAAAATTTTACTAGTGGTGATAAGGAATTAGCCACAACACCATTTTTGTCAAATTCAGACATTTATTTCATTGTTTTGGCTAATATTTCATCAATACAGGTGTGGCTTCAATTTCATAACATCCTACGAGGAGAGAAAATAAATCAGTTGAATTTACCAAAAATGTGTTTAAGCTGGTGAAGTGGCTGGGGCCAATAATACAATATAAAGTTATAAGAAGATGGTATTCATGTACCAAAGGAGGCACCTTTCCCTTTAATTATGCATTAAAGCAATGCGCTATGTTTATTAACCTAGTAAACATTTTTACTTTTACTAAATTTTGGGCCTAATAATCGACCCTACCACTTCACCAGCTTAAACACCTTTTTGGTAAATTCTACCAATTTCATAACTCCTTTCATAGGATGTTATGAAATTAAAGCCACCACTGTACTGATGAAGGCCATTGCCTCTAACTATGGTATACAGGTTGACCTTTTGTCTTAATTCACCAAAACTGGTGTTATAGCGAATTTCTTATCACCTCTAGTAATTTTTTTTACTGGGGTGATAAACATTATGCGCATTAATCTACTGCATATTTAAAAGGAGAAGTGCCTATTTTGGTACATGAATATCATTCTCCCACACCTTTATGTTTAATATATATATATTTACTGACCTCAAAGAAATTTTTAAAATTAAATTTTTGTATTGCTTAATATGAAAAATTATCTCATAATTAAAATCTAATGTTTACTTTTCTCAAAAATTGCCTACATTTATGATCCCCCTCTTCCCTTCTGTTGAAATTTTCTAATTATTTCATTTTTGAAAAAATATCATTTTTGTGTGGAAAAAAATGTGAACATCTTTGATAAATTGTAGTGTGAAGAAGGCAGGAGGAAAATAAGATATTTTTAAACTTTGTTTCTACATGCGAGTTTAAACCCTGTTCTTGATGTGCCATAAGCAATGGCTCAACTTAATACTTCAATCGCTCTAAACTAAATTTAGTACAAGCTTTGATAATCAAGATAGATAAAGGGTTGAAACTCCTTATATTTGGTTAGATGCACTAACTAGTGAAATTGTACTCATTGTAAACATTTAGTGGGCTATATAAAAAATTATTATGTAGATATTTCCATACTAATTCAAACCAGCTCCATTGCTATGATTGGTTATTTATCACTGCAGTAAGGGCAGTAGAAAATCATTGTATTTCAAAAAGAATCATACGCATCAAAAAAAGTTTAAATTTCTTATAACAGATGGCCCGCTAATGCATCATCTTTAGACCAGTGTTTCCTAAGAGGTGGGTTGCAAAACATAAATGAGTCTTGAGAGCTCTTCAACTGTGTCAAATGTCAAAATATTTGTATGCTGCTTATTTATAACAAAATCAAATAAAAGACAAAACACCTAACAATGCTTTGAGCATGTAATTATTCTAAAAATGTCCTAAATATTTCAAATATACATGTGCAGTAAGCAATTTAGCACACGATTCTCAAAAAGAAGCCAATTGTAATTGTACATACTTGTATAATTTCTAATGTCGTCAAAGAGTTTATGCCTATAGTTTCTTTAGAAACCTTTACCAATAATTACTCTTAAAGATATAGATATATAATAATAACTGCCCAATACAATATAAGAGTGTTCTGGTAAACTTACAAAACTGCTGGATGGCTTCACTACTGATGAGTCAGATGCAATCAATATTTTCCATCACAGCAAGGACAGTAGGAAGTTGTTTAAATTGAAAAAAATCATATTTAATAATTCCAATTCTCTAGTAGACAATTTTTATGTTTGACAAATATCCACAGTGCAATCTTGTTATAACAGTCTTCTTTTTAACAGCAACATGATTATAACATCATTACTTTAAGATCCTTAGTTTTATAAGTCCCATTATTTTAACCATGATTATAACATGGTTATAGTAACATAAAATCTTTGTCCTGGGTGATGTGGTTATAGCCAGATTTAACTGCATTTAACTTCTAAGTGTTATTACTGGTGAAAAAAGTTGAGAAACATTGATTTAGTCTTCTCATTCTCTCAAATTAATCTGATTAATATTTATTTTAAAGATCATTGTACATAAGCCTGTGTCTCTGTCTTACTAGCACTCCTGCAATGTATATAATATAATTAAAATTTTGAAAGTAGATAATTTGAAGAATTAATTTACCACTGTGGTGTTTATTTTATAATCATTTTGCTTCCTCATATATATAATAACCTAAAATTACTCTTTATTACATGTAAGATGTTTAATTTAGATTATAGGTAAAAATCATAAGGTAACAAGTGAGGAAATCTAATGATAAAGCACAATTTGGATTGTAGATTAGAATTACAAGAAAAAAACCTAATCCAAATAAATTAATAATGTGTGACGTTTCAATAACAATGCTGTTATTGAAACATCACACACTACTTATATATTTGGATTAGGTCTTATCTTCTTGTAGAAAAAAAAATAAGTAATTTAAATGAGAAATAATTTTGTCTGAGTAATGTAACAATGCTGGTAAACTGGAACATCACATATAATTTACTTATTTGGAACTTATCTTCTTACCCTGTGATGCTCTCTTCATAAAAATAAATGCAGTTGTTGGTTGCATAATACAATTGTTTTGATATTCTGATGTATATCAACTTGCATTTTCTATAAGACATCTTTAGAGAAACTAGGTAGGATTGGGGAATTTGGAGCAATAAACTTCATTGAGCAGCTCTTAAGGTAATATTGCCTTTAGTGACTCCTAGAATACCACTGCCACATCTAATCACTTTCCTACATGAACACAACAGTCTATATTAACTCTTAAAATAAAGCCACACATCATAATATTATTGGTGCTAATTCAATCTTTGGCAGAAAGCAATCAAGGCTGTGTCATAAGCTAAAAGAAGTGGGTCATACCTCTCGAAAAATTTATGCTGTCTAACAGAATAATCAGTGAATTGTTCTAAGATGATTCCTGACTTTAGATCTACCCATCTATCTTAAGGATATCACACAAAATTGTCAACATTTTTTCACTCCTTCTTTCCCATCTCGGTTAAGAGAAATTATCTCTGTTGCTTCCTTCTTTATTAAATGTGTTTGCTTATTGGATTAAAATTGCTTCTAAAGTGATTGCTGACATTTGCTTGAAAATATATGAAAATATTTCTGAAGGTAGCCAAACTGGCTCACTTCTTCTTCTTTTTTTTACTTAATCTGATCAAACTTAACCAAAGCTATCATTAAAGGTAAACAATGTAGTTTAGAGTAATAACTGGACACCTCCTGTGTAACTCACAATAGAAAATATTGTAATGTACACATATAAGATTACATTGATTCAAGAAAAGATCCTTTGAATTGAATTTTTAAAAATGAATACCCGAGTCTGAACTTTTAACTATGTTTTCAGATCCGAGAACACCTTTTGCTTCTTTAATAAAGGTTAATGCGCCATAAAGGAAACTAATATAGTGTATGAGCTTAAAGGGTGATTAAGAATTTATTTTAACGTGTGTGTGTGTGTATTTAATTTAGATAAAATGTCTTAATTTTGAAATGTTATTGAAGCAATTTGCTTAAAATAATAATTATATTTGACATTATTAAATACACATGAAGTTGAAAACTAAATTATGTGAGTGTTTTATACATAATAGCTACCTTCGACAGCCTTGGCTTTTGCATTTTTTCAGTAAAATACAGCGCTTTTGACAAAAACAACACTTCATCTTTTCAATTTTCAAAATAAAACAAAGTAAAACAAAACACGAATTTTAAATATGTATTTTTTGTTTATTTACTCTTCTCATATAATGCAAAAAAAAAAAAGATAAAACCATTTGGAACGAATTAGCAATTTTATTTAACTTTAATCAAACATTTTTTCTCTTTGAGATAACTTCTCTTAAATTTTTATTAAAGTTACTCAAAATAATATTACTCATGCAAAATACTATGATTCAAACATCTTTTTGTTTCAAGTCTTTTGGTTAAAAATCTTGAAATATATATATGATCTTAAGAAATTGAGAAACTATTTTTGACGCGTATGTGTTTTTTTAAAAACATACTCTTCAAAAATAGTTTCAATTTCTTATAACAGATGGCGCGCTAATGCACACACACACACACACAGCATGTTAAAATATATTGTAAAACGACATTTGAAAACTATCCCGCATATGTTTCTTTTCAACGAAAAATCAAAATTTATTTCAAGGAGAAATAATGACTATTTATAACCTTTGGGATGAGGAATGAAAGGGTGAACCGTGAAGAGTAATGGTAAACGGAAAAATAAAAGTGTCCAGGGATGGGAATCGAACCCATAGCATGTTAATATAGATCTTACCTATCTACAATTTAAGAGAGAAAAATAAATAAATTTGTAGAAACGATATTATAACGATGATATAAAAATTGTATATACAATATATTATAAATAAATATATAAATAAATTATTTTAACTCTTATTATCTTGAATGATATAAGGACAAAGATTAGTGGTATGAAATGTCCGCTTATTTTACAGGTATAAAATCATTGTCAAAAGTCATAGATACTTAGGGAAATCCAACTCAATTCAAGTTTTTTAGAAAGACAGTTCTCACAATTCTATGAGTGTCACACTCCAGTTGCGTTGGGTTTCTGGAATCTTCTTAAATCAGCAGCAGTATGAGTTCCTTTTAGAATTTTCAGCTTCTATGAAGATTGCCTACGCTAATTGCATACTGCCAGTAGCAGCCCAAGGTTCGGTCCTATAACTAGATTTGTAGCAACTAAATAAGTTTTTGTGAGTGTGTTCTTAAATAGTGAAACAATAAATCGTCTTTTGCACCAATATGGCGCGTCCTGGGAAATATTTAGCAGAATTATGATATTACTAAAACGCTGAAAATTACGTTTATTCTCACAACCCTAGACTCCTTCAGAAAATTAATATTGCAAAATAAAAGTGTCTCAATTGTGTTCTCATTCTATAAATATTTTCTAAAAAATTCTGAAAGAAAATAAAGAGTCACGCCCTAAGATTGTGAGAAAAATGGCTTGATTTGAGGTTGGTTTCTGCAATTTTAGTAACGAAACCTTGTGGTGTCAATTTTTGGAAAGCGTGCTAATTGCACCCTATGAGTTATATATAGAGTTCTAGATAAAAAAAAGGACAGTTATGAATATATATATATATATATATATATATATATATGATATTGGCGCACCCTTAGAGAGAGAGAGAGAATTTAGAAGGAATAAAAAACTTTATCCCCCCAACAATATTTATTATTAGACTTAGATCAAGAACAAAATTACCTAACTCAACATGTCAGCAAACACACAAAGAAATATATATTGTAATATGGGTAATTCTTTCCTCACTGTATGACAAGATATCAGAGAGGCAGAGGTCCCAGTGTGAAGTTGTGGAAAGGTGGATGGATTCCAGCTGCGGGAGGATGGCCCACGTGTCTGGGGGTAGACAAAGTCCAGACGACATTCCAATGTGGGAGGTAGCGGGGGAGTGAGAGAAAACGGCGGTGACGACGGACGCGGCAAGTTGGCTGGAGGAAGTGGGCTCCGAGACTGTATGGATTAACAAGAGGAGGACGAGGAGGAACCTACCTGGGGCGGCATTGAAGGCAAGTGTTCATCTCCTATGTATAGTTATTGATATCCCTTTTAAAGTTGTGGTAATAAATCTATAGTACTAAGCTGTATCCAAAACGAACCCACATTGTCTTCTCAGAAACCTTGCACGCAAACATCGACGGCTGAGAAGAGTCATAACAACTGGTGTCAGAAGTGGGATACAGCTTAGTTATCTTTTCAATTTCTGAAAATATTGGCCTATGCTAACCCGGAAGAAAATGGAAGATTTTAATAAAGTACTCGAAGAGATTAATAAGAAAATAGACTCTATACAGAGTGATATGGAGTCCCGATTGAGAAGGCTCGAGAATAGTGTAGCTGATGTCCCTGTAGCCACACCCCTGTCTTTTAAAATAGCGGACAATTCTCCTCAGTTAGAAACTACTGAATGCTTTTCAAAAATCAAGCCTCCTACCTACGACCGACAGACTTCGTGGAAGTGCTTTAAGACCCAGTTCGAAGTGGTGGCCTTGGGCAATCGCTGGAACTCCAGTGAAAAGGCAATAAACCTGGCCGCACCACTCCGAGGTTCAGCCACTGAGGTTCTACAATCCCTGCCACTAGAACAATCATTGGACTATGAATGTCTGGTCCATGCCCCGACTCTACGCTTCGGAGATGACATTTTGCAGCCCTACCATGTCGTGAAATTAAAGAATCGCCGCCAGAAGCGCGACGAGACGCTGCAGGAGTTGGCAGCAGATGTCGAAAGGCTAGCGAGGTTAGCCTTCCCTGATTGCCCCCGCCATGTTCAAGATCTGCTGGCACATCAAAATTTCGTGGATGCCATTGAGGACCCTGAGTGTCAACAATCAGTGCGCATGTCTGAAGCCAAGACGTTGCAGGAGGCGTTGATCCACTCACTGAAATTCGAGGCAGCCTGTGATGCGACAAGAGGCTATCAGAAGATAGTGCGCGTCATGAAGACCGACGAATCTCAAAAAGACGGCGACATTAAAGAAGCAATTTCTCAGTTACAGAGGACCGTAGAAGAAATGAAAAAAAAAGTATGTTTTTCTCAGAATCAGCCCCGGGGACCTATCGCCAGCGCACCTACAGACCCAATGACAAAACTATCTGCTGGAACTGTGGTAAACCAGGGCACATTAGGGCTAATTGCAGAGTACGGCAGGCACCTTCGGAGAGGGGCAATACCATTCCGAAATATTCGGGAAACGAAAATTAGCCAGCCTTACGGGGCCTGGGATGGCTATGCGATGTGACGATGCCTCAGGAAAAATTATCAGAGTCTCGAGTCTCCAGGGAGGCTCCAATGAGCTGGCCACAGAAGGACTTGTCAACGGGTTGCCTTGTCGAATGGTGATTGATTCTGGCGCCAACGTCACCTTGCTCCGTGTCGATTTAGCTCAGAGAATGGAGTCAATATTAAGGAGGATTCCTGTGTCGAACGAGCTGGTGTTGCAAACAGCCACTGGAGAACAAGCAAAAGTCTATGGTCAAGTAGTGCTGAAATTCCAGATCGGAAACAACTTGTTCAGCCACCTTGGGTACCTCGCTGACATCAAAGACGACTGCCTCATCGGCTTGGACGTGCTTCGCAAATTTGGATTCACAATTGACTTCCAAGAGAAAGTACTCAAGATTGCGGGAGAAGAGATTCCCCTAGTGGGTTCGAGGAGTTCAGCGACCAATAAAGTCCTGAAGGTAATACTCAATCTGACGTTAAAATTCCTCCGAGGAGTGAATGCATTCTTGAAGGACGTCTGACTGCCTCTCTCGGGGTACCCCAGCTGCTGATTGTGGAAGAGAATGGCCAGGAGTTTGGTCAAAAAGGACTCTTGTTAGCTAGGACTCTGTGTAAATCTGATCAAATTAACATCCCGATTAGAGTGGTCAATCTCCTCGACTCCGCAAAAACCCTCGGAAAAGGGACTGAAATAGCTCTAGCTGAGCCTGTCACAAATGTGGCCCATTTCACAACTGTCGAAAACTTGGATAAAAGCCCTTGTTCCAGTTTGATTCCAGGCCATCTGCAGGAGCTATTAGAGGGAACGCGAGAGGGGCTGAACTGGATACAGCAAAAGAAGCTTAAACATCTACTCTGCCTATATGAAGACGTATTCGCTACCAGCCCCAAAGATGTTGGGCGGACGAACGTGACGCAACATCGGATTGATACAGGAGGCGCTACTCCTGTTAAGCAGCTCCCAAGAAGATTGCCCATGACGAGGAGAGACGAGGTTGACAAACTGATTGAGGAAATGGCAGAACAAGATGTCATCGAGCCTTCATCTAGTCCTTGGGCATCTCCCGTTGTGCTAGTAAAGAAAAAGGATGGCTCCACACGATTCTGTGTGGATTACCGACGTCTAAATGATCTGACCAAAAAGGATTCCTACCCTCTGCCCCGAATTGATGCTACGCTCGACACCCTTTCCGGATCGCAGTGGTTCAGCACTTTGGATCTCAAAAGCGGCTACTGGCAAGTCAGCATTCACCCAGAAGACAGAGAAAAGACAGCCTTCACGACAGGAAACGGGCTTTGGCAGTTCAAGGTAATGCCATTTGGGTTATGCAACGCCCCTGCCACCTTTGAGCGTCTGATGGAGACGGTGCTGCAAGGAATTCCTTTGGAGACATGCCTAGTCTATCTTGATGACATTATTGTGATGGGGAAGCGTTTTGAAGAGCATCTAATCAATCTTGAAAGAGTCCTACAAAATATTCAAGGGGCAAGATTGAAGTTGAATCCGAGAAAGTGCAAACTCTTCAAAGAGAAAGTTCGTTACCATGGGCCAGAGAGAAATTAGATATTGCAAGCGAAGCAATGAAAGTGAGGTATGACACCCACGCGTGCGGGAACGACCTTCAAGAGGGAGGACTAGTCTGGATGTACAACCCGAAAAGGAAGAAAGGTCTCTCGCGTAAGCTACAAAAATCCTGGGAAGGCCCCTTTCGAATTGTGATGAAGTTAAACGATGTCGTATTTAGGATACAACGCTCATCCCGCTTTAAACCAAAGGTTGTTCATTTCAACAGACTAGCCCCGTTCAAAGAGCCATTGATCAGCTCTGCTGGGGAAGTCAGTCCTTTTCGGGACGAAAATAATTAATGGAAGGGGGGCAGTGTAATATGGGTAATTCTTTCCTCACTGTATGACAAGATATCAGAGAGGCAGAGGTCCCAGTGTGAAGTTGTGGAAAGGTGGATGGATTCCAGCTGCGGGAGGATGGCCCACGTGTCTGGGGGTAGACAAAGTCCAGACGACATTCAAATGTGGGAGGAAGCGGGGGAGTGAGAGAGAACGGCGGTGACGACGGACGCGGCAAGTTGGCTGGAGGAAGTGGGCTCCGAGACTGTGTGGATTAACAAGAGGAGGACGGGGAGGAACCTACCTGGGGCGGCATTGAAGGCAAGTGTTCATCTCCTATGTATAGTTATTGATATACCTTTTAAAGTTGTGGTAATAAATCTATAGTACTAAGCTGTATCCAAAACGAACCCACATTGTCTTCTCAGAAACCTTGCACGCAAACATCGACGGCTGAGAAGAGTCGTAACAATATCAACCTTATTTACATATATTAAAAATCAAAATTTCTGCATCCCCCCCCTCCCCCTTAAAAAAACAGCGCCTCGTTGTCTGAAGATAATTTACAGGATTAGAATATCATATTTGATGTCTCGCTCTGGCTCTTGTGGTTCGAACTCCTAGGTGACGTCAAATAACCTACGCAACACCTTGTATGGACCGAAGTATCGTTTTTATCAATTTTCTGAAAGTCCAACCCATTGGATTGGAATAAATATCCAGACGAAATCTCTGGGCTGGTAGTAAACATATGGATATCATGAGTTGTATCTCTCGTTATCTTTATGCTGCGCCTATAATGTACGCAGACAAGGACAACTGTCTTAATTCTACTGCTTTTTCTATGAGGTGGTCCACTTAATCATTCTCAGTATCTTCAGGGCAAAATATGGAAACATAGTTTCCAGTGTTGTCTCTGCTTCTCATCCATGGAAAAGGAAGAAAGGTGGAAAAACAGTGGTCTTTTGCTGAGCTATATTGTAGACGAATCATAGCACTTTATCCCAATTTTCTGTTCGACATCAATGTAAATTGAACTAGCATCCTTTTGAATAATTTGGTCAGTCTGTTGGGCTGAGAATGGTAGACTGTTGCCATTTAGTGTTTACTATCGCACAATTTAATGATCTCGGAAACCACTTAGGATTGGAAAGCTCGGCCTTGATCACTAATGATTAGAGTTTTGGTGTTACTTGTTTTAAAATTACATCTTTGAACAAAAATAGGCTATTTCAATTGTCCTTGCATTTGGTAGAGCTCGCGTAATTGAAAAACCTGTAAAATAGTCGGTGCACACACAAAGACAACAATCCATTTGTTTCTGTTTTAAATTTTGGGGGAGAACCGATCTATTCTGATTATTTGAAAAGGTGCTTTGGCTGGGCTATAGATATCCGACGACCCTGCGGCTGCTGTGGGATGGACTTTCTTCGCCGACATTCTCTGTGATGGGAAACATCTTTTTACACTTATATAGAGGCCTGACCAATAAAATCGACGTGGAATTCTGTCATACGTCCTCAGGAATTCAAGATGTTCGCAATTGATACGTAATGTAAATGTTATGAAATTTCTAGACGAAGATGTCTAGGAACGACTCGCAATCATTTCTTGCCCAAAGGGGGTTATAGTTTTTCTTGCATAGAACACCTTTCACTAGATGGTAGCTATTTCTTTTTAGATTTGCAATTTTTGGGTTGAACAAGATGAGGGTTACAGAGTTATTCCAAAGGGAAGTCAAGGCGGGCGATGGCGCCCACATCTACTTCTAATAGTGGGGCGTCACTTTCTAAAGGATTTCGCGATTGTTATGTTTGTGTCCACTTTTATATATCACCGTAATGTCATGTTCTTGAAGTCGCAATGTACCCATCTTGCAAGTCTTCCGAATGGGTCTTTAAGATTAGCATGCCAACAGAGCGTACGGTAATCTGTCACTACAGTGAAGGATTTTCCGAATAGGTATGGTATAAATTTGGTAATGGCCCAGACAGCTGCCAGACATTCCTTCTCAGTTGTCAAATAATATTACTCTCTCAATTTAATGTTCTTTTGCTGATTCCTCGGGGTGTTATTTTCATTAGATTCAATAAGAATTACATACCTCACCTTATAGAGGAAGTTCAGGGCTTTTAGCCAATATATCATAAGTGTTTGAGGTTTCCATATTTCCCCCGATAGAAGTAAAAAGGTAAACTTTGGCTTAACAGTCACTTGAAAAATAATAAAAGAATAAAGGCTCTTGAAGCTTTTGTAAACTTTCAATTTTAAAAGGATGGAAATAGTCTATTTAAAATACCAGCCTCTTTTCTACGTAGTTCTCGGTTCACAAATAACTTTATTAGGTACCACTCAAAAAGAGCAACCTTGCTTATGATTTTGACAGTTAATAATATGTACAGGTTCTTCACGTTAACAGTGTATTCTTATATTTACAAGGTTAGATATGGTGGAAGATATTTAATTTGGGATGTTTTTTCTTCTAAAGTGATCTGTTATCCTCATGTTTTTTTCACTTTTCTACGTATCTCAGTTGCTATAAGTGGTCAGAGGAAGTACGTAAATAAAATATTTATCACAAAATTTATATGAAAAGAGATATAGAAAATATTCCATTCCCGACCACTCTAAAGTCTGATATTTTTGTCAAATTTCATTGTCATCTGGTTTTAAAAAGTGAACTAAATTTCAGGCTCCTAGGCGCTCTGTGGATAAGTAAAAAAACGATCACAAGATTCGAGGAAAGACGGCTAGATGGACAGACATGGAAGCCAGTTAAATAAAAGCTTTTTAAAATGGACAATGTTGATAATAAATAACTTTATTTTGTTAAATGCGTTCTTACTCCGAACTCTGGCACTTATTGAATCGCTCTTGTATCATAAGTCTTATAAAGTAATTTTGTTGATTTATAAAGGGCTTTGCTTATATTTGAAAGTCTTTTACTAAGTCTTATACACACAAATAAAAATATTTTTATAAATAAAAATTAAAATACAAAATCTAAAAGATTACTTCAATGTACATTACTATGTTACGTCTGTGCTAAGAAAAAATTGCACTCTCTGATTGAATGATTAAAGTCATTTAATAAGGGAGAATAAATCAGCAGGCCGGGACAGATATAGCAGCGTATCACATGCCAGCTTTCAATTCAGAAAAAAAAACATTGAAGTGCACTTTTTTTGTAACAATACCACTGGCCAACAAAATCAATTTTGATCTGTTTCGGGCAAAGTAACAGCTGTTTTGGGGGAATTTCAGGTATGCTGATTCCAAATATGCAAACCGTTTATTTCTCCCTGCCTCTGTTTTCAAGGGGTGCGGTATTGTCAACTTAAAGACGTTTTAACCCCTTTGGTAATGTCTCTATTCCAGTTGTACAGAGTTAAACTCTATTTGAGGTGTCAACCACATCTGTAAAAAGAAGACGCTGTGACGCTGGCAAAGGAAAGTCAATATCTTATTAATATTAAATTTAATTCTATATTTTAATTCATTATTATACTGAAAAGTTTTTTAATACACGGTTATCATAACATCATTTGGTACACATTAAAACACATAAAATTCAAATTTAATAATTATGGTGCCTGCCCTGTGTCGCCTTTATATACACGTACATTCGTATATACTTGTATATTCATTGTTCAGTGGTGCTGTTTGATATACACTGCGTGACATTGAAAATGGAACACCAAGAAATAGTGGCCAGAAAATTATGCAAATTTCAGGGTAGACGCGCCTAACCGAGTTATGCAAATGATGTAAAATGCGCAGCTCTCGTGCGCACATGGAGTAAGATATAAGGGAAGGAACTTGCAGAAAGGACAGTATTCGTGTCGTTATTTCTTCAAGGAAAATCATTGTAGAAATTTTGTTCTTGTGTCAAAAGACACGTGTAATAACAGAGAATTCCAGGTCATCGTAAACGGAGGCAGTTCAAGCAGACAGACGCTTTTACGAGGGGCATGGTGATCGGACTGAAAAGGGCAGGTTGGTCCATACGTCAAATCGCAGCTGATACATACCTTGGTGCGTCCACGGTGCACCGACTGTGGAGAAGATGGTTGGAACAAGGAAATGTGGCAATTTATAGGAATGTCGGTGCAATCAGAGTGACGTCAGCACGTGTGGATCGGTGTATCCTTCGACAAGCAGTGGCGGCCCCACAAGCCACTTGTACCGCCATCCTGCAACATGTGCAAGACACCCTAGATCATTCCATCTCGACCAGAACCATTTCCCGTCGATTGGTTGCTAATGGCTTGCACTCATGCCGTCCGCTAAGAAGACTGCCATTGACCCCACCGAATAGGCGCCAAGGTTTGGAATGGTGCCGGGCTAGATCTACGTGGATGACGGAATGGCACAGGGTCGTGTTCTCAGATGAGTCGCGTTTCTGCTTGTCCAGTGATAGTCGCCGTGTACGCGTGTGGCGTCGACGTGGAGAAAGGTCCAATCCGGCAGCAATTGTGGAACGCCCCACCATGCGACAACGTGGAATCATGGTTTGGGGCGCAATCGCGTATGATTCCAGGTCACCTTTACTTCGTATTCAGGGCACTATGACGGCCCAACGATACGTTGATGATGTGCTGCGACCGGTGACACTCCCCTACCTTCAGGGGGTACCCAATGCCCTTTATCAGCAGGATAACGCCCGACCGCACACTGCTCGCATTAGCCAACAAGCTCTGCAAGATGTACAGATGCTTCCCTGGCCACCGTACTCTCCTGATCAATCGAGCACGTCTGGGACATCATTGGACGCCGTTTGCATGCCTTGCCACAGCCGCGTTCAGAAGACGAACTGTGGCAAATGGTTGAGAGGGAATGGAGAGCCATCCCTCAGGACGCCATCCGTACTCTGATTGACTCTCTACCTAGACGTGTTGCTGCGTGCATCGCCGTCCGCGGTGGTCCTACTTGCTACTAAGCCGACGCCGTTCTCGCTCTGTATTATGACTATCATTTTGAAATAAAGATCACTTATTGTTCGTCCCTGTCTCTCTCTGTCTGCCGAGTTTCATCACTTTCTGGCTACTATTTTTTCGTGTTCCATTTTCAATGTCACGCAGTGTATATATATATATATATATATAGAACTATTTTCTCCTTTCAGTTAAAACACACATTTTGAAGCATTTAAAAAAGTTTAATTATTGTAAGAAATAGACATTCATTTTAGGAGGCTCATTAAGGCTAAGTAAAGTATGTATATACCTAAAATGAGGGCTGAAAGAGCAGAACGGATAACATATATGGATTCTGCCCATCTAAATCACGACGAAACAGATCTAAAAACCCCAGGAACAAATATGTGTGATTATCTATAATGGGGTTAACCAATAATTCATTATAAACTGATGTAATTCAGAGACATTTTTTAATTGTTATATATATATGATGATATGAGATAAAAGAAGAAAGACAAACTTGGAACTCGGCTGCGGAATCTTTTATCTTGATGAGTTCTGCTACTAAAATCTTGTGGCACGAGGGACGTGAGTTTCAAGTTCTAATTTTAGCTCTTCAAAGTTCTAGGCTTTCGATTACGAAAAAATAAAGGCATGTTTTTACGAGTTTTACGATTATTTCAAGTTAATCACACAGACTAAGCATTTAAGAGAAATCAAAAGAAAACTGATCAGCCATCTTCCTGGCAGGTATCAAATGTCTCTGCCAACCCAGTCTCTGGCGATGAGAAATTGGCCACGATAGTAGTACAAATTAGCCGCGGTATTGCGAAAATATTTTTGATCATTTAAATATAGTTGCAAATAATTAAACTTGGTAAACAAATTAAAAATTTGCAAATAATTTCTTTTTTATTCAAAAAGGGGGAACAAGCCTTCACGTGGTCGCGCTTCATCAGACTAATGGCTCTGAAAAGGCATTCAACATACATACAATATAGTTTCACAAAAATAGATTTGAAAACAGAATAAAAACTATACAATATTTTACAACTCTAGAGGGTTTGGAAACAAAATTCCATTATATGCGTTGGCTAGGTTGGAACTGCTGAGGTATATCAACTCTGCCGTTTATGTTTTTATTGTATTTAGAGATTCCGAATGAGTCTATTGTATTTGGAGAATATGTACTGGAAATGGCAAGTGACATCCCGTACGTTGAACTGATGACCTGTAGAATTGCCGTGCTGAAATATTAAGGATTTGTTATCTTGGATTCTAATATTACGGTATTCTATTTAATTCTTTTTGATCTGCTGGTCTCTCCTATGTAAGAAGCGTTTCATTGTTGACATGAGATGGATATAAAGCGTTCTGCTTACTTCTCGAATTTGTGTTTATATTGGCTTTGGCTATGGGTTTTCTGATGATCTGGACTATGGTCCGGGAATTTCGAAATAAGCATTTTATGCCCTATTTTCTTAATTAGCTGGTGAATATTGTAGATAACTATTTGTGCGATATACTGTCTATTTTTAGGGCGGTATGGATTGTAGAAATGTTTATAGATAAAATCTATTGGGAAACCATTATTCCCAGATTTGAGATGGCACGTTTCGTTTCCTTTTATTTCTTCGATACTGGTTGGGAGCAATGTGTCCATATTCTTTTATTTAACGTTTTTTCACTCTATTGATATTTTTTATTACATATATATAGGGCTGTATATGATTTAAAATTTAAATACGAAGGTTCTATGCCGGGCTTATAGTAGAGTATGGAAGTGTAATTGAATGTTTGTTCAGTTTTCATAATGAAGATATCTAGATATGGTAATACTGATTCAGTTTCTAATTCCCTAGCGAACATTATTTGGGGGTTATAACTGTTTGAGTATATTAAAAATATGATGATTTTTTCTTTTTAGAATTAAAAAATACGTCATCTATATATCTCTACCATTTCTAATTCCCGATTCCTCAAAACTGTTAATCAATTTCTCTAAATCGGACATGACAGTCTCCGCGGCTGTCAATGGAATCCGGCAACTCATAGGAGAGCCACCTCTCTCTGTGTGTTTGTTGAGGTTGTCTTCAAATCTAAAGTTAGATGTTACTACATTCATGGATAAATCTTAAGGAATTTGTACCTTTTAGCATGAATATCGGGATTCAGACGAAACTCTCAAGGATATTATATACACATTGACCTTTATTGAAGACAAACGAGATAATTAAATGTGAACAAAATTGCCCCTGTCTTCTTCTTATTCTTCTTCAAAAAGCAGACAACTAGCGACAATACTTTCCACTTTCTTTAAATTTGTCCATGAGTGTATAGACATAGCTGGAACAAAGTAATGATTTTGGAGCTTTCTGCAGGATTAGTTGAATTTTGATCAAATATTTGTTTCAAATTATCTATTATTAGATGTGTGCGTGTATGGTGGGGAGGACTGAGAAATAAGGTCACGATATCAAATAGCCCATAATGCAACCTGTTATTGGTTTTTAATTACTCAATTAATTTATAGAATCATATATACTGGGGTTATTAAATATAGATTTTCTGGACGGATGTGAGGAGTTAGATACGATGAAAGGAACCGAGATAAGGCGATGGATGGTGAAAGGTGAAAAGTGATAAGAGATTATAGGTCTGAGAGGGATGCTCTCTTTGTGAATATTTGGTAAGCAATAAATGATTGGTCTATAGAGTTCAATTTAGCTGGTGATTTTTAATTTGTGAATCAGTTAAAAGTTTACCTTTCTGTAAGGTTTTTAACTTAAGTTTAAATAAAGGTATTGAGTTTGAATTGGTACTAATATCTCTATTTGTTTGATATATTAGCATCCCTTTCCCCCAAAATATAAGTCTAATATAAACCTGGCGCATAAAACCTTCGCTTTTAAATTTTAAATCATACAGCCCAATAGGACACAGAATTTTCAATAGTGAAATCGTTTAATAAACGAATTTGCCTAAAGCCATCCCAAATAATAATAAGGATTATAGGGAAAATTTGGTGACATTTAGTACAGTAATTTAGGAGTTTATCTATAAAGAAACGGACAGAGAGACGTTTTTAACTTTTATATGTTCTGGCTTCGAGCGTGTTCTGCTTAAGAGAATGTTTCGTTGAAAGAATATTTTTTAACCTACCAAAAATAATGGCCTGGCTTGGCTCGTGTGCTGCTCGAATGAATGTGATTCGAAAGAATTTTGTTTCTGTCCATCAAACACATGGCAGCTATATCATTATAATAATTATTTTGTGAATAAAATATAAGTAAATTAAGAAAAAGGCATCTTTGGAATAATTAAAAATCAACGATTAGTTGATGTTTATTCCAAATGAAGACGCACCAAATATTGATAAAAGCTATTTATCTCAATAAATATATATTCCTTTCTTTAAAATTTCAAACATTGTTTATCGCATTACCATTATATAGCTCACCAATTTTCAGAAAATATAATAAGTATCTCTATAGGTGATAAAATTATTTTCTGTGTATAAATCATTTGAATTTAATTCTCAACTTATTCAAGAAATTTAAATAAATAATTATTCAATACATTTTAACCATATTTTACGAGCGTTTCTTACCTTCAAAGATATTCGAAGCGGTAAAAGACCCATAAGCTGTTTTCCCGCTAAGGCGAATGATAAAAATATTTTAAAAGATTGAATATCTGGAAGAATAACCTCGGAGTGGAACACAATCGACATGCAAAAGTCAGCATTTGTTACGGTTTCGCAACAAGTTGAAGCTATTGATAGGTTGGAAAAGGGCTCGACAAGTTTCTTGACAAACGAGGATTTCGTATAAAAATTTTGGAGAGCACTAAAAATTGTGTTCTTATAAAATACCTGTACACAATGCAATGAATTCACGAGCTGAAAGTCAGGGAATTTGAAAAGCTTCAAGAGTTCGCTGTATGGGTTTTCCGGCAAATCTACATTGAGGAAAACTGACTGTCGAATTTTCAGTGGACAGATGCTTGCTTTTCTCTAAACAGAGTAGGTAACACCTAAAACAGCCGCCTTTGGGCAACAGAAAACGCCATAAATTTCACTGAAACGCCACTTCATCAGCCCAGGGTTCGTTTGGTGTGGGTTCACTTTTTCTTTTATTCTTGGACGATTTTTTAAAAAGGAATCAATGGCACATCTTTTAAAATCGTTTCTGTAATTGATGAACCTTATATACAAATTTTGAGAGAAAATGTTATTTCCATACTGCAGGAACCACAAGCACTAACAACATTCATGCAAGATGAAGGACCTCCTTATATCGCCCGGTGTGTCAAACAATTGCTGAAAGATATGTTCGTTGGAGGTCTTATGATAAGTCGCACATCAGTAGCGACCAAGATAACCAGACTTGTCGGCTTGTAATTTTTCGCTATGGCGATGTATTAAATTCCGTGTTTATCGATGCCGGCCTACCAAATTTGCCTTTTTGAACTATTCTATTAAACGGAAAGTTCATTCAATTTCAACAAATGTTGTTTATATAATGCTGTCCAATCTGTGTCTGCAGACGTTGTTTGAGAATGAAGGGCCTCACATTGAGCAAGGATTGTAAACTATAACAAGAGAGAAACCATTTATTTCAGGTGTTATATCAGCAGCCATGTATTATATTCTGCAAATATTTTGCGGCTCTTCATGTTGGGTAATAGGAGTAATAGATACTGTCATTACATCTTGACTCTTTTTTTTTTGTGTGTGTGAACTACAGTAATTAAATGTTAAAATTTTATAATATGCACACAGATTGGATACCTTCACGCGAGCGCAAACTGCTTCATTTGTTCATATATTATATTATATCGTGCATATATATCTTATATAATATCGTGCATATATAGACCAAATTCGTATAATCTAATGCATACAAATTTACCTCTTATGTTTAATATATCACTTTTTCCATGATAGACGAAATATCATAAGGAAGATACTGTACATCCCTAACTTGAGAAATTTTATTCAGAAAAAAAAATTAAAATGATATCACTACCACATTACTAAGCAAAAGGTCAATCTAAAAATGATTTTTTATTTGAGGGGAATACATTTTAAAAATTTTGTGTGACCATGTAATAGACCATAATAGCATTTGTCAAGCCCAAAGAAAGTAATATTTGTAATAAAGTACGACACATAGTTGTTGTCACCCCCTCCCTCTTATTTCATCAGTTTGATCATGACAAGTTTCCAGTGGAATAGTCACGGTCTCCCCCCTCCCCCAAGTTGTCAAGAAGCGATACAATTCTTGTAGCAAGAAATCCTATTAGTAGTCCATCATAATATTTTGGCACTATATTAACATTTTAAAAATATTGTATTGATTTCAAGTGAGTTTTTCAAACACTAAATATTTTCACAAAACCGCATCAAAAATTTAAATTCTATTTTCCCCATGTTACCATTTGCATATACCTATTTTACAACATATCTCAGATAGTATTTGAAAATTGTCAGTCAATTCTTCTATCTTTGTTGAAATGGTGTCGAATTAACCAATCAGAATTTTGATGATCATTTGTTGGTTGGAAGTTTGTATGGAAAAATATAATTCTACATCAAACAATTATTTACTTAATTCCCGATGTGAAAAAATAGTACAAATGTAATATTGTACTGGGATAAGGTGCATAAATTAAGAAAAAGGCATCTACTTATCGTGCAACTGAAAGTTGCTGATGACTTGCGCCATCCATCGGAATAAATATCAACTATTCTCGTTGATTTTTTATCAGAATCATAATAATAATATCAGAAAAATCAACGAGAATAGTTGATATTTATTCCGATAGATGGCGCAAGTCATCAGCAACTTTCAGTTGCACGATAAGTAGATGCCTTCTTCTTAAATTAATTCCTGACGTTTCAGTGACTCGATGTCACTCTCCTCAGGAGAATGATGTTTCCTGAGGAAAGCGAGTAACTGAAACATCGAGAATTAAATAAATAATTGATTGATATAACCATATATTTACCCTATCACCCGATATTTTTTCCCCTGGTATTCCTAAAGAAAAAATACGCGTCGATCAATTATAATTTTACAATTTATAAACAATTTGGCTACTGATTCTCTGATGCTAGTAGAGCGCCATCTAGCGATTAAAATTTTCACTGAAATAATTATAAATATAGATTTTTTAATTGCTTACCAAAATAGTCTACTGTATATTCTTAATATAATGGTGTTTACCGCATTACTCTAGCACAAATATTCGCGGAGTTATTACTTTTTAAAGTTTTGCCAGATTTTGAATCACACACGCCCTGTATATAAAGATAAACATAATTTAAAATCGATATATTGACCAGCGATAATAATTAAGCAATTCACAAAATATAATAGATTAAAATTATATATAATATCATATATGGCATATATTATCTTCAAAGCTTTTAATAAGGTATAGCGAAAAACGCACACAACGTGGCCCAGGGGAATTACCTAAGCGATGATGTCATTGTAAAACACCGCCATCTATTAAGAGAATCTGTAATTATTTTCCATATAGCGATAAAAAATACTTAAAACCCCATATAATATAATGAATTTATTGCCCAAATATTACCTATAAAATGTTAATATAAATAATAAAATGGATAAATAATATATCATTATTTAATTATCCATTTTAACTTGATAGATTTGGTTTTGTCACGCTATGTGGCGCTTGTAGCAGTGATCGTCTGCCATTCTTTTGGTTTTGTGCAACTAACCACAATTTTATGCAGTAAGTATACGCTGCAGGTGGGTTTGACTATATTTATTATTACTTAAAAAATCATATTATTTAAATAAAACACGCTTAGAAAATTATTATGTATGCATTTTAGTATTGTAATCTTTAAAATGTTTATAGTCAATCATTTATTAGTTTTATTTTTCAGGAATATCTTATTATTTATAAATTTGTTTCATTATAAAATATCATTTTTATCTATAAAATGCACAGATATAACACTTACAATGATTTTTAAAAAGGGCTCAAAAATTGAATTTTTGCACCAAAATAATTTGATCGAACATCTCATATAAAATATGATTATTAACTAATAAATTAAAAACGCTCACAAAAATATATAGACAAATAAAAAGAGAGAGCGCGTCAATTATAAGAAAGTTCGTTCTAATCAGAAAGATTATCAAAGTCACACTGAAGATGTACGATGTACAAGTCTAATGTGAACTACACACTTACAAAACTATATACTTTTATAAATTCAATTGCCATCTATCGATAACATTTGCAACAAATACATTTACTGGCAATGTGTTTCTTTTCAATAATATAATCAAATATTTGATTATATTGAAACACATTGCCAGTAAATTTATTTGTTTCAAAACTATGTATATATTAATTTTGATGTTTTCACTTTTATAGAAAGTTAAATATTTCTAAGCATAATGATCAAATCTAGATGACAACTACGCATGACATTTAGTAGGCGTGGGGATGCTATCGTTAAACAATAGTTAATGAGAGAAAGACTGTTTCTGAAGTACCACGCATGTCACATTTATTTGATATTTGTCTTGTCTATGTTTTAATTTCATCTATATTCCAAATTGTGTCTTTAAAAAATCTCACTATTAATTTTGAAATAAACGAGTGCTGCTAATATCTCTTTTAAATGATCTTGACATGACAGAATAAATTGAATAGTCATTTTGGTAACAGAGCGAACGGGTCAAAAGTTTAGCATAAAGACAAGAATAAATTTGAATAAATCTGACTGTTTTATAGTGCCTTATTTCATTTTTGAGTTCTAATGATAAGGAACTATTCTGAAATAATTTTTAAAAAAAGATTAAAAACTCAAATGAATCAATCAAATGCTTTTAATTATATAATATGTTATAAATATTAGAAATATTTTCTCACAATTTATTTTATAAATATAATTTATATTTCGAAAAGCGAAAAACAATTGTCTTTATTAAAACATTTTTAAAATGTTGAAAAGCACGTTAGCCTCGTTCTACTGAAGTAAAAATGTTGATTTGCCGCTCAATCTTTTATTTGTAGATAATTAGAAAGAGTAAAACGACATTTGAAAATTCTCCCGCATGTGTTTCTTTTGAACGAAAAATCAAAATTTATTTCAAGGAGAAATAACGATTATTTCTAACCTTAGGAATGAGGTATGAAAGGATGAATTGTGAATTTTCAAATGTCGTTTTACAATCACAAGCCGCATTATATTATATTGAATTCGAAAGGGTGTTTGTGTGTTTTCATGTTTATTATACAATATAATAGCATAAGAGAGGATGAAAACCAAATTTCTAGAAACAATCGTTTCTATTTTCACTTTCTTGAAAAAAAATATTTTGGTGTTCTACTAATCGAAGACATGATTATTACAAATCGTATGTTCGACCAGAATGGATAATGTAATCTGCTGTTCTTTAAAGAAGATTTGAACTTCTTTTGCGTTCTTCGAGTGTCTTTCCAGTTCCACCAATACAGGACAGGACCTGCAAGGGATTTTATGAATGTTTGATTTTGTGGAATGACGTAGAACCCCTTTTAAATTTGGGCTGGTTTGATATAAGGTTAATATAATTCACGTTTCTGTTCAAAATATTGTTTGCTCAATTATTTTATTGATAAATTGTTGCTTCAAGAAACCAATTTACATTATTTTTCAAAATATTTTCATTATGTTTAATGCAATTTTTTTAGCGTTTTGTAATCTCCTGGATCCTTCCGGTAAAAAAAAAATGTCTGCGAGTCACTGGTGCACCGCTGATTGACCTTTAAATAGACCTAAACGGATTTAATTCAATCGGATATTTTTGTGATTGAAACTATTGATAATCATTTGAATCAAAATAATAATAAGAAGGTTGATCTGGAAGGTTCTCAAAATTTATATTCGGAAAGGTTGTAACGTTTGAACGAACAGCATAAGGTCGAGCATTGTCATGCTGCAACAAAACACCGTTACTCAGAAGTCCACGTCGTTTGGAACTAATTGCAAGACGTAGGTGATTCTTTAAAATATCAGACCATGTTTGGCGATGATTTCCTTCTTTCATTTATTTAGTACTTGATATTACCTTTTGCATTCATCTCTTTGATATCATATTTTTGTTGATGGTAATGAACCAAATTTCATCTTTTGTAATGATTCTTCTTAAAATATGAACTCAAGAAAAATTCCATTTACACAATAGCACTTTTCAAATCTTTAAATTCTGGCATGGCGCACATTTTCCAAAGAATTTTTGGTATTGCAGGACTTTAGGGACAATATGTCGAACTGAGATCCATGACTTATATCCATGCTTATGGCTATTCTATCTAATTTTACCCACTGATTTACCTTTAATTGGATCCATAGCCTCTTACCTTTATATTTGGTAGGTTTAGAATGGTCTAGAAGAAATTTCCGTGATATATGGCGTTTGAATTGTTTATATAATCCAATCGTGGCAGACAATCATTTATCCATTAAATTTATCATTCTATGAATTCTGATTAGAATCGCCCTTTCTAAAAATCAATTGAAAAATGTATAATATCATGCATATATGCAATTATCTTTTTAAATAGTTCAGACTGTACACTTTTTTATGTATATATATATTGACAAGATGTCAATAAAATTATTTTAATTGTCAAAATTGTCTAAAAAATCAAATCAAATATCAGGACGCTGATCTTATTAGCTTCTTTCTCTCTGCTGACGAGAGGCTCTATTTCAAGAATACTTCCCACCTTGTGATTCATTATCAATCCTCGTGCTGTCTTTACAGATCAACTCTTTCAAAACTCCACAGTAACGCTAGAAACTTTCAGAAAAATGCATCACATCATATTCTATGTGTTTTAAAAGCATTATGTGTCTTTTTTAGTCGAAGTTTTCCAAAGGGTTTTATTTAATTTTTAATGAAGAAATATTGGGTGCTTTTTGCTTTTCTCCCAATACAATTGGCGTTCACTTAACTATAGACATCGCAGATCTGTTGTCTGAAAGACTTTGATTCCTTGTTCGCGGAAAAGCAATGCTCGAATATGGTTTATAGAGTTATAGATTGTCCCCAAAGCTTATTTTCATTGTTCCTTTAAAATATATTTTCCAAGAGTTTATCTTCAGCATCGTTATAAAAGCAAAGCAACTGAGTAAAATATTAGAACGGTATGGTAAATTAAATCGGCGTAACCCCTGGAAGGGTTCACTACTGATGAGCCAAGTCCTCCCAGTAAAAAAAAAAAAAACATAGAAATAATTTTGAATTTATTATTTTTATTTATATATTTTTTAGCCATAAAATTGGCCCAGCCACTTTGCCATCTTAACAGCTCTTATGTAAAAACTGAGGATTTAATGAATCCCTTGTAGATATCATGAAACCAAAGCCCTCCTCGTACTGACGAGGGCCATAGTCCGAAAACCATTATCTCCAAGTGGGCGTTCTCCAAAGTCAGTGTTGTGGCTTTGGGGCTTAGCCGAGTCTACTAGTTTGCAGTGACGGTCAATAGATGACGCTCAGTTTTTGCGTCTATTTTGACGGGAGAGGTACTGTTTTTATATAGATTATTACTATGTGTATGATGATGATGACGATGGGGTTTATGGTCCACATAGAAGTATGGAATTTTGAACACTCGCTCAGTCCAATTAGAAATGTAAGCATACAAATATTTAGATTTCTGGGTGGTCGGAGTGGCCGGGAATGAATCAATTTCTATATTTCTTTTAAAATCTTATGTGTTGCACGAAGTCAAGTCGGAAACTGTTGGGAGTTGCAATGTATTTTTTTTCAGTGATTGCTCAAGACCTCAAACGAGTTAAGAAATCCGAATATTCAAGTTCCTATCTAAAACCCTCTTGGAATTATAAACAAAAAACTGCCAGAAATCAATTAATATATTAAATTTTATAAATGAATAAAACAAAGCATCAAGGGCTGCGTTTCTTTATTAAAACAAATATATACGAGCTTTCGGGCACATACACCCTTCTACAGGAATTAATAAAACAATAATCCAACTAGTTTGAAATAAGATTTATATATAAATTTAACGTGCATATCATCGATACACGTGCATTTCAACTTGCAAGGTATCCCATCAGACATGTGATATCTTATACTGTGAATGAATTATTTTTATCTTATTTTATTTAAGTCTCTATTGAATTATATGCTTCTGGTAAATCAATTCTGCGATTTATACTGCTATATTGTTTGGACACTATTGCTTCAATTATTAATCTTTGAAATTTATTATTAATATTGTAATAATGTACTTTAGGTTCATTTAAGTTAAATGTGTGTCCTGTTGAATTGGAGTGCTGTACTATTAATGATAATGGGTCATTTCTGTTTATGTTTCTTCTGTGTTCAATGATTCTATTGTGCAATTTTCTTCCCGTTTCTCCTACATATTTGGCATTACAATTATTACATTCTATAGAATAAATTACCTCTTTTCTGCTTGTTATATATACAGTTTGCCTGTTTTTTGTAATCGGGTTTCTTAAGATATCTGATAAGTTGGGAGAGTTGCTATAAAAGGTTTTTATTCCATATTTATCTAGTGTTCTAGAAATGTGGATGGATTTCGGGGAATATGGGATGTAACAATTCTGCCTGTATATTTTAGTTTTTTGTGCTGACATGTTAGATGTGACCTGTAATATATAATATACAGGCAGAATTGTTACATCCCATATTCCCCGAAATCCATCCACATTTCTAGAACACTAGATAAATATGGAATAAAAACCTTTTATAGCAACTCTCCCAACTTATCAGATATCTTAAGAAACCCGATTACAAAAAACAGGCAAACTGAATATATATCAAGCAGAAAAGAGGTAATTTATTCTATAGAATGTAATAATTGTAATGCCAAATATGTAGGAGAAACGGGAAGAAAATTGCACAATAGAATCATTGAACACAGAAGAAACATAAACAGAAATGACCCATTATCATTAATAGTACAGCACTCCAATTCAACAGGACACACATTTAACTTAAATGAACCTAAAGTACATTATTACAATATTAATAATAAATTTCAAAGATTAATAATTGAAGCAATAGTGTCCAAACAATATAGCAGTATAAATCGCAGAATTGATTTACCAGAAGCATATAATTCAATAGACTTAAATAAAATAAGATTCATTCACAGTATAAGATATCACATGTCTGATGGGATACCTTGCAAGTTGAAATGCACGTGTATCGAGGATATGCACGTTAAATTTATATATAAATCTTATTTCAAACTAGTTGGATTATTATAATAATGAATAGATTCAAAAAGGATGAGTTTCTTTATTTGAAAAATTAATTCGAGCTTTCGGGCGCAAGCTGCCCTTCTACAGGAATAATAGTTACAATTTCAATAGAAAATAGAAGGGCGTATGTGCCCGAAAGCTCGTATATATTTGTTTTAATAAAGAAACGCAGCCCTTGATGCTTTGTTTTATTCATTTATAAATCGTACAGGGCTTTTTCAATTGATATTAAATTTTATGTTATATTTCAGAGTAAAAATCTGATTCCAATATCATCATGCATATACATGCACATTTATATTCATAGGGTAGCCTAGTGGACATGGCATCTGCCCGGTAAGCGGAACACTGTGGGTTCGGTTCCCATCCCTGGACACTTTTATTTTTCCGTTTATCATTACTCTTCACAATTCATCCTTTCATACCTCATCCCTAAGGTTAGAAATAATCGTTATTTCTCCTTAAAATAAATTTTGATTTTTCGTTGAAAAAAAAACACTTGCGGGATAATTTTCAAATGTCGTTTTACAATCACAAGCCGCATTATATTATATTATATTCATTATATAAATATATATTTGATAATATAAGACCACACATTTTTTCACGACACCGTGTGTGTTGTCAATATTTCCCCTTTCTCAATTAATCTTTTGTCAATTTTGACTAATCAATCAATTGATTTAATCATAATTAAAATTATATATGTATCGATTATCCCTCAACAAAAATCCATTGTATATCTGTAAGTTTGTAATATTTCAATAAATTTGGGTTCTCCAAACCAAAAGAAAAGACTCACATTAAATTTGTAGTGGCTTACGTGTGTCACGTTCCACCTGGTACAAGTATTTGACCAATCCGCTGCAAGCAGACTTGTGCCTATTTAAGGCCTAAACAACAGCGATAAAAAAATATTAAAAAGCGCTTTTATTTAGCTTTCTTCCATTTCTGTCCACAATTTTTGTAATCAAATTTTAATATACTTCCAGAGCACGTAGAAATCAGAAATTTTGTGCACTTATCAACCTGCACATTATTTAAACACTTTCTACTGCCCTTACTGCAATGGAAAAATTAATGGGAGGGCCTGGCTCTTTGCAGTAAGGGCAGTAGAAATTGTTTAATATCAAAAAGAATCTTACGCCTTTAAAATAGTTTTGAATTTTGATAACAGATGGCGCGCTAGTGCATCATAATATGAAAAATGGCATATCCTGACCAAGAGAAAAACTGATCTCTATCATATCAATAAGGGGGTGTAAAAATGGAGATATACTTTCACTTAAATTTATATATAATTTAGAGTCGAGAGAGAGATATTAAAGCACACATTTATTCGATAGATAGCGCTTTAATGATTACAATTATATTTCTCGTATTATAGATATAAACTAATAGTGTAGAACGACATTTGAAAATTATCACGCATGTGTTTCTTTTGAACGAAAAATCGAAATTTAGTTAAAGGAGAAATAACGATTATTTCTAACCTTAAGGATGAAGTATGAAAGGATGAATTATGAAGAGTAATGATAAACGTAAAAATAATTTCGATTTTTCGTTCAAAAGAAACACATGCGGGATAATTTTCAAATGTCGTTCTACAATCATAAGCCGCATTATATTGCATTATAAAATGATATTAATTATAGTTATATTCGTTATATATCTTGGCGGCATCTATAGACACAGAGATATATTTTCTGGAAACAAAGGTATGAAGAGATTTGGGGGAACTGTTCTGGACGGCATTAGAAACTTGCAAATATGAGTCTCAAATTGACTTAGGAATTCATCTGGAGGAGAAGCGTCTTTGTAGGACTTGCAACAGCTGGAATTTACCCAACACTAATAATGTTGCACTGGATAACGAGATCTTATTGTAGAATGTACAATATATGAACCTGATGCGTCATTTTTTATTGAAGATGTAAACTATTTATTGCGCGGAAGTTTCTTTTCAAATAAAACAATTTTCTACCGCCTTTACTGCAATCATGAATATAATGGAAGGACATGGCTTATCAGTGGTGAACCCTTTCAAAAGCTTCGCCAATTTAATTTACCAAACCGCACTAATATCGTATTCGGCTGCTTTTTTATATCCGGAAATATATTTATTGTGCCTTTAAAATACCTTATTTTTTATTGCGAAAGAGTAATGTTCTCAAAGCATATATATATATGCTTTTTTTCAAAGTATATGTCCATAGTTTGTGCAAAATACCTTTTCACAATACCAGATATTAAATAAATTAGCCCAATAAATTACTAGAGCGCTATATGGTAGAATAATTGGCAAAAGCGCTGATCTGGTTTACCACTGAGGAGCTAGGTCCTCTCATTATTTTTATCAATGAGGTAAGGAAAATTTGGTGAGAAAAATGGTTTTATTTAAAAATAATAAGCGCTATAAAAATAGTCCATTTTCCAAGAATTGACATTGATAGAATTCCATCGTGAATTTGGTAGAGATGTCCTAAGTTGCCATGTTTAACGTCCGCAAATTGCATATTCATTGTCCGTAGAAGGCATACTTAATGTCCGCAGATGCATTTATAATGTCCGTTAATGGCATGTTTATTGTCCGTATATGGCATGTCTAATATCCGTTGGAAGCATGCTTAATGTCTATATTTGACATGTTGGCCTGTAATGGCTGTAGATTACAGGCTTAATGTCTATCTTTATGTCGCATGTTTCAATGTCCGTAGATGGCATGTTTAATGTCTGTAGAAGGCAGGTTTAATATCTATAAATGATATGTCTAATGTCTGCAGATAGCATTTTAAATGTCTGTAGAAAGTATGCCTAATGTCTATAGATGGCATGCCTAATGTCTATAGATGGCATGTTTAATGTTCTTAGCACGTCTAATGCCCGTTGATGGCATGTCTAATATCTGTAGATGGCATGTTTAATGTATGTAGATGTCATGTCTAATGTCTGTGTTGATGGCATGTAAAATATCTGTAGATGGCAGGTCTAATACCGTATATGGATATTCAATGTTCGTAGATGGCATGTCCAAGGTCTGTATATGGCATGTTTAATATCTATAGATGTCAGTTTTGATATGTTCAGATGGTAGGTTCAATTACCTTATATAGCAAGTCTGATGTCCATTTATGACATGTTTAGTGTCTGTAGAATGCAGGTCTGATATTCGTATTTTAATATATAATGTTAGTGGATCGTATATTTGAAGTGTAGATATCGCGTTTAATGTCTGTAGATGGTGGTTAATGTCCATAAATGGCATATTTAATGTCTGTAGATGGCAGGTCTAAGGTCTTTATATGGTGTGTTTAATATCCTTAGCATGTCGGATATCCCTTGATGGCATGTTTATGTATATAGAGAGCATGTGTAATGTATATAGAGGGTATGTGTAGTGTCTGTTGATGGCATGTCTGATGTCTGTTGAAGGCATGTTTAATATCTGTAGATGGATGTTTAATGTCCATTGATATCATGTTTACTGTCTGTAGATGACATGTCTAATATCTGTGGATGAATATTTTATGTTCGTTAATGTCTGTATTTTATGTTTTTTATGTCCGTAAGTGACATATGTAATGTCTGTATATGACATATGTAATGTCTGTAGATGGCATGTCAAATGACCGTTGATGGCATGTTTAATCTCTGATATGACAGGTCTAATGTCAGTAGATGGATATTTAATGTTCGTAGATGACATTTGTAATGTAAACAGATGGCATGTTTAATGTCTATAGATGGCATGTCTAATGTATATAGATGAATATTTATTGTTCTTTGATCTCATCTTTAATGTCGGTAGATATCCGCTAATAACATGTTTGTTCCTTGTCGTCTTCTGATTATCTTCTCTTGAGCAAGTTCTGGTTTCCAGTGGCATCATGCTTCCCTATCTTGAGCTCTTCTCTTTATTTCTCCATAGTTTCGCCTTCCCATCTAGTGTATTAGATATTATAATCTTCCTGCCGTTTTATTTCTATTTATTTTATTCCATTATTTTCATTTTAAAGAAAAAGTTTTCGAATTAATATCGATAATATATATAAAAACCTATTATATATATATTTTATAAAAACATTATATATGCACAACTCTCGGATTTTGAAATAAATTGTAGAAAGAGTATAGAGCCCCGCAAATGAGAATCTGAGAATTGCAATTGTAAAATAAACCTGCAATTTATCCAGTGTAGCAATGTGATTTATTTCAGTATAAGCGCAGTAATATAATCATCTATACTATATCTCGCTAGGACAACAATGACCATGAAAGGTTTTCCATACTTTTTGTAATAAGGAACCGAATATTTTCTTGCTTATAACATCTGTCCCCAATATATTAGGATAATAAAGTTTTTAACTGACTTAAAATCATATTTATTCCATATATATTTCTGGAATAAATTTGTTATAGCCCTTTATTATTAACAAAGGATAAAAATTTATTTGGAAATTTCTTTTATTCATACATATATCTTCCTTTTTCCCCATTTTCTTTCTACTTCAAAACATATAAATGTTGATATTGAAATGAATTAATAATTTAATTTATACTAAAATTACAAAAATATATAATTCTTCTATTTTATAACAATTTCTTTTAACAGATATATATGTAAAAATAAAAAAGGCATATCTTGACCAGGAGCACATGTGCTTTTCAGAAGGAAATGTCAGGATATGCCTTTTTTATTTTTAATATCAACACCTGACCTTTTTATTTTTTTCTATTGTTTTTCACATATATATGTATAAAATATTTCATCTGAATACCCGAAAACTGATTATATATTCTCTTTATTTACACTTTCATTTGCCATTAGTTTTATCACTTGACAAAATATTCATCTCTTCCTTCCAGTATATTACGCGAAATAGCCTATTCTAAGCTGGAAAGGTTTTAACACACATTTTATATTTTGAAATTTGGATATATAAAATAAACCTAATTTATTCTCTAATTTAGCGTAATTCATCCACTCATTTACTATTTTATTTTTCAGAATTGTCTTGCTATTATATATATATGGTGATTTGAAAGCAGCCGTAGTAGTTGTGTGGCAAGTGGTAAGGACGCGGACAGGAAGCAGGATCGAGGAGCAAAAACCCGTGATGAGTAAATCGGAGTGGAAAGAGAAGGCCCAATGACCACCCTGGAAAAAACGGGCGTAGAGATCACCTTGTTGAGAACTGTCTACCAATCATCAAATCCAGGTGCTTTTAAACTCTTGTGAGTAGGATCAATTATTTCACAGGGGAAAGGGGGTGAGACAGGAACTCAAAGAAATGTTTGTTTTTAGAATACTTGGTATATGGTCATCCACAGGGTTGTTCTGACCAGGGAATTTCATCTTCTCTTTCCTCATACTCCCCCACACAGACCATCTTTATTTAAATATTTCTAAATATTATAACACACACATATGTATATATTTTAAGAACGAAATACTTGATGAGGAAAGAGTTTCTTTATTACACAAAATTAGATCACAAGCTTTCGGGCACAATCACCCTTCTACTGGTGTAAAACGAGACAAAATTATTATTAGTGGCATTCAGCTTTATATATATATACAACAGCTTTATATATATGACTTTTTGTATATATATATAAAGCTGAATGCCACTAATAATAATTTTGTCTCGTTTTACACCAGTAGAAGGGTGATTGTGCCCGAAAGCTTGTGATCTAATTTTGTGTAATAAAGAAACTCTTTCCTCATCAAGTATTTCGTTCTTAAAGTTTAGTGAAGGAATTATTACTTCAATATGTATATATATATGTCGTGATCTAGAAAGTCCACTAATAAGGGAGAAATATATCCCTCCCAGCTAGATGGTCAATCAGTACCTACCACTTGGTTTTTGCAGTCGATGGCCACAAGCGGCTTCTCCTTTGTTAAGGAAGACAAGACACACGATAAATTTCGGCAATAAGAAGCTCCCAAACAAAAACAATTAAAATAAGGTGGTTCTTAAATATGGATGATATGAGGTGTGCACAAGGCTTGATTGGAAGTTGGCGAAAAGTCATGAAAAAGATTGGAGACTCATCAGCTATTGATATCGGGACTGGACTGTGTGTCCTGATGTCTGCCCTCTCTTCTGGCGTCGGCCTCCATATAGAAGCAATAAAACTGACAAATGTGACAAAGGCTACCTCTACAAGTATCATCTTTGTCTTGAGTTGGGTAATAAAGCCATCTCTTCGACCTGCCCACTCTGTGAGAACGAATTCTGACGGTCCATTGGTGGCGGAGTCTTTCCCGCGGTGGGGGCTAACAATAAAGATGGAATATATTATATATATATGTATATATTTATCAATTTTATTTATATATTGTTGCACCAGGTTTGCGGCTTGGAAGACTCTTCAACCTTGATTCTCTCCTGTGCCGGGTCTTGTATCTTACTAGAGCGTGTTTCAACCATCCTACAAATTTATATAAGGGGATAATGAGATAACTCTACTTTAAGTAGCCTCAATAATATTTTTTTTCACATCAAAGAGAGCAGTGAAGTCACACAGTGTACCAAAATACAAATGGTGATTTTATAATACATAAATATCTATATAATACATATATTCTGTTTAATAAAATAAATAAATATAAATATAAATTTGAATTTAAAATATATGAAAAATAATATTACAAATTAAAATCAAATAGGTGCATTATTCATGACGCAACAATATATATTCAAATTTATATTTATTCATATATTTATCATTATATAATCTTATTTATTCATATATTTATTAATTTTATATTTAAACCTGTATAATCTTATATGGACGTTGTACTAAAATATAGTTTCAAACTCAATCTCTCTGCTGACCGTGAAAACTCTGACCGCTGTCTGCTGCCCCCTTGTAGCATCTGGCCTGGACCTGAGGTCACCTGATTTGGGGAACCAATCAGATGGTGATATGTCTTCACAAAATGTCTGACACGTTTGGATGGGGAAGAATAATATATTTTTAGCTGTGAAACCCCCTTATTTTCACCTAGGTCTATTTAAACGACTTACTTCCAGTCTTTTTCAGAGCGCTGAATTTTATTTTGAATTTTTCTCATTCATTTGTTAGATTGATAATTTTAGATTATTTACAATACATTGGAGATAGGGAAGGCGTTTTTTTATATAAGTTATAGGGGCACATTTAAATTATTTACAAATAAGAAAAAAGTGATTGAGAGGGTTTTTTTTTGCAGGTTAGGGCTAATTGATATATAAGCTAACGTTTATAAATTGTAATATATATATATATTAGATAATATGAAAAGGCATATATTGGATTTAATAAAATATTTATTTTGCCAATATTTCGGCTGGCTGAACGCCAACCTTTATCGAGGCATTAATATATGCCTTTTTATTATCTAATGAATTAAATATGGATTGCTCTATTTTCAAAAAAAAAAAAATATATATATATATATATATATAAAGAAAAAAATGAATTATTTATATTGATGTGTGTGCGTGGTAAATTAAAAAAAAATCTTAAGTAATTCGAAGAGAAAATATTGTACATGGATATATATAACAGAGAAGCATGCTTACTCTGATTTAATATAAATAGAAAATGATAAAGAATAGATAAGAAAAACATAATGATTGGAAGTAAATTTATATTTTAAAATATTTATATATATATATATATTTATGAAAAAACGAAAGAAAAAAATAAAAGATAAAAAGATCAGGTGTTGAAATCAATATTAAAAATGGCATATCCTGACCAGGAGCACATGGGCTTTACAGAAGGCAGAGCGCCATCTGGTGGAACAGAAATAAACTAATCATTGATTTAGCCTGTTCCCTGATATTTGGCCAACCAAATACCCATTTCTTGATTTTTCAAGAAGCTACTGGGACAAAAAATCTTTTTTGGTCACAGTGGTTCAGCCTACTCCACGCTGACGAGCGCCAAAAGCGCGAAACACGTTCGTGGATGGCTTTTCTTGATTTATCAAGAAATTGGGTTGGCCAAATATCAGGGAACAGGCTAAATCAATGATTAGTTTATTTCTGTTCCACCAGATGGCGCTCTGCCTTCTGTAAAGCCCATGTGCTCCTGGTCAGGATATGCCATTTTTAATATATATTTATTGTTAAATATATTTTAAATATTTATAGAAACCTTTGGAACATTAATCTCAAGTCTGAATTTCCTTCTGCTCATTATGTGTGTTTCTCTTACTCTTAATCATAAATTAGGTATATGCTAATATAATTTTAATAATTTTATAAAATTGATAGTATTATAACAAATTGGGTAGAGATTGTAGGCGAGCTGCGTTAGCATGTTCAATGCCCCTTTTTTGTTTTTGCTTTATTGCCGACATGTCGCAGGTAGTTTAGCCATTGAAAACTTTTATTGTCACTTTGATTTTTTTGTTGGTGTAAATTTATATATTTCGATCTTACATATAATTAAAGATGTCATCATCACTCTATGATATTTCAATATAATGAGGTATATATATAGTATCAAAACATATACATATTTTTCTTGCGATTCACTCATTCTTAATTGCATTCGATTGGATGTCTAAATTGAATATATTTTGGTTTAGTATATATTATTATGATAATATCTCATATTGTATATATATTTTTCCATTTTGTACTAGATTGTCATTAGCATCAGCTTTAAACAACACACAAAAAAGAACTATAATCTCTAATCAAGAGAGAAAATAGGAAAAAAATCCTTCCATTACCTTAACTTTTATTTAATTATTGAAAATATTATCTTACATTAGTCTGTTTTTTTATTTTCTTTGAAAAATTATCTTTGCTTATTCCTTTTTATGCCCATAATATTACGTGTAACTGACGAAGCTTCGCTGGAGTTTTTTTATTTTATTATAATTTTAATTAATTTTTTATTTATTAAAAATAGAAAAGAGACATGTTTTAACTTGACTATACTTAATATATCTATATATAAAATATATCTTAATTCTATAATATATATATTTATATGTTTGAAAATTGAGCAATCCAATTCAATAACATTAAAATAAAAGCATATCTTGGATCAATATAATTTATTAAATATCCGATATTCCGATGAGGCTGTTCTCCTATCTTCCTCTAGGAATTCAAACTTCTTCTAAGCCCATCATCCGCGTGATGCACAATACTTCTCGTACATCATGCGGATGATGGGGTTAGAAGGAGTTTGAATTCCTAGAGGAAGATAGGAGAACTGCCTCATCGAAAAATCGGAAATATTTAATAAATATATTTTGACCCAAGATATGCTTTCATTTTAATATATTTATATATAACGGCCACACCGGGCCACAGATCAGGACTCTGATCCAGGAGGTCTTTACTATAATTTAGCGGCCCTGCAGGGTTGGATCTTCGGGCATGGCCTGGATGAAGACGTTCTGACCATCCTGACGTCTACCAAGTACTTTACAAGTACTTCCTCGGCATGGAACTGAGGGGGGTTCAAGAAGACTTGTCTGGAGAAGGACTCTCTCAAGGTGGAGGATCCTCCATTTTTCTTGTAACTATTGACTAAATATTTTACACAAATAAATTTACTGGCAATGCGTTTCTTTTAAATATCATAAAATATTATCTCTACAGACCTTACTGCAATGATATGAGTTATTGAATGAGAGGGCTTGGCTCATCAGTAGTGAACCCTCTCAGCGGTTTCGCCAAATATAAAAAATAGAGATTATTTGGCGAAACCGCTGAGAGGGTTCACTACTGATGAGCCAAGCCCTCTCATTCAATTAACTCATATCATTGCAGTAAGGTCTGTAGAGATAATATTTTATGATATTTAAAAGAAACGCATTGCCAGTAAATTTATTTGTGTAAAATATTAACGATAGATGGCAATTAAATTTAATTTACTATTGACTAAATGTCAATAAAAATCTTAGCTCTCAAAGTTAAAGATACTTCAGCCAAAGTATCTTTAATTTTAAGAGCTATGAATGTCAGGCATTGCAGCCTCTATCTCTACGGTATTCAATAAAGATGTTTAAATTGTCTATATATCTATACAAATATACTCTTACGTTTTTATTTTGCGAGTATTTTATTTTTTAATGAAAAAAATTACAAATGTATGTTTTCCATGCCTATTTATTTTTGAACAATGTTGTTTTACAAAGAGATATCATAACAAAACATAACGTATAATATATGATGATCGAAATATTCTATAAAATAATTAATCGAAAATTATAAAACAAAAATTAAATTGGAAATTTTAAACTAAATATTTACAACATATTTTCGTTTATATATATATATATAAATATAAAGCATATATTGGATCTAAATTTATTATTCAGATTTGTATTCATGGATTATTTTGTAAATATTATTTATCCTTTGTATTATAGGAATCTGGCGCTTGATACTTTTATTCTGTAAAGAATAGTTAAATTTTATATTACATCGGTACAATTTTAGGCTTAATAATTATTGAAATGTTCCGTCGCATGTATCACACATGTCGGACAGACTAATTATCTATATGGAAACTTCCACTGCTCCAATAGCTATTATTGGTCTACAACAAGTGATACAGCGAGTTAAATTGTTTCATTTATCGTTTCCAAGATACTACCGGCTCTATCTGGCAGCTCCTCCCACGGGAGGGACGTCACTCCCTCCTGGCTAATCCAGCTCCTGCGATAGACTCCGCTATCTATCCACGCCCCAGAATCATCTCTACCAAATAAATATCCCCAATAAAACAATTACATCTCTAACCAAGCACAATATATATGTATTCATAAAATACGATAAAATTATATTGTTATTTTAATTAGGAAACAAAATAATTATTAGGGCTATAATCCTCTGTATCAATTAGATTTATATTTGATTAATCTAAAATAAATATTGTATAACCCATGCGCGACTATGTATATAAAGGAGAGAAAATTTGTATTTAAGTTGAAAATTATATTAAATATAATTTTAACAATATAAATATATATATATATTTTTAAAAGATGCATATATTGGATTTCTAGTTATTTTATTGTTCCAATATTTCGAGGGACAACTCGCCTCTCTTTATCGAGGATGTTTGTGTTTTTCACTAGAACATGCGAGCACGCGTACACCACTCTCGTTCTACAAGGCCAATGAAAGAATTGTATCTTATATATACAGCTAATAATTATATTTAATATTATAGATTATTATTTTATCTATGAAAGATATATATATATATTACGCTTCGTATTATATAACTAAAGACATAAAGTGTTTCTATTTGCGTCAAATTATTTTATTTGAAAATAATAAAAAAGAGATATTAGCTTCAAACGAATCTCCTTAATCTATATTTTCATCGCAAGATATTTAATCCAATTTATTGAATTGAATTCATGAAATTCCAAATAAGATATAGATCAAGAATATTCTCAGAAAGCTCATCTTTTTCATTTTGAAACCATAAAATAATTTGACGCAAATAGAAACTTTGTCATTAAGATTGATGTTTTCTACAGTATTCGTGAGTCCATTTTATCTGAAAAAATTAAATTATTCAATATGATTTGTGAACAAGATTTGGAGAAGATATATGAGATAGTGAAAATTTTATTTGTTCAAAGAGGCGGTTTGCGAGGAATAGAAGAAGTAGGAGAGCATTAGAGAATTTATCTTGGCAACGCAGACGACTGTGTCACTAATTAATTATATATATGAACAATGAGCAGAAAAATCGTAATATTTACTTGACTAATGTACTCAATTCATTCCTTATGTTATTTTGTAGAATATTCCAAATGGCATACCTTTTCTGAAATAATTAAAATTCTCTTATTTTATTATATAATATTAGCGTACAATATGTATGTAGGTCAACAAAATATTTATCGGTATATTTTTAAACTGGAGACACCGCCGAGAGGGTTCACTACTGATGAGTCATCCCTCCCAATATTTTTCAACGCCGTAAGGACAGTAGAATGTTGTCTCAATTGAAAAAGAGAAAAGTCGTATAAAATTAATTTCAATTTAAATCCGAAAACATTTGAAATAGATTTGTCTAGGATCATTAACCAAATCAAATCACAGTAAACTCTGCACCATCTTTCCCCAAATAGAAAAGTAAAAATATAAAACCTTTTTCTAAAGATCTTGCAACTCTCACAGACAATGCCTCAGCACATTATCTGCGCGCGCATATAAAAAGAGGTTATTTTAATGTTCATATCTGAGCTGACGTAGCAAATATTACAAGGAATGTTAGATCATACACATACTATCGCGCTACCAACGAACCGGGAAAACTTTTCGCAGAATTATTCAAGAATTCATTGATATCCACACATAAAGAGACAAAAAAAAGTAACATAGAACACTCTTTCATATCTAAAAGCAATTCGTTCAAATACTCATGGATAGCAAATGAATGAGCTCTGTTCAGAATTGCGGAGCATACAACAATTTTAAAAAGGAATTGTAAGTATTTTAAGTATTACTTTCAAACTCATCTCGCTGGCCATAATAAAATGAACCCTGCAAACAGACATGACTGAGAATTGCCCAATGACCACCAAACCCAAGAAAGTTCCTAGAAAACTAACAAACATCCCAGAGAATAGTACAAACACCGACTTGTGTGTCAAAAAATTTCAATACAATATTTGAAGCTATCATGAATATACTTTATAAATATTATACGCGCGAAAAGTCAACGCGTGTTTTGAAAAGGGCTATTTGCTATTTTTAAACCACTCAAAAACCTTTTGTAAATAACAAGAATCTCTATCGAAACCCCACAAAGAGGTATAATAACGTCATTTCTTGGCTCTTATATAAATGTTATGATTATGGTATTTGAGAGAATTTGACTATTTGATATACATGTGGTAAATAAAGATACTTATGAATAAAATTTAATTTCCTATATACCTAAAATAAAATTGTGAATATAAAAAGAAATTTCAAAAATGCCAAATATATGGAATATTCAGGTTCCTTAAAGAATAATCGAGGGAAAACAAGCCAAGACCTGCAGGAAAGAGAATTGAGGAACTGCTGTGCTGGTTATCATATGTGATGTGAGTCAGGCCATTGTTTCCCGACAGAAACGACGTTTGAGCTTCGGAGTTGGATAAATGGATACAGAAACTTATGGCTACTTGAGGGTTTTACCGTATTACATCATTAGATATCAAATATGATATCGAATAAACTAAATATATATATATATATATTAATTAAAAAGGCATATATTGGATCAAAATATTATTTGTTTTAGCAATATTTCAATTGGCTGAACGCCAACCTTTATCAAGGTGTTATAAAATATTTAATGTGTGTCAACAACAAACTCAGCGCCACATAACGTCAACAGAATTAAGTTTTAAAAATATTTTGTTATATTCAATAGGGAAAAATAGATATATATATTATTAAAACTTAATTCTGTTGACGTTATGTGGCGCTGAGTTTGTTGTTGACACACATTAAATATGTTATAACACCTTGATAAAGGTTGGCGTTCAACCAACTGAAATATTGGTAATATAATTGATATTTTGATCCAATATATGCCTTTTTAATTAAAGAGTTATTTATGAATTGCTCAATTTTCAAAAAAAAATATATATATATATATACATACAGTAGAACATCTCTTTAGCGGACACCTCTCTACAAAGGACAGTTTTATTTGCAAAATTACTATTTTTAATATTTAGCAACTCTCCGGTAAGAGGACACCTCTCCCTAAAGGACAATTTGGCTCTGCAATTAAGTGTCCATTACAGAGAGGTTCTACTGTAGCATTGAAGTATCTCTGTATATGCCCTCACCTTTAAAAAAAATGTTTTATTTGCTTTCTTACTTTTGGATCCTGGATGGAGAATCGGTATAAGACTAAAGTCGTAGTAAAGACTTTTGTGTGCAAATATGGCCGTGGACCGATATGTACAACGCTGACTAATCAAGTTACTCCATATTGAGAGACATATCTAGGAGCCTTTAAGATGATGTGTAATTGGCGAAATTAAATACAAAGACCAATCAACAGGTTCGCAACCCTATTGTAATTTTTGCCACAATATAAAAATATCGAGGGAAGTATATAATTCAGGAACCAAAAAGATTAATTCTACGAGATGTACTGTATTATTTTTCTGCCACTTTTACGTTTTATTTCGGATAACAATTTTTGTATTTTGATTCAAAAATTATACTGACTTCAATATTTTCTTGTGTGTGATTTCTAAGGTGCTTCGAGAAAAGGAAAGAGGCCATTAATCTAAAATATATTAATCAGAAAAAGCAAGATTCGAAAAAGATGAATTATAAACAATTTGCCAACAAGTTTTCTTAGTAAAATTATTATTATAAGCAAATGGAAGGATGCCCTTGGTAATCTCACTTCTTCAACCCTTGCTAATATATTCATGAACCATATATCGATAAAAACTTATTGAAACGAAACTTTTAAAATAATATCATTGAAACGGTATATTGATTACATAGTATGCATTCCTGAAAGCAATATACTCTACCCAGCATCTTAAATTTCTTAAATAACTTGAAACCTTTTTGAAAATTCACTTATCAAATAAAAAAATATATATTTTATCCCTATTGAGATATAAAACTTAAAAGAACTGACAATAGTATAGACATTAATATATATCCATAACCTACACATACAGGTACATATCTCAATTTCAAATCATTTGTGCCTGAAAACCACAATATATTTTCTGAAAAACGCTATAAAAATAATCCTCACCTACTGCCCACCAAATACAGAAAGTATAGAGAAATGAAGCATACTATTCAAAGTGCTAAGAAACAATGGAAGCCCAACGATGTTCGTAGAAAGGCATATCTATAAAACTACAAATTCAGCAGCTAGAACGAATAAAAATCAGGGCCCATACTGTATATTTCGTACAGTTATACAAATTCAAAAGGATTTTCAGAACCCTTAAAACGTATATAATAAAAATAAAATATAAGACCTCTACCCATCTGAGAAATAATCTCCGCCTCCCGGACCCACGCACCATAATCCCATACAAGAAACATAATCCAACTTCATATATTCCATGGAGATATTGTACAGCCTCTTACATAAGAGAAACAGGTAAAACCCTAGAGGAAGGAGTCAACTTATACACCCACCCACACACAAATAACCTTCAAAAACATTTTCACTTATCATTCTTAGTTGATAGCAGTTAGAGCCACATTACAGACCGAAAATACAAAGATCATATACGCATATAAAGACTTTTCCGTGAATTCTGAGTCTCTAACATAGACCAAAACAGAATAAATAAAAAAACTCGACCTTCCTAAACTATATCTACAGTTTAAACCAATCCATAAAATATATATCAAAACAGATTTTTTTAAAAATCATACGAAATATAATAACACATTGAAAAATTATACAATATATGCAACAAGTTCATTCAACTTACTCTGGCTTTATAAAAATCACATTTTATTATACTCTACTGTAGATAATGTTTCTTGAAAAATTCTCTCTCAGAGGAGAAGTCGAACAAACAGTCACGTCGAAATATTAAAAGATTAAATTTATTAATCCAAGATCGCGCTTTTTGTAATCAATATATATATATTTTTTGCATATGTTAAAATATTTTCTGCACGTTTATATAACATCATATTACAAAGGTAATGAAAAAAAACAATAAATATATAAAAATATTTATGATATTTTTCAATTTTAAATAAAAATACAAATTCATCATTTAGTAACATATTTTTAAATATTAAAAATCTTATTGAATTTTTCAATTTGAAAAAAAAAATAACAAAATATTTCCAAAAAAGAAGATATTACGTTTTATGTCGATTCGAAAGTTCATAGCACACGCTCATCTATACGCGTATAGTAGAGATATGAGGAAAAAATTAGATTGAAGAAAAAAAATCGTAATATTTTAATTTATATATAAATGGCAATTTAATTTATTATTAGGATAAAAATCATATTTGTAGCTTGGAATTTTGTTTAAATGGAGTTGAAAATATCAGACGAAAATATATTGATGCTTACTATACACTAGTATTGATAGTTCTATAATTAAAAAAAGAATGACGAAACATAGTTAAGAAGATAATTAAGAATTCACGGAATATATTCGCAAACGCCACTCAAATGAATACAATCTTTGTTCTCCACTAAATAAAAAACCCGATTCATGAAAGAAATCGCAAAATACGTTCACAATGACTACGCACAAACTTATTTAGGTGCACAGAGATTGCTAAGAAAATATGTTCACTATGAATATATAGCATTTAATTCCATAATAAATTTCGATATTCAATTTTAAATTAAATGATTGTATATTTATATGAATATATGTGTATTTATCGTATTAAATGGACGGAATTCTATCATAAAAATGATAAATTTGTTCCCAATAATGTGTACATAGACGGGTTGAGATATTTACGATGGAGTTTGCGATAGAGTCATAGAACAGAGAATGCTGAAAGATATAAATCCCAAAATATATTCACAGGGCGTTTTTACAATGCGAACCTACATGCATACACATGTTACTTTTTTCATAATTAAAATGAAGCATATCAAAAGAAAATCATAAAATATGTTAACAATAAACACATGTATATCATAGAGATATATATTACAATTTCTACCTTTGAAAAAAACAAAAAACAAAAAAACAGAATGTCCACAAAAAAGTTCAATTGAATGTGATTAAGCTTCACTTTTACATGCACACACATATTACCATTCCAACTATAGTTAAAAGTAGAATGTTGATAGAAAAAATGCTAAAATATCTCATATTCAATGTACACAATATAAAGATAAATTTTACTAGTGCCTCAATATGGCATATTCAAATGTTGTATGTTAAACTCAAATCTGCCTATAGCATATTTTATGAGAGACATATATATAAGGATGATAACTAATATTCAATTATAATTAACAATATATATATATGTATAAAACTTTTAATAAAAAGGCATATATTGGATCAAAATATAATTTATTTTACCAATACTTCAGTTGGCTGAACGCCAACCTTTTTCAAGGTATCATAACAAAAGGTTGGCGTTCAGCCAACTGAAATATTGGTAAAATAAATGATATTTTGCTCCAATATATGTCTTTTTAATAAAAGATTTATATATGGATTGCTCTATTAAAAATATATATCTATAAAAATAACTTAGTTTTACTTTTTATATATAGATTGAAAAGTTTATAATTCTACAATAACTATATAAAGCTAGATGAACTACTTTGAGGTTTTTCACATTGATGAACAGTGTATTATAGTATTATATTTGTTGAATTTAATATTAATTCTAGAGCAAATGTAGCCAGTTTCACTTGGTTTTTACTTATGTAAAGATTTGTCTGAAAAGTAAAAATAAATATCAGGTAAAAAGTTTCTTTTTATTTAAATTTGCAAGCTTTCGAGCAAATATACTGCTCTTCAACGGGCTGATTTTCTTTGTACAATCTCTAAATAAAAATAACAAAATCCCTGACAAATAATCTAAATATTAATAATTATTGGAATGTATATATATTTAATCCCAGTATAATATTTTACTTTAGCTGGAAACAGTCTGATGTACGCCCTCGAGAGCACATGCTAATAACAAAAGTTTTCAATTATTCTGTATAAATATTATTTAGAGATTGTACATAGAATATCAGCCCGTTGAAGAGCAGTATATTTGCTCCAAAGCTTGCAAATTTTATTAAAAAGAAACTTTCCACTTGATATTGAATTTTACTTTTTCAAATAATTTCTGGGTAACTATTGCTCACATAAAGATTTGTCTATTAAGCATTTGTTTAGACAATGTTTTTTGCAAGCATTCACTCCCTACTGAATCAATACATGCCAAAATAAATTGATATTTGTTTCTCTTCTCTACCTAAACTACTGAATAGACAATTGGAAAATTTTACTATAGGAAGCTGAATATATAAATTAACATATAAGCTATGCAAAGCTTAAAATTATACAATTAACCTACCTTTTTGCATATGGAGTTGTTAAATTTTAATTATTTTTAATATACTGTCTTTAAATGAACCAGCTTTGTGCCTGGCTTCTTTCTTTGTAAATGTTTTCCAGACGACTATATATTGCTTCAATAAGTGTAAGATTTTTAAGATTACAATTAATATATACCTTATTACTATTACATCATTTTGTGCGCTTAATTTTAAAATTTGTATTCTTAAATTATTTTACTTACAATGATAATATATAAGGTATAATCATAATATAAAAGTTTTTGTATCATTGTATAATATTTATCGAAGCATTCTTCGTTGGACAAATATTCACTCGAGAACAATCCGGGCGAAGCCCGGTTATAATAGATATAAATGTGTAACAAATATTATTTTATTTGTATATATATAAAACAGCATCCTATACATATAATATCGGATAAAAGCCGGGCATAACCCAGGTCATTTGCCTAGTTGAGAATAATAATTCTCTTCTTTTTTTTTTCGTATTTCAATCGAAAATGGATCATAGTTCTATTATATTAAATATATATATATATATATATAACACATTTGAAAATGTTTCAAATAAGTGAATTGTCATCGCGCGAGATAACAAGTAGAAAAATTATATATGAAATAGTCAAATTGATATAAAATACTTTCATCTGACTTAAATAAAAATGAGGATATAGGGTGGAAGATGTCATCAAATGTATTGAGTGAATAGATAAAGAAATATACTAAATATTATATCGTAATAATTACTTTTTTCACACTAATATACATTCGAGAAACATCTATATTAGTGAATAATAAAGTCTCAAATAAATAAATATATATAAGTAGAATTAATTATATTTGATATGAAAGATAGTTGTAAATTAATGATAATTAAAAACAAATTATAAAATATTACTATTTGGGTATCAAAAATGTTTTTTTTTTATGTAACAACATAGGGTTATAACAAGTTCACGCTGTTACTTCGGCAGTTACGCGTCATTTAAGCAGAACATAGAAAAAAAGGAAGAATTGAAGATATTAGGATATATATATATACTTAATGTTTTCAACTTTATTGAAGTATTATGAATTAGCTCTAGGCATCTTCCTAGAAAAGACTAATGTTCTAGTATTATTATAAAATTGCATTAATATAACAAACATGATGCAGTAACATTAACATGGCATTTTCTGACCCTAAAATAAGCAAGTTAGTCTGATATTTGTATCTTCACAAATTATGGGGTTGAATTCCTTCCAATTCTAACTATCAGAAATCACTATCAGAAAAAGGTATAAATTAGTGATTAATGTAATTTGAATAGGCTTTTGATAGCCTATATTTTAATTTGCATCATCATTAATATACCCATATTTGTTAAATTTATAATTTTATAAATAGTATAAATGGAAAATAGTGAAAATGTCTGGGATGTGTGTGGTCTTTGAAACTACCTTTTATATAATATATATATATATACACTCATGGATAAAACTCCAGGAATTGAAAACTCTTTGATGTCATTGGTCACCTGTTTTATTTTTTATAAGACGAGGCAATTTTGTTCAAACTTGGTTATCTTGTGTGTCTTCAATAAAGGCCACTGTGCATCAACTATCTTTCAAAATTATTGTCTGAATCCCGATAGGCATGCTAGAAGGTATATCTTCCTTAAATTTTGTCTCTCCATGAATGTATATATATATATATAACCTGACTCTTTACTCGTGTTCTGCTCGAGTGAATGTTTCGCCGAAAGAATCATGTTTCTGCTAATCAATCATGATGCACCAATAATATCATCATTATCACCTTACTAAAAATAAGTCCATTACTTAGTTAATCTGAATTTTACTTGATTGAAAATATGACAAAAATCCTTGCAGACTTATCTCGATAGCCTGCTAAAATTTCAGCCAGATTGGTCAAATATTGAGAAATATTATAAGGAACAAATAAATAAATAAACATATGTTTTAAAACACAATATTGATATGTTGCAATAGCGCCATCTGTTATAAGCAATTTGAACTATTTTCGAGGCGTTTGATTCTTTTTTTAAAAATAAACAATTTTCTACTGCCCTTACTGCAATGATAAAATAATGGAAGGGCCTGGCTCATCAGTGGTGAACCATCCCAGCGGTTTCTCCAGTTTCTTATACATAAGTTTAATTATATACATAATATAATATGTATAATATAATATAATTAATTGAATAATATAATATAATATTCTTATACATAAGTTTAATTATATACATAATATAATATGTATAATATAATATAATATGTATATAAATATTGAAACTTGGTCTGGTTTTTAAATATAACGTGAAATGAATATTTTCAATTTGTATCCAAAATAGCATTAAATGGTATTATTGAGCAAATTGAGGAAATGAAAAAATCAATATAAAATAAATATTTATTCCAATAGATCTAGAGACACTCTATAATTAGCTTTTGGTCCTGATATTCTGTTTTCTTATAGTGTATATATAATACCGTGCATAAAAATTTGTGTTCTAAGAGTGTGTCCGTGTTTTAGACTCCAAGTTCCTTTGTCTCAACGGCAACGACCAGCTCCAACTTCACCAGGTAAATCGTGATGTAATTTAGTAACGAAGGGAAATAATACGATGGAGTCTTTCTCGATTCATTGGTCGACAGGACTATGCTCTAAATCAGCCATTGTCTTTCCACCCTATTCAACGCTATATGTTTATTTCAACTATTTTCGATTTTTTTAAAATTAAACAAAAATGTTACTTGTAACAACATACCAAGGATAAGTTTCTTGCTTTATTTAAACAATCTCTCAAGCTTTCGGGTATCACAAACCTTTCTTCAGGAGTATACAACGAAATGAATCCTGATCTTTAACTACTATTTATATTGCCACGTGTAAAATTAGGGAAGACCAACTTCGGGATGAGACAACAATTTATTTAAGGCAAGAAAAAACTATGAGTGATAAACAAAAGATAAGCAAAAGAGGGAAGTGTACTGAGTATAACAAAATATAAACATAGAAATAATACTCTGCTAATAAAATAATAAATACTTTGTTACAATATCTTGTATATTATTTACATATCTTTAAAATGTTCAAGGAAACTATTTAGCATTTTATTTAGTGTATGTTTTATGATGTAATATAAATTAGAATTGAGTTTTATCTTTTATATACAAATCCATCGAAATAAATATACTATTGCCTATCAAGGGTTGTTTTGAAAGTAATTCTAAGTATTTGGGCTATGTATAAATCTATTGTGAATTTATGGGATAGCTATATGTCTGTTGATGGTGTTTGATGGATATCATGGCTTCAAGGATTACATTTGAGTAAGAAATAAGCTGTGAGAGCAATAATAACTAATAACGTCTTTTCGTAAAGATAGAGGCTTCCTGGCCGGTATTCATAGTTCTTAAAATAAAAGACACTTTGGCCAGTAAATCTTGAAATATCAGTTTTTATTGTCTCTAAAAGACACTTCGTTGAAACTGATATTTCAAGATTTACTGGTCGAAGTGTCTTTTATTTGAAGAAATAGCATCTTCATTTAACTTTAAATAGCATCCAGAATGGAGTTGAAGGGGGCATTACTTATACATTGTACTTATACATACGGCTTGTATATCGTAAAAAGTGGAAGTCCCAGGAGCTAGATGTGGTAAATACGGATAGAACATGGGCAATGATCCAATGTCACAGCCGTGTAATAGGCAGCTGTAGTTTGACTAATGGCTCTAAGCCTTGTCTCATATGATAAATTAAAAATATATTTTTTTCAGACACAAATATTAAATTATTTCTATTTAATGGTTTCTTTAAAAAGTACTAATAGCTTCTCTAATATTTTTACTTTTAACAAACAACTTTAGGAATAATTCCCCCTTCAAATCACTTACATCACACCAATTTTGCTGAAAAAAACGATTTGTATCATTTGGTAGAAGTGAGAAAAGATAATATTTTTGAAATCTTGTTCAGATGTTGCTAACAAAATAATGTACCCAATCTTGTCCAAGATACAATCATTTGTTTTAAAACAATAAACCTTGATTAAGAAAGATTTACAATATATATATATATATGTTAAAAACCAAGAAAAATGGGGTTGGCCAAATATCTGTGGAACAAGCTAAATTAACGTTTAGTTGATTTTTTGTTCTACTAGATGGCGCTCTGCCATCTAAAATGCTCATGTGAGCGGTCAAGAAAAGCCAATTTTGTTTTTAATATATATATATATACTAGCGGACGTACCCGGCTTCGCCCGGGTTTTACCCGAGTAAAGGTTTGTCTAACGAATCTCTCGATAAAGTGAACATTTTTCCCGGTCCCTTGAAAAATACTCGATAAGTTGAATAAAATCAATATTAATTGGTTCCCTCGGTAATTGGAAGTTAAAGAATAGTATCTTGCCTTGGAATTGTATCATTATTCTTGTCTCAAATAAATTGCCGTGTCATCCTGAATTTTGTCTTTCCTAATTTTCTACATTACAAAATCATCGTATCATCATGATAATATTTAGAGCAGATTGTTGAATTATAACAGATAAATTAGAATATTTATCTTGATAATTTTTAGGCGAAAAGTTATTTCAAAAATTTTATTTGCTAGAAACCTTCCCATTACTATACTAAATAACTTCCCAAAGTTTGATGGCGTTCCAATGAGTGGCTTGGTCAGGCATAAAGGACACACACACACACACATACATTCATTTTTATATATATAGATATATAAATGAATTTAGGTGTGTGTGTCTGTCTGTAAGTATATGATAATTATATATGTGTGGCGACCGCACTTTGCTTCAGCGAAGTGGGACAAAGCTTCAAGACACATACGGGCAGAAGCTTGGCGAGCACGTGTTGGGAGAACACATCACTACGCATGCGCGGGCGTCATCCAGAACTTTCTAGCGGCTGGCTTCTTCCTACACTTGATCTGACGCGGAAAACAAGAAGGCTTAAGCTGGCGGCCGTTATTTCAACCGTTGCTTCTTTTCTCTTTATAATGTCTTGCTTTAAATAAATTAATTTTAATTATAATTTTCTCAGCAGCCTTTCCACAAGCCACACCAGCACAACCTCACAACAACCATCCTACATATGT
>CP092886.1:24494207-24579255 GCA_030710605.1 Cordylochernes scorpioides
TATTGTATAATTTTTCAATGTGTTATTATATTTCGTATGATTTTTATTTTAATCTGTTATATATATTTAATGAATTGGTTTAAACTGTAGATATAGTTTAGGAAGGTCGATTTTTCTATTAATTCTGTTTTGGTCTATGTTAGAGGCTCAGAATTCACGAAAAAGTATTTATATACGTATATGATCTTTGTATTTTCAGTCTGTAATGTGGCTCTAACTGCTATCACCTAAGAGTGATAAGTGAAAATGTTTTTGAAGGTTCTCTGTGTGTGGGTGTATTAGTTGACTCTAGGGTTTTACCTGTTTCTCTTATGTAAGAGGCTGTACAATATCTGCATGGGATATATGAAGTTGGATTATGTTTATTTTGTAGGATTATGGTGCGTGTGTCAGGGAGGCGTAGGTTATTTCTCAGATAGGTAGAGATCTTATATCTTGTTTTTATTCTATACTTTTTAAGGGTTCTGAAAATCCATTTGATTTTGTATAACTGTACGAAATATACATGGGCCCTGATTTTTATTCTTTCGAGCTGCTGAATTTGTAGTTTTATAGATATACCTTTCTACGAACTTCGTTGGGCTTCCATTATTTCTCAGCACTTTGTAGAGAGTATGCTTCGTTCTTCTCTATACTTTCTGTATTTGGTGGGCAGTAGGTGAGGATTACTTTTATAGCGTTTTTCAGAAAATATATTGTGGTTTTCTGGTCCAAATTATTTGAAATTGAGATATGTACCTGTATGCCTAGGTTATGGGTATATATTGGTGTCTATACTATTGTCAGTTCTTTTAAGTTTTATATCTAAGAAGGCGATAAAATATCGCTTATTTTTGTATTTAATAAGTGAATTTTCAAAAGTGGTTTCAAGTTATTTAAGAAATTTTTAGGATGCAGGGTAGAAACTATTGCTTTCAGGGAAGCATACTATGTAATCAATATACAGTTTCTATGATATTATTTTGAGGTTTCGTTTCTTTAACTTTTTATCGGTATATGGTTCATGAATATATTAACAAGGGTTGAAGAATTGAGATTATCAACGGCATCCTTCCATTTGCTTATAATAATAATTTTACTAAGAAAACTTGTTGGCAATTTTTTTATGTTTCAGCTTCGAATCTTGCTTTTTCTGATTAATATATTTTTAGATTAATGGCCTCTTTCCTTTTCTCGAAGCACCTTAAAAATCACACACAAAAGATTTAAAGTGAGTGTCATTTTTGAATCAAAAGACAAAAATTGCTATCGGATATAAAACGTAAAAGTGGCAGAAATATAATACAGGAAATCTCGTAAAACTAATATTTTTTATTCATGAATTATATACTTCCCCCGATATTTTTATATTGTGGCAAAAATTACAATAGGGTTTCGAACCTGTTGATTGGTCTTTGTATTTAATTTCGCCAATTACACTTCATCTTAAAGGTTCCTAGATATGTCTCTCAATATGGAGTAACTTGATTAGTCAGCGTTGTACATATCGGTCCACGACCATATTTGCACACAAAATTCTTTACTAAGAACTTAATCTTATACGGATTCTCTTTTGTATCCAGGATACAAAAGCAAGAAAGAAAATAAAACATTTTTAAAAGGTGAGGGCATATACAGAGAATGTTTAATGCTACAGTAGAACCTCCCTGCAATGGACACCTAATTGCAGAGCCAAAGTGTCCTTTAGGAAGAGGTGTCCTCTTACCGGAGAGTTGCTAAATAGTAAAAATGGTAATTTTGCAAATGAAAACTGTCATTTGTAGAGAGGTGTCCGCTAAAGATAGGTTCTACTGTATGTATATATATTTAGTTTATTCGATATTATATTTGATATCTAATGATGTATTACGGTAAAATCTTCAAGTAGCCATAAGTTTCTGTATCCATTTATCTAACTCCGAAGCTCAAACGTCGTTTCTGTCGGGAAACAATGGCCTGACTCACATCACATATGATAACCAGCACAGAAGTTCCTCAATTCTCTTGCCTGCAAGTCTTGGCTTGTTTTCCCTCGATTACCCTTTAAGGAACCTGAATATTCCATATATTTGGCATTTTAAAAATATTTTATATTCACAATTTTAGTTTTGGTATATACGAAATGAAAGTTTATTTACAAGTATCTTTATTCACCACATGTGTATTGTTGCATCATGGCTAATGAACCTTTTTTATTTTAATTTATAAAATTATTTTTCATATATTTTATATTCAAATTTATATTTTATATTTACTTATTTTATTAAAGAGAAAATATGTATTATAAACAGAAAATATGTATTATAGAATCACCATTTGTATTTTGGTACACTGTGTGACTTCACTGCTCTCTTTGATGTGAGAAATAAATAAAGAATTCTGGAGGCTACTTAAAGTAGAGTTATCTCATTATTCCCTTATATAAATTTGTAGGATGGTTGAAACACGCTCTGGTAAGATACAAGACCCGGCACAGGAGAGAATCAAGGTTGAAGAGTCTGCCAAGCCGCAACCTGGTGCAACAATATCAAATAGTCAAATTCTCTCAAAGACCAAAATCATAAAATGTATATAAGAGCCAAGAAATGACATTATTATACCTCTTTGTGGGGTTCCGATAGAGATTCTTGTTATTTGCAAAAAGTGTTTGAGTGGTTTAAAAAATAGCAAATAGCCCTTTTCAAAACGCATTGACTTTTCGCGCGTATAATATTTATAAAGTATATTCATGATAGCTTTAAATATTGTATTGAAATTTTTGACGCTCAAGTCGGTGTTTGCACTATTGGTCTGGGATGTTTGTTAGTTTTCTAGGAACTTTCTTGGGTTTGGCGGTCATTGGTCAATTCCCAGTTATGTCTGTTGATAGGGCTCATTTTATTCTGGACAGTGAGATAAGTTTGAAAGTAATACTTAAAATACTTACAATTCCTTATCAAAACTGTTGTATGCTCCGCAATTCTGAACAAATCTCATTCATTTGCTATCCATGAGTATTTTAACGAATTGCGTTTAAATCTAAAAGAGTGTTCTATGTTCCTTTTTTTGTCTCGTTATGTGTGGAGATCAATGAATTCCTAAATAATTCTGCGAAAGGTTCTCCAGTTTCGTTGGTAGCGCGATAGTATGTGTATGATCTAACATTCCTTGTAATATTTGCTACGTCATCTCAGATATGGGCATTGAAATAACCTTTTATAATATGCAGCTAATGTGCTGGGGCAATGGCGTAAGAGTTGCAAGATCTTTAGAAAAGGGTTTTATATTTTTTATTTTCTATTTGTGGAAAGATGGTGCAAAGTTTGCTGTGATTTGATTGGGTTAATGATCCTAGACAAATCTATTTCAAATGTTTTCGGATTTAAATTGAAATTTATTTTATACGAAATTTTTCTTTTTAAATTGAGACAACATTCTACTGTCCTTACGGCGTTGAAAAATATTGGAGGGATGACTCATCAGTAGTGAACCCTCTCGGCGGTGTCTCCAGTTTAAAAATATACCGATAAATATTTTGTTGACCTACATACATATTGTACGCTGATATTATATAATAAAATAAGAGAATTTTAATTATTTCAGAAAAGGTATGCCATTTGGAATATTCTACAAAATAACATAAGGAATGAATTGAGTACATTAGTCAAGTAAATATTACGATTTTTCTGCTCATTGTTCATATATATAATTAATTAGTGACACAGTCGTCTGCGTTGCCAAGATAAATTCTCTAATGCTCTCCTACTTCTTCTATTCCTCGCAAACCGCCTCTTTGAACAAATAAAATTTTCACTATCTCATATATCTTCTCCAAATCTTGTTCACATAATCATATTGAATAATTTAATTTTTTCAGATAAAATGGACTCACGAATACTGTAGAAAACATCAATCTTAATGACAAAGTTTCTATTTGCGTCAAATTATTTTATGGTTTCAAAATGAAAAAGATGAGCTTTCTGAGAATATTCTTGATCTATATCTTTTATTTGGAATTTCATGAATTCAATTCAATAAATTGGATTAAATATCTTGCCATAAAAATATAGATTAAGGAGATTCATTTAAAGCTAATATCTCTTTTTCATTATTTTCAAATAAAATAATTTGACGCAAATAGAAACACTTTATGTCTTTAGTTATATAATACGAAGCGTAATATATATATATATATCTTTCATAGATAAAATAATAATCTATAATATTAAATATAATTATTAGCTGTATATATACTGAATGAAATATTTAAATCAAAGATACAATTCTTTCATTGGCCTTGTAGAACGAGAGTGGTGTACGCTTGCTCGCATGTTCTAGTGAAAAAAAAACACAAACATCCTCGATAAAGAGAGGCGAGTTGTCCCTCGAAATATTGGAACAATAAAATAACTAGAAATCCAATATATGCATCTTTTTAATATATATATATTTATATTGATAAAATTATATTTAATATAATTTTCAACTTAAATACAAATTTTCTCTCCTTTATATACATAGTCGCGCATGGGGGGGGGAGTTATACAATAATTATTTTAGATTAATCAAATATAAATCTAATTGATACAGAAGATTATAGCCCTAATAATTATTTTGTTTCCCAATTAAAATAACAATATAATTATATCGTATTTTATGATTACATATATATTGTGCTTGGTTAGAGATGTAATTGTTTTATTGGGGATATTTATTTGGTGGAGATGATTCTGGGGCGTGGATAGATAGCGGAGTCTATCGCAGGAGCTGGATTAGCCAGGAGGGAGTGACGTCCCTCCCGTGGGAGGAGCTGCCAGATAGAGCCGGTAGTATCTTGGAAACGATAAATGAAACAATTTAACTCGCTGTATCACTTGTTGTAGACCAATAATAGCTATTTGAGCAGTGGAAGTTTCCATATAGATAATTAGCCTGTCCAATATATACATGCGACGGAACATTTCAATAATTATTAAGCCTAAAATTGAACCGATGTAATATAAAATTTAACTATTCTTTACAGAATAAAAGTATAAAGCGTCAGATTCCACAATAATACAAAGGATAAATAATCTTAACAAAATAATCCATTAAAACAAATCTGAAAATTAAATTTATTATTAATATATATATATTTTTTAAGATTGAGCAATCCATAATAATATCTATAAATAAATATAAAGCATATATTTGATCTAAATTTATTAATCAACCTATATTTCTAGGGACAAAACGCCTCTCTTTATCAAGGCTTTTCTTTGATTCAAACTAAATCACGTGGGTATGTGATCCACTCATGCTATACAAGATCTAAGTAAGAAACTATCTAATGAAATTTTACTGTATATAAATTAATACCAGAAATTTATAGAGAATTTATATCTTCCTAAATTATTTATTTATTATTTTTATTTTATTGTTTTTGTATATATTTATATTTGTAATATATTTTTATTTATATTTATCAACACAACATATTGAATTATAATCCTTACTCATTTTTATTTCTATAATATTTATCAGTCTCTTCATTTATTTAATCAAATGGTTATTTAATTATACACTCTTTTAATAATTATTATTAATATAACAATTGCACATATATTTTATATACAGTGAAATTTTCATCAGATAGTTTCTTACTTTGATCTTGTATAGCATGAGTAGATCACATACCCACGTGATTTAGTTTAAATCAAAGAAAAGCCTTGATAATGAGAGGCGTGTTGCCCCTAGAAATATTGGTTGATTAATAAATTCAGATCCAATATATTCTTTATATTTATATATATATATATTAAAAATAGAAGCATATTTTGGATCAGTAAATTTATTAAAATTCAATATTTCGACGAGGCTGTTCGCCTATCTTCTTCTTGGAAAATTCAAAACCTTATAAGCTTGTTATCCGCGTGATGCGCGCACGAGAAGTGTTGTTTTCTATAGCATATGTTGGTGTGACCAGACCATTTTAATTTGAATTATTGTTACTTTTTTTCAGTAATAAAATGCTAAATATATATATATATATATCTTTGACTATTTTTGTTTTAACTGTAGGTATGATTGTGGTATTTCTATTTTCCTATTGATGCTATTTTTATCATCGTAAGATGCCCAGCTCTCCAAAAATAATCTTGAGTGTTTATCCTGTACATTGTTGTATAAAATTATTGCATTATCAAAATCTGGCATATGTCCTTTCTTAACTGCATGGTCTACAAGTAACGATAAAGGTCTATGGGCTTTGAAGGCTGTCCTGTGTTGATTGAGTCTCTCTATTAAGGTTTTGCCAGTTTCTCCAATGTAGGATGATGTACAGGATTGACATGGTATGCGGTATATGAGATTGGATCGGGTTTCCTGTTTTGGGTTTCGTTTGGTTATAGGATGACGGAGAAGGTTTCTTAGGTTTGGAGCGGACTGGTATCTGATATTGATATTGTATTTTTGAGAGTTCTGCCTATTCTTTCGATTCCATAACTGTAGGGAAGTATGCAGGATGGGTTCTGGCCTTGACTATTGTTTGTAGATGGGTTTCTATTTCTATAAATATGCCTTTTGATGAATTGTTTTGGATATTCGTTGTATTGTAATTCTTTGGATAATAGTTCTCTTTCTTTTTCAATGATATCTATATTTTGAGAACAATGGGTGAGGATTCTTTTTGATAATGTTTTTATTACCGAGATTTTATGGTTTATAGGGCCAAAAGATTTGAAATTGAGGTATGATCCTGTGTGGGTAGGTTTCCGGTATATATCTGTTTTTATGCTATTGTTGGTCCTCGTCAGTTTTATATCAAGGAAAGATAAAGTTCCATTTTCTTCTATTTCATGGGTGAATTTTAAAAATGGTTTCAAATTGTTTAAGAAGTTTATAACATTAGGTATGCTATTGATTTCAGTGATACATAAAACATCATCGATATATCGTTTCCATAATATTATATTAAGATGTCTTTCTTCTATAATTCTATTGTCAATATGGTTCATGAATATGTTTGCAAGTGCTGAAGAAATAGGGTTTCCCAAACGAAACCCAAAACAGGAAACCCGATCCAATCTCATATACCGCATACCATGTCAATCCTGTACATCATCCTACATTGGAGAAACTGGCAAAACCTTAATAGAGAGACTCAATCAACACAGGACAGCCTTCAAAGCCCATAGACCTTTATCGTTACTTGTAGACCATGCAGTTAAGAAAGGACATATGCCAGATTTTGATAATGCAATAATTTTATACAACAATGTACAGGATAAACACTCAAGATTATTTTTGGAGAGCTGGGCATCTTACGATGATAAAAATAGCATCAATAGGAAAATAGAAATACCACAATCATACCTACAGTTAAAACAAAAATAGTCAAAGATATATATATATATATATTTAGCATTTTATTACTGAAAAAAAGTAACAATAATTCAAATTAAAATGGTCTGGTCACACCAACATATGCTATAGAAAACAACACTTCTCGTGCGCGCATCACGCGGATAACAAGCTTATAAGGTTTTGAATTTTCCAAGAAGAAGATAGGCGAACAGCCTCGTCGAAATATTGAATTTTAATAAATTTACTGATCCAAAATATGCTTCTATTTTTAATATCATAAATGGATTGCTCTATATTTAACAATATATATATATATTAAAAATAAAGAAGGCATCTCCTGACCACGAGCACATGTGCTTTTTAGATGGCAGAGCGCCATCTAGTGGAGCAAAAATAAACTAAACGTTTATATTTAGCTTGCTCCGTGATATTTGGCCAACCCAATTTCTTGATGTATCAAGAAAAGCCATCCACGAACGCGTTTCGCGCTGTTGGCGCTCGTCAGCGTGGAGTAGGCTGTAACCACTGCGACCAAATATATATATACACGAAAATATGTTGTACCTATTTATTTTAAAAATTCCTATTTAATTTTTGTTTTATAATTTTCGATTTATTATTTTATAGAATATTTAGATCATCATTATACGTTATGTTTTGTTGTTATGATATCTCTTTGTAAAATAACATTGTTCAAAAATAAATAGGCATGAAAAACATACATTTGTAATTTTTTTCATTAAAAAATAAAATACTCGCAAAATAAAAAGGTAAGACTATATTTGTATAGATAGATAGACAATTTAAACATCTTTATTGACAATCGTAAAGATAGGGGTTGCCTGATCGGCGTTCATAGCTCTTAAAATTAAAGATACTTTGCCTGAAGTATCTTTAACTTTGAGAGCTAAGATTTTTATTGACATTTAGTCAATAGTAAATTAAATTTAATTGCCATCTATCGTTAATATTTTACACAAATAAATTTACTGGCAATGCGTTTCTTTTAAATATCATCAAATATTATCTCTACAGACCTTACTGCAATGATATGAGTTATTGAATGAGAGGGCTTGGCTCATCAGTAGTGAACCCTCTCAGCGGTTTCGCCAAATTAATCTCTATTTTTTATTTATATTCAAATTAATCTCTATTATTTATATTTGACGACACCGCAGAGAGGGTTCACTACTGATGAGCCAAGCCCTCTCATTCAATAACTCATATCATTGCAGTAAGGTCTGTAGAGATAATATTTGATGATATTTAAAAGAAACGCATTGCCAGTAAATGTATTTGTGTAAAATATTTAGTCAATAGTTACAAGAAAAAGGGAGGCTCCTCCATCTTGAGAGAGTCCTTCTCCAGACAAGTCTTCTTGAACCCCCCTCAGTTCCATGCCGAGGAAGTACTTGTAAAGTACTTGGCAGACGTCAGGATGGTCAGAACGTCTTCATCCAGGCCATGCCTGAAAATCCAACCCTGCAGGGCCGCTGAATTATGGTAAAGACCTCCTGGATCATAGACCTGATCTGTGGCCCGGTGTGGCCGTCATATATAAATATATTAAAATGAAAGCATATCTTGGATCAAAATATATTTATTAAATATTTCCGATTTTTCGATGAGGCTGTTCTCCTATCTTCCTCTAGGAATTCAAACTCCTTCTAAGCCCATTATCCGCGTGATGCACTTGACTTGTAAAAACAATACTTCTCGCGTGCATCACGCGGATGATGGGCTTAGAAGGAGTTTGATTTACTAGAGGAAGATAGGCGAACAGCCTCATCGAAAAATCGAAAATATTTAATAAATTATATTGATCCAAGATATGCTTTTATTTTAATGTTATTAAAATGAATTGCTCAATTTTCAACATATAAATATATATATTATAGAATTAAGATATATTTTATATATAGATATATTAAGTATAGTCAAGTTAAAACATGAGTCTCTTTTCTAATTTTAATAAATAAAAAATTAATTGAAATTATAGTAAAATAAAAAAACTCCAACGAAGCTCCGTCAGTTACGCGTTATATTATGGGCATAAAAAGGAGTAAGCGAAGATAATTTTTTAAAGAAAGTAGAAAGACAGACTAATGTAAGATAAAATTTTCAATAATTAAATAAAAGTTAAGGTGATGGAATAATTTTTTTCCTATTTTCTCTCTTGATTAGAGATTATAGTTTTTATTTATTTTCTTTTTTGTGTTGTTTAAAGCTGATGCTAATGACAATATAGTGCAAAATGGAGGAATATATATATATATATACTGTAATACAATAAAAGATATTGTCATAATGATATACTAACCCGAAATATATTCAATTTAGATATCCAATGGAATACAATTATGAATGAGTATATCACAAGAAAAATATTTATATTATTTAATACTATAAAAATACCTCATTTGAATAAAAAGGCATATATTGGATCAAAATATCATTTATTTTACCAATATTTCAGCTGGATGAACGCCAACCTTTATCAAGGTATTATAAAATTTTAAATATATGCCTTTTTATTCAAAGATTTATTTATGGATTGCTCTATTTTCAAAAATATTATCATTATATTGAAAACCCATAGAGTGATGATGATATATTTAATTATATGTAAGATGGAGAGAGAGAGAAATATATAAGTTTACACCAACAATAAAATCAAATTGACAATAAAAGTTTTCAATGGCTAAATTACCTGCGATATCTCTGCAATAAAGCAAAAACAAAAAGGGGCATTGAACCTGCTAACGCAGCTCGCCTAAAATCTCTACCCACAATTTGTTATAATACTATCAATTTTATAAAATTATTAAAATTATATTAGCATATACCTAATTTAAGATTAAGAGTAATAGAAACACATATAATGAGCAGAAGGAAATTTAGACATGAGATTAATGTTCAAAAAGTTTCAATAAATATTTAAAATGTTTAACAATAAATATATATATAAATGTGTTTTAAAATATAAATTCACTTCTAATCATTATATTTTTCTCATCTACTCCTCATCATTTTCTATTTATATTAAATATAAAATATCAGAAAAAGCATGCTTCTCTATTTTATATATATAATATATCATGTACAATTTTGTTTTCAAATTACTTAAACTTTTTTATTTACCACGCACACACATTAATATAATTAGATAATAAAAAGGCATATATTGTATCTAATAAAAGATTTATTTTGCCAATATTTCGGCTGGCTGAACGCCAACCTTTATCGAGGCATTACATCTTTGTATACACAAACCCAGCGCCACATGGTGTTGAACATTAATATAAATAATGCAATTTTCTTTATATATATATTTTACAATTGATAACGTTAGCTTACCTAGCCCTAACCTGCAAAACATCCTATATCAACCACTTTTTTCTTGTTTGTAAATAATTTAAATGTGCCCCTATATCTTATAAGAAAAATGCCTTCCATATCTCCAATGTATTGTGAATAATCTAAAATTATCAATCTAACAAATGAATGAGAAAAATTAAAATAAAATTCAGCGCTCTGAAAAAGACTGGAAGTAAGTCGTTTAAATAGACCTAGGTGAAAATAAAGGGGTTGCACAGTTAAAACTATATTATTCTTCTCCATCCAAACGTGTCAGCCATTTTGTGAAGACATATTACCATCTGATTGGTCCCCCAAATCAGGTGACCTCAGGTCCAGGCCAGATGGTACAAGGGAGGCAGCAGACAGCAGTCAGAGTTTTCACGGTCAGCAGAGATATTGAGTTTGAAAACATATTTTAGTACAACTTCCATATAAGATTATATAGGTTTATAAATATAAAATAAATATGAATATATGATTATATAATGTTAAATATTAAAAGAGAAAACGAAAAATAGCGTGGTGAGTTTCTTTCATTAAAATTACAAGCTTTCAAGCAAAATGCTTTTCTTCAGGTAATCCAAGAAAAAATATATGTGGAGAGCTAAATACACCCACCTAAGTAAGATTTGAAAATTAAAGCAGAATTGCCACGAACAAGCACGTATCAACACACCTAGAGAGCGAGCGAGAAATTCAGTTTAAAATAAATAAAATATATACATAATTCTGGAAAACACTTGAGGTTAAACTTCCTTATGCGGGGTCCATATTATTACAAAAAGCTATGTACTGCGGGGGTAGTTCTATTTTTCTATTGAGGCTTGGAATTTTATTGGAAACCAAAGCCTCCAGGACCAGTCGTTGATATTTTCCGCTTATGTTACTGTAAATACATTGGGTGTCTGTGAAATCAAATGAATGCTGTGTTTCTGCCATGTGCTGATAAATCTGGGAACGGCTGTCTTTGTTCATGATGTTTCTATTGTGTTCTTTAGTCCTGATTTCTATGGTTCTGCCGGTTTCAATGATAAATATATGAATAAAATATAAATGTAAATATATATAAATAAAATTGATAAATATATACATATATATAATATAGAACGAAGTTTGACAACTTTACCGCAAATGTTTCTTTTGAACGAAAAATCGAAATTTATTTTAAGGAGAAATAACGATTATTTCTAACCTTAGGGATGAAGTATGATAGGACGAATTGTGAAGAGTAATGATAAACGGAAAAATAAAGTGTCCAGGGATGGGAATCCCTGGGAATTACTCTTCACAATTCATCCTATCATACTTCATCCCTAAGGTTAGAAATAATCGTTATTTCTCCTTAAAATAAATTTCGATTTTTCGTTCAAAAAATTAATTTGCGGTATAGTTGTCAAACTTCGTTCTACAATCATAAGCCGTATTATATTGTATTATATATATAATATATACAGTCTTTATTGTTAGCGCCAACCGCGGGAAAGACTCCGCCACCAATGGACCACCAGAGTTCGTTCTCACAGAGTGAGAAGGTAGAAGAGATGGCTTTATTACCCAACTCAAGACCAAGATGATACTTGTAGATGGTAGCTTTTGTCACATTTGTCAGTTTCATTGCTTCGAGATGGAGGCCGACGCCAGCAGAGAGAGCAGACTTCAAGACACACAGTCCAGTGCCGACTTCACACTGATGAGTCTCCAATCTTCTTCATGACTTTTCGCCAACTTCCAGTCAAGCCTTGTGCACACCTCAAATAATCCATGGTTTAAGAACCACCTTTTTATTGTTTTTGTTTAGGAGCTTCTTGTTGCCGAAATGCATCGTGTTTCTTGTCTTCCTTAACAAAGAAGAAGCCGCTTGGCCTTCGACTGCAAAAACCAAGTGGTAGGCCCCGATTGACCGTCTAGCTGGGAGGGATATATTTCTCCCTTATTAGTGGACTTTCTAGATCACGACATATATATATACATATGTGTTATAATATTTAGAAATATTTAGATAAAGATGGCCTGTGTGGGAGAGTATGAGGAAAGAGAAGATGAAATTCCTTTGTCAGAACAACCCTGTGGGTGACCATATACAAAGTATTCTAAAAACAAACATTTCTTTGAGTTCCTGTCTCACCCCCTTTCCCCTGTGAAATAATTGATCCTACTCAAAAGAGTTTTAAAGCACCTGGATTTTATGATTGGTAGACAGTTCTCACCGAGGTGATCTCTACGCCGGTTGTTTCCAAGGTAGTTCTCGAGCCATCTCTTTCCACTCCGATTTATTCATCACGAGTTTTTGCTCCTCGATCCTGCTTCCTGTGCGCGTCCTTACCACTTGCCACACAACTACCACGACTGCTTGCAAATCACTATATATATATATGATAGTAAGACAATTCGGAAAAATAAAATAATAAATGAGTGAATTAATTACGCCAAATTAGAGAATAAATTAGGTTTATTTTATATATCCAAGTTTCAAATTATAAAATTTGTAATAAAACCTTTCCAGCTAAGAAGAGCCTATTTCGCGTAATATACTGGAAGGAAGAAATGAACATTTTGTCAAATGGTAAAACTAATGGCAAATGCTAGTGTAAATAGAGAAAATATATAATCAGTTTTCGGGTATTCAGATGAAATATTTTATACATATATATGTGAAAAACAATAGAAAAAATAATAAGGTCAGGTGTTGATATTGAAAATAAAAAAGGCATATCCTGACATATCCTTCAGAAAAGCACATGTGCTCCTGGTCAAGATATGCTTTTTTTTATTTTTACATATATATATGTTTAAAAAAATTGTTATAAAATAGAATAATTATATATATTTTTGTAATTTTTAGTATAAATTAAATATTATTAATTTATCAAAATATCAACATTTAAAAGTTGTGAAGTAGAAAGAAAATAAGTAAAAAAAGGAAGATATGTGTACAAATAAAATAAATTTCCAAATAAATTTTAATCATTTTTTAACAATAAAGGGCTATAACAAATTTATTCCAGAAATATATATGGAATAAATATGATTTTAAGACAGTTAAAAACTTTATTTTCCTAATATATTGGGGACAGATGTTATAAGCAAGAAAATATTCGCTTCCTTACTACAAAAAGTATGGAAAACCTTTCATGGTCATTGATTTCCTGGTGAGATATAGTATAGATGCTTATATTACTGCGCTCTCTCTCATACTGAAATAAGTCACATTGCTACACTGGATAAATAGCAGGTCTAGTTTACAATTTCAATTTTCAGATTCTCATTTGGGGACCTCTATACTCTCTTTCTACAATTTATTTCAAAATCCGAGAGTTGTGTATATATGTTTTAATAAAATAAATATATATTATAATGGTTTTTATATATATTATCGATATTAATTCGAAATTATTCTTTAAAATGAAAATAATGGAATAAAAAGAATAGAAATAAAACGGCAGGAAGATTATAATATCTTATACACTAGATGGGAAGGCGAAACTATGGAGAAATAAAGAGAAGAGCTCAAGATAGAAAAGCATGATGCCACTGGAAACCAGAACTTGCTCAAGAGAAGATAATCAGAAGACCACAATGGCCAAACATGTTATTAACGGATAGCTACCGACATTAAAGATGAGATAAAAGAATAATAAATATTAATCTATAGACATTATACATGCCATCTACAGGAATTAGAAATGCAATCTTTAGACATTAGACATACCATCTACAGGCATTAGACATGCCATCTATAGACATCAGACATTCCATCTACAGGCATTAGACATGCCATCTATAGACATTAGACATGCCATCTACAGACATTAGACATGCCATCTATAGACATTAGACATGCCATCTACAGGAATTAGAAATGCCATCTATAGACATTAGACATACCATCTATAGGAATTAGACATGCCATCTATAGGAATTAGAAATGCCATCTATAGACATTAGACATTCCATCTAGAGGCATTAGACATGCCATCTATAGACATCAGACATTCTATCTACAGGCTTTAGACATGCCATCTATAGACATTAGACATGCCATCTACAGGAATTAGAAATGTCATCTATAGACATTAGACATACCATCTACAGGCATTAGACATGCCATCTACAGGCATTAGACATGCCATCTATAGACATGCCATCTACAGGAATTAAAATGCCATCTATAGACATTAGACATACCATCTACAGGCATGATACATGCCATCTACAGGCATTAGACATGCCATCTACAAGCATTAGACATGCCATCTATAGACATTAGACATGCCATCTACAGGCATTAGACATGCCATCTACATGTCACTTACAGACATAACAAACATAAAATACAGACATCAACGAACTTAAAATATTAATCCACAGATATTAGACATGCCATCTACAGACAGTAAACATGATATCAGTGGACATTAAACATCCATCTACAGATATTAAACATGCCATCAAAAGACATTACACATGCCCTTTAATGTCACATGCCATCAAGGGATATCCGACATGCTAAGGATATTAAACATACCATATAAGGTCCTTAGACCTGCCATCTACAGATAATAAACATGCCATCTACAGATATAAAATATGCCATTTATGAACATTAACCATCCATCTACAGACATTTAACGCGATATCCACACATCAAATATATATGATCAACGAACATTAAATATTAAAATACAGATATTGGACCTGTGCCATCTACAAACACTAAACATGTCATTATTGGACATTAGACTTGCTATCTAAGGTAATTGAACCTGCCATCTAAACACATCAAAACTGTCATCTATAGACATTAAATATGCCATCTATATACATTACACATGTCATCTATAGACATTAAACATGCCATATACGAACATTAGACATGCCATCCACAGACATTGGACATGCCATCTACATATATTAAACATGTCGTCCAAAGACATTATACATGGTATCTACAGACTTTAGACATGTCATATACAGATATTAGGCATGCCAACAACGGAAAATAAATATGCCATCAACAGACATTTAACATGCCATCTACGAACATTAGAAATGCCATCAATGGACATTAAAACTTTAATCTACAGGCATTAAACATGCCAAATATAGACATTAAGCATGTTCCCAACGGATATTAGGCATGCCATCTACAGACAATAAACATGCCATCAACGGACATTAGAAATGCATCTGCGGACATTAAATATGCCTTCTACGGACAATAAACATGCAATTTTCGGACGTTAGACATGGCAACTACGGACATATCTACCAAATTCACGATGGAATTCTATCAATGTCAATTCTTGGAAAAGTGAACTATTTTTATATCGCTTATTCTTTTTAAATGAAACCATTTTTTCTCACCAAATTTCCCTTACCTCATTGATAAAATTAATGAGAGGACCTAGCTCGTCAGTGGTAAACCAGACCAGCGCTTTTGCCAATTTTTCTACCATATAGCGCTCTATTAATTTATTGGGCTAATTTATTTAATATCCGGTATTGTGAGGAAAATCTCCTGGAAAATATATTTTTCACAAACTATGGACATATACTTTGAGAATAGTGGAAATATATAAATATATATGTATATATTCATATATAAATTAAAATAAAAAGCATATCCTGACAATGTTCACATGAATAAAAAAAATAATTCATCATATATATACCAAAAGAGGCACCTCTCCCATTAGAAAAAATATATATGTATATATTAAAAATAAAGAAAGTATATCCTGACCAGGAGCATATATATATGCTTTGAGAACATTACTCCTCCGCAATAAAAAATAAGGTCTTTTAGAGGCACAATAAATATATTTCCGGATATAAAAGAAAGCAGCCGAATACGATATTAGTGCGGTTTGGTAAATTAAACAGGCGGAGCTTCTGGAAGGGTTCACCACTGATGAGCCATGTCCTTCCATTATATTCATGATTGCTGAAAGGCGGTAGAAAATTATTTTATTTGAAAAGAAACCTCCGCGCAATAAATAGTTTACATCTTCAATAACAGATGACGCATCAGGTTCACACATATATTGTACTTTCTACAATAAGATCTCGTTATCCAGTGCAACATTGTTAGTGTTGGGTAAATTCTAGTAGTTGCAAGTCCAACAAAGAGGTTTCTCCTCCAGATGAATTCCTAAGTTAATTGAGACTCATATTTGCAAGTTTATAATGCCGTCCAGAACAGTTCCCTCAAATCTCTTCATACCTTTGTTTCCAGAAAATATATCTCTGTGTCTATAGATGCCGCCAAGATATATAACGAGTATAACTATAATTAATATCATTTTATAATACAATATAATGCGGCTTATGATTGTAGAACGACATTTGAAAATTATCCCGCATGTGTTTCTTTTGAACGAAAAATCGAAATTATTTTTCCGTTTATCATTACTCTTCATAATTCATCCTTTCATACTCCATCCTTAAGGTTATAAATAATCGTTATTTCTCCTTAAAATAAATTTCGATTTTTCGTTCAAAAGAAACACATGCGTAAAAATTTTCAAATGTCGTTCTACAATATTAGTTTATATCTATAATACGAGAAATATAATTGTAATCATTAAAGCGCTATCTATCGAATAAATTTGTGCTTTAATATCTCTCTCTCGACTCTAAATTATATATAAATTTAAGTGAAAGTATATCTCCATTTTTACACCCCCTTATTGATATGATAGAGATCAGTTTTTCTCTTGGTCAGGATATGCCATTTTTCATATTATGATGCACTAGTGCGCCATCTGTTATCAAAATTCAAAACTATTTTAAAGGCATAAGATTCTTTTTGATATTAAACAATTTCTACTGCCCTTACTGCAAAGAGCCAGGCCCTCTCATTAATTTTTTCATTGCAGTAAGGGCAGTAGAAATTGTTTAAATAATGTGCAGGTTGATAAGTGCACAAAATTACTGATTTCTACGTGCTCTGGAAGTATACGAGTATTAAAATTTGATTACAAAAATTGTGGACAGAAATGGAAGAAAGCTAAATAAAAGCGCTTTTTAATATTTTTTATCGCTGTTGTTTAGGCCTTAAATAGGCACAAGTCTGCTTGCAGCGGATTGGTCAAATACTTGTACCAGGTGGAAAGTGACGTAAGCCACTACAAATTTAATGTGAGTCTTTTCTTTTGGTTTGGAGAACCCAAATTTATTGAATTATCACAAACTTACAGATATACAATAGATTTTTGTTGAGGGATAATCGATACATATATAATTTTAATTATGATTAAATCAATTAATTAATTAGTCAAAATTGACAAAAGATTAATTGAGAAAGGGGAAATATTGCCAACACACACGGTGTCGTGAAAAAATGTGTGGTCTTATATTATCAAATATATATTTATATAATGAATATAATATAATATAATGCGGCTTGTGATTGTAAAACGACATTTGAAAATTATCCCGCAAGTGTTTCTTTTCAACGAAAAATCAAAATTTATTTTAAGGAGAAATAACGATTATTCCTAACCTTAGAGATGAGGTATGAAAGGATGAATTGTGAAGAGTAATGATAAAATGAAAAATAAAAGTGTCCAGGGATGGGAACCAAACCCACAGTGTTCCGCTTACCGGGCAGATACCATGTCCACTAGGCTACCCTTTGGTAGTTTTTTTTTTGTTTATAATTCCAAGAGGGTTTTAGATAAGAACTTCAATATTCGCGGATTTCTTTACTCGTTTGAGGTCTTGAACAATCACTGAAAAATACATTGCAACTCCCAACAGTTTCCGACTTGACTTCGTGCAACACATAAGATTTAATAATAATAATAACGAATAGATTCAAAAAGGATAAGTTTCTTTATTTGAAAATCAATTCGAGCTTTCGGGCGCAAGCTGCCCTTCTACAGGAATAATGGATACAATTTCAAGTAGTCATGTAAAATTTAAAATGTAAGATTTAAAAGAAATATAGAAATTGGTTCATTCCCGGCCACTCCGACCACCCAGAAATCTAAATATTTGTATGCTTACATTTCTAATTGTGGACTGAGCGAGTGTTCAAAATTCCATACTTCAATGTGGTCTATAAACCCCATCGTCATCATCATCACACACATAGTAATAATCTATATAAAAACAGTACCTTTCCTGTCAAAATAGACGCAAAAACTGAGCGTCATCTATTGACCGTCACTGCAAACTAGTAGACTCGGCTAAGCCCCAAAGCCACAACCCTGACTTTGGAGAATTTAGAACGCCCACTTAGAGATAATGGTTTTCGGACTATGGCCCTCGTCAGTACGAGGAAGGCTTTGGTTTCATGATATACACAAGGGATTCGTAAACTCCTCAGTATTTACCTAAGATCCTTTAAGATGACAAAGTGACTGAGCCAATTTTATGGCTAAAATATATATATAGAAATAAGAAATTTAAAATCATTTTGATGCGTATGTTTATTTTTTAAATAAAAAAAATTCTACTGTGCAAAGATTAAAAAAAAAATGGCCGGACCTGGCTCATCAGTAGTGAAATTTCCAGCGATTACGCCGATTTAATCTACCATACCGTTCTAATATTTTATGCAGTTTGCTTTAGTTTTTTTTTAACGATGCTGAAGATAAACTCTTGGAAAAGGATTGCTTGGATTGCTCTTCCGCGAACAAGGAATATAAGTCTTTCAGGCAACAGATTTGCGATATCTATAGTTAAGTGAACGCCAATTGTATTGGGAGAAAAGCAAAAAGCACCCAATATTTCTTCATTAAAAATTAAATAAAACCCTTTGGAAAACTTCGACTAAAAAAGACACATAATGCTTTTAAAACACATAGAATATGATGTGATGCATTTTTCTGAAAGCTTCTAGCGTTGCTGTGGAGAATTGAAAGAGTTGATCTGTAAAGACAGCACGAGGATTGATAATTAATCACAAGGTGGGAAGTATTCTTGAAATAGAGCCTCTCGTCAGCAGAGAGAAAGAAGCTAATAAGATCAGCGTCCTGATATTTGATTTGATTTTTAGACAATTTTGACAATTAAAATAATTTTATTGACATCTTGTCAATGCATGCAAAAGTGCACAGTTTGCACTATTTTAAAAAGATAATTGCATATATGCATGATATTATGTACAATTGATTTTTTTAGAAAGGACGATTCTAATCAGAATTCTTAGAATGGTAAATTTAATGGATTAATGATTGTCTGCCACGATTGAATTATATTAGCAATTCAAACGCCATATATCACGGAAATTTCTTCTAGACCATTCTAAACCTACCAAATATAAAGGTCAGAGACTATGGATCCAATTAAAGGTAAATCAGTGGGTAAAATTAGATAAAATAGCCATAGGCATGGATATAAGTCATGGATCTCAGTTCGACATACTGTCCTAAAATCCTGCAATACCAAAAAATCTTTGGAAAATGTGCACCATGCCAGAATTTAAAGATTTGAAAAGTGCTATTGTGTAAATGGAATTTTTCTTGAGTTTTTATTTTATAAATAATTATAGCAAGAGATAAAATTTGGTTCATTACCATCAACTAAAATCTAATATCAAAGAGATGAATGCAAAGGGTAATATCAAGTACTAAATAAATGAAAGAAGGAAATCATCGCCAAACATGGTCTGATATTCTTAAGAATCACCTACGTCTTGCAATTAGTTTCAAAGGACGTGGACTTCTCAGTAACGGTGTTTTGCTGCAGCATGACAATGCTCGACCTTATGCTGTTCGGTTAAACGTTATAACCTTTCCGAATATAAATTTTGAGAACCTTCCAGATCCACCTTCTTCTTCTTATTTTGTTTCAAATGATTATCACTAGTTTCGATTATAAAAATATCCGATCGAATTAAATCCGTTCAGGTCTATTTAAAGGTCAAGCAGCGGTGCACCAGTGACTCGCAAACAAACTATTTTCCCCCGGAAGGATCCAGAAGATTACAAAACGGTAAAAAAAATTGCATTAAACATAATGAAACTTAAAAAAAAAAAATAATGTAATTTTGTTTCTTAAAGCAACAATTTTATCAATAAAATAATTGAGAAAACAATATTTTGAACAGAAACGTGAATTATATTAACCTTATATCAAACCAGCCCAAATTTAAAGGGGTTCTACGTCATTCCACAAAATCAAACATTCATAAAATCCCTTGCAGGTCCTGTCCTGTATTGGTGGAACTGGAAAGACACTCGAAGAACGCAAAAGAAGTTCAAATCTTCTTTAAAGAACAGCAGATTACATTATCCATTCTGGTCGAACATACGATTTGTAATAATCATGTCTTCGATTAGTAGAACACCAAAAATATTTTTTTTCAAGAAAGGAAAATAGAAACGATTGTTTCTAGAAATTTGGTTTTCATCCTCTCTTATGCTATTATATTGTATAATAAACATGAAAACACACAAACACCCTTTCGAATTCAATATAATATAATGCGGCTTGTGATTGTAAAACGACATTTGAAAATTCACAATTCATCCTTTCATACCTCATTCCTAAGGTTAGAAATAATCGTTATTTCTCCTTGAAATAAATTTTGATTTTTCGTTCAAAAGAAACACATGCGGGAGAATTTTCAAATGTCGTTTTACTCTTTCTAATTATCTACAAATAAAAGATTGAGCAGCAAATCAACATTTTTACTTCAGTAGAACGAGGCTAACGTGCTTTTCAACATTTTAAAAATGTTTTAATAAAGACAATTGTTTTTCGCTTTTCGAAATATAAATTATATTTATAAAATAAATTGTGAGAAAATATTTCTAATATTTATAACATATTATATAATTAAAAGCATTTGATTGATTCATTTGAGTTTTTAATCTTTTTTAAAAAATTATTTCAGAATAGTTCCTTATCATTAGAACTCAAAAATGAAATAAGGCACTATAAAACAGTCAGATTTATTCAAATTTATTCTTGTCTTTATGCTAAACTTTTGACCCGTTCGCTCTGTTACCAAAATGACTATTCAATTTATTCTGTCATGTCAAGATCATTTAAAAGAGATATTAGCAGCACTCGTTTATTTCAAAATTAATAGTGAGATTTTTTAAAGACACAATTTGGAATATAGATGAAATTAAAACATAGACAAGACAAATATCAAATAAATGTGACATGCGTGGTACTTCAGAAACAGTCTTTCTCTCATTAACTATTGTTTAACGATAGCATCCCCACGCCTACTAAATGTCATGCGTAGTTGTCATCTAGATTTGATCATTATGCTTAGAAAGATTTAACTTTCTATAAAAGTGAAAAACATCAAAATTAATATATATATATATAGTTTTGTAGCAAATAAATTTACTGGCAATGTGTTTCAATATAATAAAATATTTGATAATATTATTGAAAAGAAACACATTGCCAGTAAATGTATTTGTTACAAATGTTATCGATAGATGGCAATTGAATTTATAAAAGTATATAGTTTTGTAAGTGTGTAGTTCACATTAGACTTGTACATCGTGCATCTTCAGTGTGACTTTGATAATCTTTCTGATTAGAACGAACTTTCTTATAATTGACGCGCTCTCTCTTTTTATTTGTCTATATATTTTTGTGAGCGTTTTTAATTTATTAGTTAATAATCATATTTTATATGAGATGTTCGATCAAATTATTTTGGTGCAAAATTTCAATTTTTGATCCCTTTTTAAAAATGATAGTAAGTGTTATATCTGTGCATTTTATAGATAAAAATGATATTTTATAATGAAACAAATTTATAAATAATAAGGTATTCCTGAAAAATAAAACTAATAAATGATTGACTATAAACATTTTAAAGATTACAATACTAAAATGCATACATAATAATTTTCTAAGCGTGTTTTATTTAAATAATATGATTTTTTAAGTAATAATAAATATAGTCAAACCCACCTGCAGCGTATACTTACTGCATAAAATTGTGGTTAGTTGCACAAAACCAAAAGAATGGCAGACGATCACTGCTACAAGCGCCACATAGCGTGACAAAACCAAATCTATCAAGTTAAAATGGATAATTAAATAATGATATATTATTTATCCATTTTATTATTTATATTAACATTTTATAGGTAATATTTGGGCAATAAATTCATTATATTATATGGGGTTTTAAGTATTTTTTATCGCTATATGGAAAATAATTACAGATTCTCTTAATAGATGGCGGTGTTTTACAATGACATCATCGCTTAGGTAATTCCCCTGGGCCACGTTGTGTGCGTTTTTCGCTATACCTTATTAAAAGCTTTGAAGATAATATATGCCATATATGATATTATATATAATTTTAATCTATTATATTTTGTGAATTGCTTAATTATTATCGCTGGTCAATATATCGATTTTAAATTATGTTTATCTTTATATACAGGGCGTGTGTGATTCAAAATCTGGCAAAACTTTAAAAAGTAATAACTCCGCGAATATTTGTGCTAGAGTAATGCGGTAAACACCATTATATTAAGAATATACAGTAGACTATTTTGGTAAGCACAATTAAAAAATCTATATTTATAATTATTTCAGTGAAAATTTTAATCGCTAGATGGCGCTCTACTAGCATCAGAGAATCAGTAGCCAAATTGTTTTATAATTGTAAAATTATAATTGATCGACGCGTATTTTTTCTTTAGGAATACCAGGGGGAAATATCGGGTGATAGGGTAAATATATGGTTATATCAATCAATTAATGTTTCAGTTACTCGCTTTCCTCAGGAAACATCATTCCCCTGAGGAGAGTGACATCGAGTCACTGAAACATCGGGATTTAATTTAAGAAGAAGGCATCTACTTATCGTGCAACTGAAAGTTGCTGATGACTTGCGCCATCTATCGGAATAAATATCAACTATTCTCGTTGATTTTTCTGATATTATTATTATGATTCTGATAAAAAAAATCAACGAGAATAGTTGATATTTATTCCGATAGATGGCGCAAGTCATCAGCAACTTTCAGTTGCACGATAAGTAGATGCCTTTTTCTTAATTTATGCACCTTATCCCAGTACAACATTACATTTGTACTATTTTTTCACATCGGGAATTAAGTAAATAATTGTTTGATGTAGAATTATATTTTTCCATACAAACTTCCAACCAACAAATGATCTTCAAAATTCTGATTGGTTAATTAGACACCATTTCAACAAAGGTAGAATAATTGGCTGACAATTTTCAAATGCAATCCGATATATGTAAAATAGGTATATGCAAATGGACATGTGGAAAATAGAATTTAAATTTTAAATGCGGTTTTGTGAAAATATTTAGTGTTTGAAAAACTCACTTGAAATCAATACAATATTTTTAAAATGTTAATATAGTGCCAAAATATTATGATGGCATACTAATAGGATTTCTTGCTACAAGAATTGTATCGCTTCTTGACAACTTGGGGGGGGGGGGACACGTGACTATTCCACTGGAAACTTGTCATGATCAAACTGATGAAATAAGAGGGAGGAGGTGACAAAAACTATTACTTTCTTTGGGCTTGACAAATGCTATTATGGACTATTACATGGTCACACAAAATTTTTAAAATGTATTCCCCTCAAATAAAAAATAATTTTTAGATTGACCTTTTGCTTAGTAATGTGGTAGTAATATCATTTTGAGTTTTTCTCGTAGTAAAATTCCTTAAGTTAGGAATGTACAGTATCTTCCTTATGATATTTAGTCTATCGAGGAAGAAGGTGCTATATTAAACATAAGGGGTAAAATTGTATGCATTAGAGTTATATGAATTTGGTCTATATATATGCACGATATTATATAAGATATATATGCACGATATAATATAATATATGAACAAATGAAGCAGTTTGCGCGCGCGGCGCGCGTGAAGGTGTCCAATCTGTGTGCATATTATAAAATTTTAACATTTAATTAGTGTAGTTCACACACAAAAAAAAAAAGAGTCAAGATGTAAAGACAGCATCTATTACTCCCATTACCCAACATGAAGAGCCGCAAAATATTTGCAGAATATAATACATGGCAGCTGAAATAAATGGTTTCTCTCTTCTTATAGTTTACAATCCTTGCTCAATGTAAGGCCCTTCATTCTCAAACAACGTCTGCAGACACACAGATTGGACAGCATTATATAAACAACATTTGTTGAAATTGAATGAACTTTCCGTTTAATAGAATAGTTCAAAAAGGCAAATTTGGTAGGCCGGCATCGATAAACACGGAATTTAATACATCGCCATAGCGAAAAATTACAAGCCGACAAGTCTGGTTATCTTGGTCGCTACTGATGTGGCGACTTATCATAAGACCTCCACCGAACATATCTTTCAGCAATTGTTTGACACACCGGGCGATATAAGGAGGTCCTCTCTTTCTCTCAAAATTTGTATATAAGGTTCATCAATTACAGAAACGATTTTAAAAATGTGCCATTGATTCCTTTAAAAAAAATCGTCCAAGAATAAAAGAAAAAGTGAACCAACACCAAACGAACCCTGGGCTGATGAAGTGGCGTTTCAGTGAAATTTATGGCGTTTTCTGTTGCCCAAAGGCGGCTGTTTTAGGTGTTACCTACTCTGTTTAGAGAAAAGTGAGCATCATCTGTCCACTGAAAATTCGACAGTCAGTTTTCCTCAATATCGATTTGCCGGAAAACCCATACAGCAAACTCTTGAAGTTTTTCAAAATCCCTGACTTTCAGCTCGTGAATTCATTGCATTGTGTACAGGTAATTTATAAGAACACAATTTTTAGTGCTCTCCAAAATTTTTATACGAAATCCTTGTTTGTCAAGAAACTTGTCGAGCACTTTTCCAACCTATCAATAGCTTCAACTTGTTGCGAAACCGTAACAAATGCTGACTTTTGCATGTCGATTGTGTTCCACTCCGAGGTTCTTCTTCCAGATATTCAATCTTTTAAAATATTTTTATCATTCGCCTTAGCGGGAGAACAGCTTATGGGTCTTTTACCGCTTCGAATATCTTTGAAGGTAAGAAACGCTCGTAAAATATGGTTAAAATGTATTGAATAATTATTTATTTAAATTTCTTGAATAAGTTGAGAATTAAATTCAAATGATTTATACACAGAAAATAATTTTATCACCTATAGAGATACTTATTATATTTTCTGAAAATTGGTGAGCTATATAATGGTAATGTGAAAAACAATTGTTTGAAATTTTAAAGAAAGGAATATATATTTATTGAGATAAATAGCTTTTATCAATATTTGGTGCGTCTTCATTTGGAATTAACATCAACTAATCGTTGATTTTTCATTATATCCATAGATGCCTTTTTCTTAAATTACTTATGTTTCAATCACAAAATAAGTATTATGATGATATAGTAGCATTGTGTTTGATGGACAGAAACAAAATTCTTTCTAATCACATTCATTCGAGCAGCACACGAGCCAAGCCAGGCCACCATTTTTGGTAGGTAAAAACAATATTCTTTCAGCGAAACATTCCCTTGAGCAGAACACGCTCGAAGCCAGAACATATTTCTCTATCCATATAAAAATTAAAAATTGTCTCCCTGTCCGTCTCTTTATCGATAAACTCCTAAACTGCTGTACTAAATGTCACCAAATTTTCCACATAATTTATTTTTCTTTGGGATTTCTTTAGGAAAATTTGTTTATTTAATGATTTCACTATTGAAATTCTGTGTCCTATTGGGCTGTATGATTTAAAATTTAAAAGCGAAGGTTTTATGCGCCAGGTTTATATAAGACTTATATTTTGGGGGGAAAGGGATGCTAATATATTCAAACAAATAGAGATATTATTACTAATTCAAACTCAATACCTTTATTCAAACTTAAGTTAAAAACCTTACAGAAAGATAAACTTTTAACGGATTCACAAATTAAAAAATCAACAGCTAAATTGAAGTCTATAAACCAATCATTTATGGCTTACCAAATATTCACAAAGAGAGCATCCCTCTCAGACCTATAATCTCTTATCACTTTCACCTTTCACCATCCATCGCCTTATCTCGGTTCCTTTCATCGTATCTAACTCCTCACATCCGTCCAGAAAATATATATTTAATAACCCCAGTATATCTGATTCTATAAATTAATTGAGTAATTAAAAACCAATAACAGGTTGCATTATGGGCTATTCGATATCGTGACCTTATTTCTCAGTCCTCCCCACCATGCACACACACACATCTAATAATAGATAACTTGAAACAAATATTTGATCAAAATTCAACTAATCCTGCAGAAAGCTCCAAAATCATTACTTTGTTCCAGATATGTCTATACACTCATGGACAAATTTAAAGAAAGTGGAAAGTATTGTCGCTAGTTGTCTGCTTTTTGAAGAAGAAGAAGAAGAAGACAGGGGCAATTTTGTTCACATTTAATTATCTCGTTTGTCTTCAATAAAGGTCAATGTGTATATAATATCCTTGAGAGTTTCGTCTGAATCCCGATATTCATGCTAAAAGGTACAAATTCCTTAAGATTTATCCATGAATGTAGTAACATCTAACTTTAGATTTGAAGACAACCTCAACAAACACACAGAGAGAGGTGGCTCTCCTAAGAGTTGCCGGATTCCATTGACAGCCGCGGAGACTGTCATGTCCGATTTAGAGAAATTGATTAACAGTTTTGAGGAATCGGGAATTAGAAATGGTAGAGATATATAGATGACGTATTTTTTAATTCTAAAAAGAAAAAAAAATCATCATATTTTTAATATACTCAAACAGTTATAACCCCCAAATAATGTTCGCTAGGGAATTAGAAACTGAATCAGTATTACCATATCTAGATATCTTCATTATGAAAACTGAACAAACATTCAATTCCACTTCCACACTCTGCTATAAGCCCGGCATTGAACCTTCGTATTTAATTTTTAAATAATATACAGCACTATATATATATATAAGATAAAAAAATATCAATAGAGTGAAAGAAACGTTAAATAAACGAATATGGACACATTGCTCCCAACCAGTATCGAAGAAATAAAATAAACGAAACGCAGCATCTCAAATCTGGGAATAATGGTTTCCCAATAAATTTTATATATAAACATTTCTACAATCCACCTCGCCCTAAAAAAACAGACAGTATATCGCACAAATAGATATTCACCAGCTAATTAAGAAAATAGGGCATAAAATGCTTATTTCGAAATTCCCGGACCATAGTCCAGATCATCAGAAAACCCATAGCCAAAGCCAATATAAACACAAATTCGAGAAGTAATCAGAACGCTATATATCCATCTCATGTCAACAATGAAACGCTTCTTACATAGGAGAGACCAACAGATCAAAAAGAATTAAATAGCATAGCCGTAATATCAGAATCCAAGATAACAAATCCTTAATATTTCAGCACGGCAATTCTACAGGTCATCAGTTCAACGTACGGGATGTCACTTGCCATTTCCAGTACATATTCTCCAAATACAATAGACTCATTCGGAATCTCTAAATACAATAACAACATAAACGGCAGAGTTGATATACCTCAGCAGTTCCAACCTAGCCAACGCATATAATGGAATTTTGTTTCCAAACCCTCTAGAGTTGTAAAATATTGTATAGTTTTTATTCTGTTTTCAAATCTATTTTTGTGAAAACTATATTGTATGTATGTTGAATGCCTTTTCAGAGCCATTAGTCTGATGAAGCGCGACCACGTGAAGGCTTGTTCCCCCTTTTTGAATAAAAAAGAAATTATTTGCAAATTTTTAATTTGTTTACCAAGTTTAATTATTTGCAACTATGTTTAAATGATCAAAAATATTTTCGCAATACCGCGGCTAATTTGTACTACTATCGTGGCCAATTTCTCATCGCCAGAGACTGGGTTGGCAGAGACATTTGATACCTGCCAGGAAGATGGCTGATCAGTTTTCTTTTTATTTCTCTTAAATGCTTAGTCTGTGTGATTAACTTGAAATAATCGTAAAACTCGTAAAAACATGCCTTTATTTTTTCGTAATCGAAAGCCTAGAACTTTGAAGAGCTAAAATTAGAACTTGAAACTCACGTCCCTCGTGCCACAAGATTTTAGTAGCAGAACTCATCAAGATAAAAGATTCCGCAGCCGAGTTCCAAGTTTGTCTTTTTTCTTTTATCTCATATCATCATATATATATAACAATTAAAAAATGTCTCTGAATTACATCAGTTTATAATGAATTATTGGTTAACCCCATTATAGATAATCACACATATTTGTTGCTGGGGTTTTTAGATCTGTTTCGTCGTGATTTAGATGGGCAGAATCCATATATGTTATCCGTTCTGCTCTTTCAGCCCTCATTTTAGGTATATACATACTTTACTTAGCCTTAATGAGCCTCCTAAAATGAATGTCTATTTCTTACAATAATTAAACTTTTTTAAATGCTTCAAAATGTGTGTTTTAACTGAAAGGAGAAAATAGTTCTATATATATATATATGTATATCAAACAGCACCACTGAACAATGAATATACAAGTATATACGAATGTACGTGTATATAAAGGCGACACAGGGCAGGCACCATAATTATTAAATTTGAATTTTATGTGTTTTAATGTGTACCAAATGATGTTATGATAACCGTGTATTAAAAAACTTTTCAGTATAATAATGAATTAAAATATAGAATTAAATTTAATATTAATAAGATATTGACTTTCCTTTGCCAGCGTCACAGCGTCTTCTTTTTACAGATGTGGTTGACACCTCAAATAGAGTTTAACTCTGTACAACTGGAATAGAGACATTACCAAAGGGGTTAAAACGTCTTTAAGTTGACAATACCGCACCCCTTGAAAACAGAGGCAGGGAGAAATAAACGGTTTGCATATTTGGAATCAGCATACCTGAAATTCCCCCAAAACAGCTGTTACTTTGCCCGAAACAGATCAAAATTGATTTTGTTGGCCAGTGGTATTGTTACAAAAAAAGTGCACTTCAATGTTTTTTTTTTTTCTGAATTGAAAGCTGGCATGTGATACGCTGCTATATCTGTCCCGGCCTGCTGATTTATTCTCCCTTATTAAATGACTTTAATCATTCAATCAGAGAGTGCAATTTTTTCTTAGCACAGACGTAACATAGTAATGTACATTGAAGTAATCTTTTAGATTTTGTATTTTAATTTTTATTTATAAAAATATTTTTATTTGTGTGTATAAGACTTAGTAAAAGACTTTCAAATATAAGCAAAGCCCTTTATAAATCAACAAAATTACTTTATAAGACTTATGATACAAGAGCGATTCAATAAGTGCCAGAGTTCGGAGTAAGAACGCATTTAACAAAATAAAGTTATTTATTATCAACATTGTCCATTTTAAAAAGCTTTTATTTAACTGGCTTCCATGTCTGTCCATCTAGCCGTCTTTCCTCGAATCTTGTGATCGTTTTTTTACTTATCCACAGAGCGCCTAGGAGCCTGAAATTTAGTTCACTTTTTAAAACCAGATGACAATGAAATTTGACAAAAATATCAGACTTTAGAGTGGTCGGGAATGGAATATTTTCTATATCTCTTTTCATATAAATTTTGTGATAAATATTTTATTTACGTACTTCCTCTGACCACTTATAGCAACTGAGATACGTAGAAAAGTGAAAAAAAAAAAAAACATGTAGCGAAAAAATAAATGAGGATAACAGATCACTTTAGAAGAAAAAACATCCCAAATTAAATATCTTCCACCATATCTAACCTTGTAAATATAAGAATATACTGTTAACGTGAAGAACCTGTACATATTATTAACTGTCAAAATCATAAGCAAGGTTGCTCTTTTTGAGTGGTACCTAATAAAGTTATTTGTGAACCGAGAACTACGTAGAAAAGAGGCTGGTATTTTAAATAGACTATTTCCATCCTTTTAAAATTGAAAGTTTACAAAAGCTTCAAGAGCCTTTATTCTTTTATTATTTTTCAAGTGACTGTTAAGCCAAAGTTTACCTTTTTACTTCTATCGGGGGAAATATGGAAACCTCAAACACGTATGATATATTGGCTAAAAGCCCTGAACTTCCTCTATAAGGTGAGGTATGTAATTCTTATTGAATCTAATGAAAATAACACCCCGAGGAATCAGCAAAAGAACATTAAATTGAGAGAGTAATATTATTTGACAACTGAGAAGGAATGTCTGGCAGCTGTCTGGGCCATTACCAAATTTATACCATACCTATTCGGAAAATCCTTCACTGTAGTGACAGATTACCGTACGCTCTGTTGGCATGCTAATCTTAAAGACCCATTCGGAAGACTTGCAAGATGGGTACATTGCGACTTCAAGAACATGACATTACGGTGATATATAAAAGTGGACACAAACATAACAATCGCGAAATCCTTTAGAAAGTGACGCCCCACTATTAGAAGTAGATGTGGGCGCCATCGCCCGCCTTGACTTCCCTTTGGAATAACTCTGTAACCCTCATCTTGTTCAACCCAAAAATTGCAAATCTAAAAAGAAATAGCTACCATCTAGTGAAAGGTGTTCTATGCAAGAAAAACTATAACCCCCTTTGGGCAAGAAATGATTGCGAGTCGTTCCTAGACATCTTCGTCTAGAAATTTCATAACATTTACATTACGTATCAATTGCGAACATCTTGAATTCCTGAGGACGTATGACAGAATTCCACGTCGATTTTATTGGTCAGGCCTCTATATAAGTGTAAAAAGATGTTTCCCATCACAGAGAATGTCGGCGAAGAAAGTCCATCCCACAGCAGCCGCAGGGTCGTCGGATATCTATAGCCCAGCCAAAGCACCTTTTCAAATAATCAGAATAGATCGGTTCTCCCCCAAAATTTAAAACAGAAACAAATGGATTGTTGTCTTTGTGTGTGCACCGACTATTTTACAGGTTTTTCAATTACGCGAGCTCTACCAAATGCAAGGACAATTGAAATATCCTATTTTTGTTCAAAGATGTAATTTTAAAACAAGTAACACCAAAACTCTAATCATTAGTGATCAAGGCCGAGCTTTCCAATCCTAAGTGGTTTCCGAGATCATTAAATTGTGCGATAGTAAACACTAAATGGCAACAGTCTACCATTCTCAGCCCAACAGACTGACCAAATTATTCAAAAGGATGCTAGTTCAATTTACATTGATGTCGAACAGAAAATTGGGATAAAGTGCTATGATTCGTCTACAATATAGCTCAGCAAAAGACCACTGTTTTTCCACCTTTCTTCCTTTTCCATGGATGAGAAGCAGAGACAACACTGGAAACTATGTTTCCATATTTTGCCCTGAAGATACTGAGAATGATTAAGTGGACCACCTCATAGAAAAAGCAGGAGAATCAAGACAGTTGTCCTTGTCTGCGTACATTATAGGCGCAGAATAAAGATAACGAGAGATACAACTCATGATATCCATATGTTTACTACCAGCCCAGAGATTTCGTCTGGATATTTATTCCAATCCAATGGGTTGGACTTTCAGAAAATTGATAAAAACGATACTTCGGTCCATACAAGGTGTTGCGTAGGTTATTTGACGTCACCTAGGAGTTCGAACCACAAGAGCCAGAGCGAGACATCAAATATGATATTCTAATCCTGTAAATTATCTTCAGACAACGAGGCGATGTTTTTTTAAGGGGGAGGGGGGGGATGCAGAAATTTTGATTTTTAATATATGTAAATAAAGTTGATATTGTTACGACTCTTCTCAGCCGTCGATGTTTGCGTGCAAGGTTTCTGAGAAGACAATGTGGGTTCGTTTTGGATACAGCTTAGTACTATAGATTTATTACCACAACTTTAAAAGGGATATCAATAACTATACATAGGAGATGAACACTTGCCTTCAATGCCGCCCCAGGTAGGTTCCTCCTCGTCCTCCTTTTGTTAATCCACACAGTCTCGGAGCCCACTTCCTCCAGCCAACTTGCCGCGTCCGTCGTCACCGCCGTTCTCTCTCACTCCCCCGCTTCCTCCCACATTGGAATGTCGTCTGGACTTTGTCTACCCCCAGACACGTGGGCCATCCTCCCGCAGCTGGAATCCATCCACCTTTCCACAACTTCACACTGGGACCTCTGCCTCTCTGATATCTTGTCATACAGTGAGGAAAGAATTACCAATATTACACTGCCCCCCTTCCATTAATTCTTTTCGTCCCGAAAAGGACTGACTTCCCCAGCAGCGCTGATCAATGGCTCTTTGAACGGGGCTAGTCTGTTGAAATGAACAACCTTTGGTTTAAAGCGGGATGAGCGTTGTATCCTAAATACGACATCGTTTAACTTCATCACAATTCGAAAGGGGCCTTCCCAGGATTTTTGTAGCTTAGGCGAGAGACCTTTCTTCCTTTTCGGGTTGTACAACCAGACTAGTCCTCCCTCTTGAAGGTCGTTCCCGCACGCGTGGGTGTCATACCTCACTTTCATTGCTTCGCTTGCAATCTCTAATTTCTCTCTGGCCCATGGTAACGAACTTTCTCTTTGAAGAGTTTGCACTTTCTCGGATTCAACTTCAATCTTGCCCCTCGAATCTTTTGTAGGACTCTTTCAAGATTGATTAGATGCTCTTCAAAACTCTTCCCCATCACAATAATGTCATCAAGATAGACTAGGCATGTCTCCAAAGGAATTCCTTGCAGCACCGTCTCCATCAGACGCTCAAAGGTGGCAGGGGCGTTGCATAACCCAAATGGCATTACCTTGAACTGCCAAAGCCCGTTTCCTGTCGTGAAGGCTGTCTTTTCTCTGTCTTCTGGGTGAATGCTGACTTGCCAGTAGCCGCTTTTGAGATCCAAAGTGCTGAACCACTGCGATCCGGAAAGGGTGTCGAGCGTAGCATCAATTCGGGGCAGAGGGTAGGAATCCTTTTTGGTCAGATCATTTAGACGTCGGTAATCCACACAGAATCGTGTGGAGCCATCCTTTTTCTTTACAAGCACAACGGGAGATGCCCAAGGACTAGATGAAGGCTCGATGACATCTTGTTCTGCCATTTCCTCAATCAGTTTGTCAACCTCGTCTCTCCTCGTCATGGGCAATCTTCTTGGGAGCTGCTTGACAGGAGTAGCGCCTCCTGTATCAATCCGATGCTGCGTCACGTTCGTCCGCCCAACATCTTTGGGGCTGATAGCGAATACGTCTTCATATAGGCAGAGTAGATGTTTAAGCTTCTTTTGCTGTATCCAGTTCAGCCCCTCTCGCGTTCCCTCTAATAGCTCCTGCAGATGGCCTGGAATCAAACTGGAACAAGGGCTTTTATCCAAGTTTTCGACAGTTGTGAAATGGGTCACATTTGTAACAGGCTCAGCTAGAGCTATTTCAGTCCCTTTTCCGAGGGTTTTTGCGGAGTCGAGGAGATTGACCACTCTAATCGGGATGTTACTTTGATCAGATTTACACAGAGTCCGAGCTAACAAGAGTCCTTTTTGACCAAACTCCTGGCCATTCTCTTCCACAATCAGCAGCTGGGGTACCCCGAGAGAGGCAGTCAGACGTCCTTCAAGAATGCATTCACTCCTCGGAGGAATTTTAACGTCAGATTTGAGTATTACCTTCAGGACTTTATTGGTCGCCGAACTCCTCGAACCCACTAGGGGAATCTCTTCTCCCGCAATCTTGAGTACATTCTCTTGGAAGTCAATTGTGAATCCAAATTTGCGAAGCACGTCCAAGCCGATGAGGCAGTCGTCTTTGATGTCAGCGAGGTACCCAAGGTGGCTGAACAAGTTGTTTCCGATCTGGAATTTCAGCACTACTTGACCATAGACTTTTGCTTGTTCTCCAGTGGCTGTTTGCAACACCAGCTCGTTCGACACAAGAATCCTCCTTGATATTGACTCCATTCTCTGAGCTAAATCGACACGGAGCAAGGTGACGTTGGCGCCAGAATCAATCACCATTCGACAAGGCAACCCGTTGACAAGTCCTTCTGTGGCCAGCTCATTGGAGCCTCCCTGGAGACTCGAGACTCTGATAATTTTTCCTGAGGCATCGTCACATCGCATAGCCAGCCCAGGCCCCGTAAGGCTGGCTAATTTTCGTTTCCCGAATATTTCGGAATGGTATTGCCCCTCTTCGAAGGTGCCTGCCGTACTCTGCAATTAGCCCTAATGTGCTCTGGTTTACCACAGTTCCAGCAGATAGTTTTGTCATTGGGTCTGTAGGTGCGCTGGCGATAGGTCCCCGGGGCTGATTCTGAGAAAAACATACTTTTTTTCATTTCTTCTACTGTCCTCTGTAACTGAGAAATTGCTTCTTTAATGTCGCCGTCTATTTGAGATTCGTCGGTCTTCATGACGCGCACTCTCTTCTGATAGCCTCTTGTCGCATCACGGGCTGCCTCGAATTTCAGTGAGTGGATCAACGCCTCCTGCAACGTCTTGGCTTCAGACATGCGCACTGATTGTTGACACTCAGGGTCCTCGATGGCATCCACGAAATTTTGATGTGCCAGCAGATCTTGAACATGGCGGGGGCAATCAGGGAAGGCTAACCTCGCTAGCCTTTCGACATCTGCTGCCAACTCCTGCAGCGTCTCGTCGCGCTTCTGGCGGCGATTCTTTAATTTCACGACATGGTAGGGCTGCAAAATGTCATCTCCGAAGCGTAGATTCGGGGCATGGACCAGACATTCATAGTCCAATGATTGTTCTAGTGGCAGGGATTGTAGAACCTCAGTGGCTGAACCTCGGAGCGGTGCGGCCAGGTTTATTGCCTTCTCACTGGAGTTCCAGCGATTGCCCAAGGCCACCACTTCGAACTGGGTCTTAAAGCACTTCCACGAAGTCTGTCCGTCGTAGGTAGGAGGCTTGATTTTTGAAAAGCATTCAGTAGTTTCTAACTGAGGAGAATTGTCCGCTATTCTAAAAGACAGGGGTGTGGCTACAGGGACATCAGCTACACTATTCTCGAGCCTTCTCAATCGGGACTCCATATCACTCTGTATAGAGCCTATTTTATTATTAATCTCTTCGAGTACTTTATTAAAATATTCCATTTTCTTCCGGGTTAGCATAGGCCAATATTTTCAAAATTGAAAAGATAACTAAGCTGTATCCCACTTCTGACACCAGTTGTTACGACTCTTCTCAGCCGTCGATGTTTGCGTGCAAGGTTTCTGAGAAGACAATGTGGGTTCGTTTTGGATACAGCTTAGTACTATAGATTTATTACCACAACTTTAAAAGGGATATCAATAACTATACATAGGAGATGAACACTTGCCTTCAATGCCGCCCCAGGTAGGTTCCTCCTCGTCCTCCTCTTGTTAATCCACACAGTCTCGGAGCCCACTTCCTCCAGCCAACTTGCCGCGTCCGTCGTCACCGCCGTTTTCTCTCACTCCCCCGCTGCCTCCCACATTGGAATGTCGTCTGGACTTAGTCTACCCCCAGACACGTGGGCCTTCCTCCCGCAGCTGGAATCCATCCACCTTTCCACAACTTCACACTGGGACCTCTGCCTCTCTGATATCTTGTCATACAGTGAGGAAAGAATTACCCATATTACAATATATATTTCTTTGTGTGTTTGCTGACATGTTGAGTTAGGTAATTTTGTTCTTGATCTAAGTCTAATAATAAATATTGTTGGGGGGGTGAAGTTTTTTATTCCTTCTAATTCTCTCTCTCTAAGGGTGCGCCAATATCATATATATATATATATATATATATATTCATAACTGTCCTTATTTTATCTAGAACTCTATATATAACTCATAGGGTGCAACTAGCACGCTTTCCAAAAATTGACACCGCAAGGTTTCGTTACTAAAATTGCAGAAACCAACCTCAAATCAAGCCATTTTTCTCACAATCTTAGGGCGTGACTCTTTATTTTCTTTCAGAATTTTTTAGAAAATATTTATAGAATGAGAACACAATTGAGACACTTTTATTTTGCAATATTAATTTTCTGAAGGAGTCTAGGGTTGTGAGAATAAACGTAATTTTCAGCGTTTTAGTAATATCATAATTCTGCTAAATATTTCCCAGGACGCGCCATATTGGTGCAAAAGACGATTTATTGTTTCACTACTTAAGAACGCACTCACAAAAACTTATTTAGTTGCTACAAATCTATTTATAGGACCGAACCTTGGGCTGCTACTGGCAGTATGCAATTAGCGTAGGCAATCTTCATAGAAGCTGAAAATTCTAAAAGGAACTCATACTGCTGCTGATTTAAGAAGATTCCAGAAACCCAACGCAACTGGAGTGTGACACTCATGGAATTGTGAGAACTGTCTTTCTAAAAAACTTGAATTGAGTTGGATTTCCCTAAGTATCTATGACTTTTGACAATGATTTTATACCTGTAAAATAAGCGGACATTTCATACCACTAATCTTTGTCTTTATATCATTCAAGATAATAAGAGTTAAAATAATTTATTTATATATTTATTTATAATATATTGTATATACAATTTTTATATCATCGTTATAATATCGTTTCTACAAATTTATTTATTTTTCTCTCTTAAATTGTAGATAGGTAAGATCTATATTAACATGCTATGGGTTCGATTCCCACCCCTGGACACTTTTATTTTTCCGTTTATCATTACTCTTCACGGTTCACCCTTTCATTCCTCATCCCAAATGTTATAAATAGTCATTATTTCTCCTTGAAATAAATTTTGATTTTTCGTTGAAAAGAAACATATGCGGGATAGTTTTCAAATGTCGTTTTACAATATATATTAACATGCTGTGTGTGTGTGTGTGTGTGTGTGCATTAGCGCGCCATCTGTTATAAGAAATTGAAACTATTTTTGAAGAGTATGTTTTAAAAAAACACATACGCGTCAAAAATAGTTTCTCAATTTCTTAAGATCATATATACATTTCAAGATTTTTAACCAAAAGACTTGAAACAAAAAGATGTTTGAATCATAGTATTTTGCATGAGTAATATTATTTTGAGTAACTTTAATAAAAATTTAAGAGAAGTTATCTCAAAGAGAGAAAATGTTTGATTAAAGTTAAATAAAATTGCTAATTCGTTCCAAATGCTTTTATCTTTTTTTTTTTTGCATTATATGAGAAGAGTAAATAAACAAAAAATAAATATTTAAAATTCGTGTTTTGTTTTACTTTGTTTTATTTTGAAAATTGAAAAGATGAAGTGTTGTTTTTGTCAAAAGCGCTGTATTTTACTGAAAAAATGCAAAAGCCAAGGCTGTCGAAGGTAGCTATTATGTATAAAACACTCACATAATTTAGTTTTCAACTTCATGTGTATTTAATAATGTCAAATATAATTATTATTTTAAGCAAATTGCTTCAATAACATTTCAAAATTAAGAGATTTTATCTAAATTAAATACACACACACACACGTTAAAATAAATTCTTAATCACCCTTTAAGCTCATACACTATATTAGTTTCCTTTATGGCGCATTAACCTTTATTAAAGAAGCAAAAGGTGTTCTCGGATCTGAAAACATAGTTAAAAGTTCAGACTCGGGTATTCATTTTTAAAATTCAATTCAAAGGATATTTTCTTGAATCAATGTAATCTTATATGTGTACATTACAATATTTTCTATTGTGAGTTACACAGGAGGTGTCCAGTTATTACTCTAAACTACATTGTTTACCTTTAATGATAGCTTTGGTTAAGTTTGATCAGATTAAGTAAAAAAAAGAAGAAGAAGTGAGCCAGTTTGGCTACCTTCAGAAATATTTTCATATATTTTCAAGCAAATGTCAGCAATCACTTTAGAAGCAATTTTAATCCAATAAGCAAACACATTTTAATAAAGAAGGAAGCAACAGAGATAATTTCTCTTAACCGAGAGAGGAAAGAAGGAGTGAAAAAATGTTGACAATTTTGTGTGATATCCTTAAGATAGATGGGTAGATGTAAAGTCAGGAATCATCTTAGAACAATTCACTGATTATTCTGTTAGACAGCATAAATTTTTCGAGAGGTATGACCCACTTCTTTTAGCTTATGACACAGCCTTGATTGCTTTCTGCCAAAGATTGAATTAGCACCAATAATATTATGATGTGTGGCTTTATTTTAAGAGTTAATATAGACTGTTGTGTTCATGTAGGAAAGTGATTAGATGTGGCAGTGGTATTCTAGGAGTCACTAAAGGCAATATTACCTTAAGAGCTGCTCAATGAAGTTTATTGCTCCAAATTCCCCAATCCTACCTAGTTTCTCTAAAGATGTCTTATAGAAAATGCAAGTTGATATACATCAGAATATCAAAACAATTGTATTATGCAACCAACAACTGCATTTATTTTTATGAAGAGAGCATCACAGGGTAAGAAGATAAGTTCCAAATAAGTAAATTATATGTGATGTTCCAGTTTACCAGCATTGTTACATTACTCAGACAAAATTATTTCTCATTTAAATTACTTATTTTTTTTTCTACAAGAAGATAAGACCTAATCCAAATATATAAGTAGTGTGTGATGTTTCAATAACAGCATTGTTATTGAAACGTCACACATTATTAATTTATTTGGATTAGGTTTTTTTCTTGTAATTCTAATCTACAATCCAAATTGTGCTTTATCATTAGATTTCCTCACTTGTTACCTTATGATTTTTACCTATAATCTAAATTAAACATCTTACATGTAATAAAGAGTAATTTTAGGTTATTATATATATGAGGAAGCAAAATGATTATAAAATAAACACCACAGTGGTAAATTAATTCTTCAAATTATCTACTTTCAAAATTTTAATTATATTATATACATTGCAGGAGTGCTAGTAAGACAGAGACACAGGCTTATGTACAATGATCTTTAAAATAAATATTAATCAGATTAATTTGAGAGAATGAGAAGACTAAATCAATGTTTCTCAACTTTTTTCACCAGTAATAACACTTAGAAGTTAAATGCAGTTAAATCTGGCTATAACCACATCACCCAGGACAAAGATTTTATGTTACTATAACCATGTTATAATCATGGTTAAAATAATGGGACTTATAAAACTAAGGATCTTAAAGTAATGATGTTATAATCATGTTGCTGTTAAAAAGAAGACTGTTATAACAAGATTGCACTGTGGATATTTGTCAAACATAAAAATTGTCTACTAGAGAATTGGAATTATTAAATATGATTTTTTTTTTCAATTTAAACAACTTCCTACTGTCCTTGCTGCGATGGAAAATATTGATTGCATCTGACTCATCAGTAGTGAAGCCATCCAGCAGTTTTGTAAGTTTACCAGAACACTCTTATATTGTATTGGGCAGTTATTATTATATATCTATATCTTTAAGAGTAATTATTGGTAAAGGTTTCTAAAGAAACTATAGGCATAAACTCTTTGACGACATTAGAAATTATACAAGTATGTACAATTACAATTGGCTTCTTTTTGAGAATCGTGTGCTAAATTGCTTACTGCACATGTATATTTGAAATATTTAGGACATTTTTAGAATAATTACATGCTCAAAGCATTGTTAGGTGTTTTGTCTTTTATTTGATTTTGTTATAAATAAGCAGCATACAAATATTTTGACATTTGACACAGTTGAAGAGCTCTCAAGACTCATTTATGTTTTGCAACCCACCTCTTAGGAAACACTGGTCTAAAGATGATGCATTAGCGGGCCATCTGTTATAAGAAATTTAAACTTTTTTTGATGCGTATGATTCTTTTTGAAATACAATGATTTTCTACTGCCCTTACTGCAGTGATAAATAACCAATCATAGCAATGGAGCTGGTTTGAATTAGTATGGAAATATCTACATAATAATTTTTTATATAGCCCACTAAATGTTTACAATGAGTACAATTTCACTAGTTAGTGCATCTAACCAAATATAAGGAGTCTCAACCCTTTATCTATCTTGATTATCAAAGCTTGTACTAAATTTAGTTTAGAGCGATTGAAGTATAAAGTTGAGCCATTGCTTATGGCACATCAAGAACAGGGTTTAAACTCTCATGTAGAAACAAAGTTTTAAAATATCTTATTTTCCTCCTGCCTTCTTCACACTACAATTTATCAAAGATGATATGTTCACATTTTTTTCCATACAAAAATGATATTTTTTCAAAAATGAAATAATTAGAAAATTTCAACAGAAGGGAAGAGGGGGATCATAAATGTAGGCAATTTTTGAGAAAAGTAAACATTAGATTTTAATTATGAGATAATTTTTCATATTAAGCAATACAAAAATTTAATTTTAAAAATTTCTTTGAGGTCAGTAAATATATATATATTAAACATAAAGGTGTGGGAGAATGATATTCATGTACCAAAATAGGCACTTCTCCTTTTAAATATGCAGTAGATTAATGCGCATAATGTTTATCACCCCAGTAAAAAAAATTACTAGAGGTGATAAGAAATTCGCTATAACACCAGTTTTGGTGAATTAAGACAAAAGGTCAACCTGTATACCATAGTTAGAGGCAATGGCCTTCATCAGTACAGTGGTGGCTTTAATTTCATAACATCCTATGAAAGGAGTTATGAAATTGGTAGAATTTACCAAAAAGGTGTTTAAGCTGGTGAAGTGGTAGGGTCGATTATTAGGCCCAAAATTTAGTAAAAGTAAAAATGTTTACTAGGTTAATAAACATAGCGCATTGCTTTAATGCATAATTAAAGGGAAAGGTGCCTCCTTTGGTACATGAATACCATCTTCTTATAACTTTATTTTGTATTATTGGCCCCAGCCACTTCACCAGCTTAAGCACATTTTTGGTAAATTCAACTGATTTATTTTCTCTCCTCGTAGGATGTTATGAAATTGAAGCCACACCTGTATTGATGAAATATTAGCCAAAACAATGAAATAAATGTCTGAATTTGACAAAAATGGTGTTGTGGCTAATTCCTTATCACCACTAGTAAAATTTTTCATTAGGGTTATAAACGTGTATTTTTTTCTTCAATGCATAATTAAAGGGAGAGGTACTTCTTTTGGTACATATTTAGAAAAATGCTAATTTTGAATCAATACATTAATTCTTTCAATACTACACACACTTGGCTTGTAGCCACATGAAATATTGGAAGAATTGATTAATGTATTTATTGAAAATAAGCATCTTTCTGAATAAATTAAATATGGATTGCACAAATTTTTAACACACACTCACATATATACAAATTTCTGAATTCCTGTTTGTGCAGCATTGCATGCAACATCTGTGCTTCCCTTCTAGAAGAAACAAAAATCATCAATAAGGTAAATCAAACTTATTTAAATGAAATGAAAGAAAATTGAATAAGGAATATATATAATTATTATAAGAGATATAATATAAAACTTTATTTTAATTGAAAAGAAATGTTACACTACACTTATCTCTATGTATATTACCAATAATTAAATTTATATTTGTTTAAAATTATAATTATTTATACAGTAAAATATATTTTAACACCTGCTTAAACTTTTTAAAATAGCTCTTTAAAGATTACACAAATTAGCTAAATAAAAATATACTCTAATAGATATATTATAGCCCAAGTTCCCGGAGCGCAGACGCCAGCAACCCAACTCTAAATTTCCAAGTCTAAATAAATGAACACTATATGTAATATTTTAGTTGCAGCATTGCTTTCATAATCAGACTATATAGTTCCTAATAAATATATCAGAATGCCAACTTATGATTAAAATGGAATATTTACAAACTTTTTTCAATAAAAATAGAAATTGCTAAAATTTTGATGGTAAAGATAAAAAATATATTTAAGTTCATCAGCAATGATCCACAAATAGTTCACCAGTTTGATTAGTGAACCACACTTCTATTATAATTGGTTGTGATTTTCTTATATAAAACGGTAGGTAAACTAAAAAATTTTCAATATTTGAAGGTAACATTTTTTACAGTCACCTCACCTGGTTATTAAAAATGCTACTCTAGCATGTAATACCACATTATAAAGCACAAAAAGTGTTTTCCCTTACTCCTGTATGACATAAAATAACTATCATTTAAATATATATATTGATATGGCAAAAATACATGAGCCTCTCACAAATGATTTTAGGAGGAATAAAAAAGTTTGAGGGGCAAATATTCTGGCTTATGATCAATAAAGGTAATTGTAAAAATGGATTCATTAATATTTGTCATATATGGACCAGTTTGCTTAGAAGCTGAAAGCCAAACTGACCTAGCTTGAAAATATATCTGGCAATAAGCCTGTAAAATCTAGATACCAAAAGGATAAAAGCAGGTATGAACAGGTGAAACAGAAAAAAATTAATGGGTTTGAAACATATATTAACCTTTATAATTGAATTTACTTATCATTATATATAGAGTGTTAAAAATGGCATATCCTGACCAGGAGCACATGTGCTTTTCAGAAGGCAGAGCGCCATCTGGTGGAACAGAAATCAACTATTCATTGATTTAGCCTGTTCCCTGATATTTGGCCAACCCATTTCAAGTAAAAAGTAAATATCAAGAAATTGGGTTGGCCAAATATCAGGGAACAGGCTAAATCAATGAATAGTTGATTTCTGTTCCACCAGATGGCGCTCTGCCTTCTGAAAAGCACATGTGCTCCTGGTCAGGATATGCCATTTTTAATATTGATTTTCAACACCTGATCTTTTATTTTTTTCTTTTGTTTTTTAATATATATAGAGTGTGTAAACCATATAAATTGGGTACTGCCAAGTAAAAGCAAATTAGATAACACTATATTTAAATATTTTATTTTTCAAAATTGTTCATATTTTCATATACAATAGAACCTCCATGAGAGAACACTCCCGCTAGAGAACACTTCTCTACTAATGATAGTTTTCATCACCAATACTACTACTTTTACTATTTTTCTGTTCTTCAGTAAGAGGATATATCTCTCAAAAAAGACACTTTGGCTCTGGAACTATAGATGTCCATTAGAGAGAGGTTCTTCTGTATATTTATCAACACCTGGTAATAATACCAAATCAAAATAAATAAATAATGCGTGACATTCCAGCAAAAATGATGTTACCATCATCAGAAAAAAGGTTTTCAGAATTCAATACTGTTGTATAATGATTAAAAAAATGTTGTTGCCGAAACATCAGACACTATTTATTTGAATTTGGTCTTATTACCTTGTGTTTTTAATCTATACTCCAAATTTTACCTTATCATATATATATCAATTTAGAATCTAGTTCTTTTCCTATTTATAATTTTATGTTTTAGCATACATTTTCCTGGAGCTGTCTCTTTTGCATTGAAAAAATGACCCATCATTCTCCCATAGTCAAAGAAAGAATCCGACCGCTTTTCATTGTATCTGTTTGTGATGGTATTGATATGAGTAAGTACCTTTTTATATATATTAATTATTACATAATCAAATAGATTAATACAAAGCAAGTAGAATACTTTGTTAATTTTTTAAAAGAATCCTTTCCCCCAATATTAACCATATAAGGGTCACTCCAAAGGTTTTTGCAATCATTTATTTTTATTAAAGTATTCACCCTTAGCACCTATTCAAGATTCATCCGTGAAAACCAATTATCAAAGCACTTACGCCAGTCATCTTAGGGGATGGAATTTACGGCATTAAAAAAGGCTTGCAGTGCTTCATCAGTGTCAAATTTTATCCCTTTCAACAATAACTTTTGTAATTAAAAAAAAGTCACAAGGTGCTAGGTCTGGTGAATATGGTGGATGAGTGATTAATTGGACACCAGAGTTGGCTAAAAACTCTAATGTTTGGGCTGAGGTGTGCGGTCTTGCTTTGTCATGGTGAAGAAGGACTCCTCTAAATTGAGCTCTTGGTCTGCTTTGCTTGATTTTTCAAATACTTCTGGAAGGCATTTTGTTGTATACAAGTCACTATTAACTGTTTTTCGATCTTCTAACTTCACAATATCAATGAAACCACTTTTTCTAAAAAAACAAGCGACCATTTGTTTTCTAACACTTTGCGCTCTGCGAACTTTCTTAGGAGGAGGTGATTTTGAAGAGCACCAGAGTAGATTAGTTTTTTTTCAGGATCAAAATTGTAAATCCAAGTTTCATCACCAGTAATAATATTTAAAAACAGCCTTTGATATGCCTTCCTCAAATTTTTTCAACATGAAATTGCACAATTTAACGCGACCAAGTTTTTGGTTTTCAGTCAAGCTGTGAGGTACCAATCTACTAACAAGTTTTCTGTATTTTAAATAATCATTAATGATGGTGTTGACTGCTGCCAATCCAATGCCCACACTTTTCTCTAACTGCTGATATGTAATTCTTCAATCTTCTCTAAGTAAAAATCTTCCCAGCTCAATTTTTTCTTGGGTCACTGCTGTTGGTGGTCGACCTGGATGAGGTTCATCTTCAAGGTTGATCTAAAACAGTACTTTTCATGCATCATGTGGATGATAAGCAAACAAGGAATTTGAATCCTAGAAGATGATGGACAAACAGCCTATTATAATATGGCATTTTAAAAATAAATGCAATTGATCCAAGCTAGGCCTTTTAATTTAAATATGAATTTGTTTTATGTTTTCAATTAGATTTTTTGATATTGTGTGTGTGAACTGGTAAATTTCATACACATCTATCAAACTTGAATGAATCTGCTCTATTTTAATAATATTTGGAAACCAATACATAATGTATATTTTAAATGCTACTATGGAATTTATGTTTGCCTGATATGCAATTTGTGTAACAGCTGCAATTCTACTTGATCAACTTAAAATAGATTCAAGAATTTATCATGCTTATTTTGATGAGGCATACCAAAAGAAGGGTTATTTCAAACCAGTTGAAGCTTATAATAATGCTTTAGTAAGTATGATTTGATTGCTGTAATAAAAATATTATATATATTTGGTGTAAGCATTTTTTTTTTAATCCAGAAACCTGATTTAATCAAATAACTATTATATACAGTAGAAACTACAATAGCAGATGGGTGTGCTTGAGGACTCTTCTAAACAATGAGCAGTTATCATAACTAATATTGCCCTACCATTGAAAATATTTCTCTCCAGTGGACAGTTTTGCTAGTGGAAACCTCCAAACAATGGATGCTTTTCCAAGGCATTATTAATTAATTTTAAATATAATCGACAATCCTGCTAACTCTCTGACAAATGAAAAATTTATCAACAGTAAAAATTAAATTTGGCTAATATATAATGAAATGAAAAATAATAACTATACTCTGTTTTATTAGTCATAATTTTTTTTCACATTTTAGCACTAAGCTTTTATTTTTAACTAGCGGACGTACCCGGTTTCGCCCGAGGTTTTACCCGAGTAAAGGTTTGTCTAGCGAACATTTGTTAAAACAATTCTCTAAAAACTTATTTAAAAAAAAAAAGTTATATTTTGATAAATTGAAACTCGTAAATTTGAATCTCTCGATAAAGTGAACATTTTTTCCCGGTCCCTGTGTGCCGTGTCATCCTGAATTTTGTCTTTCCTAATTTTCTACATTAGAAAATCAGTTTTATCTAGTGAACTTTTTTTCCCGTGTCACATTGCCGTGTCGTCCTGAGATAATCTTACTTTTGATAAATAATATTTAAGATAACAAACTTAGTGATAAGAAAACTTGTTATCATCGTCACAATGGGGGTACTGCTTGCGAGTTAAATCTACAAATCTGCAAATAACTCGAAGGATATTCAAGATATTCATGAAATTATTTTTCAAAAACCTTCCCGGTGATATACCTAATAATATCCCAAAATTTCACGGCGATTGGATGTATGGTTTTTGAATCTATAGAGTACAGACAAACAGACAGACAGACAGACATTCAATTTTATATATATAGATAACCTAATATAATAAAATTGATTAACTTACTTATAAATTAAGGCACAATTTGGATTATCTCTATATATATAAAAGTCAATGTCTGTCTGTTTCGCGATAAACTCAAAAACTACTGAACCAATTGGTACCAAATTTTGCATGCCGCTTTTTATAAACCTGAGGAAAATTTTCGGCTACATTTTGATTAGTATTTTTGGCTATTTCTCTTTTTCATTTGAAGAACTTTTTTTTACACAGAGTAATCCGGAATGAAATGAATACCCAAATATGGCCATTTTTTATAAGCATCGGTGGTTAAGTGGTAGAATGCTCGCCTGCCACGTGGGCGGCCCGGGTTCGATTCCCGGCCGATGCATTTTTTTTTACAACTTTTAAAACTCATTTATATTATATATAATACTAGACGTATGACCCGGCTTCGCCCGAGAATTCCTCCGATTGCAATTTCCTTCATACTGAAAGTACATCAATAATAAATATTAGAAGTGCCATAGAATAGCAATACAGAAGTAACACATAAACTACAGGAAAAAAGTGCGTGTAATGGCAAAAATTGTATTATATTAGTGTTTAGGTATTTGATTTAATTAATATAGTTGATATAATAATATATATTTATATTATATATAATATAAATGAGTTTTAAAAATTGTAAAAAAAATGCATCGGCCGGGAATCGAACCCGGGCCGCCCGCGTGGCAGGCGAGCATTCTACCACTGAACCACCGATGCTTATAAAAATGGCCATATTTGGGTATTCATTCCATTCCGGATTACTCCGCGTAAAAAAAAAGTTCTTCAAATGAAAAAAAGAAATAGCCAAAAATACTAATCAAAATGTAGCCGAAAATTTTCCTCAGGTTTATAAAAAGCGACATGCAAAATTTGGTACAATTGGTTTAGTAGTTTTTGAGTTTATCGCGAAACAGACAGACATTGACTTTTATATATATAGAGATAGATATATATTATTATATCAACTATATTAATTAAATCAAATACCTAAACACTAATATAATACAATTTTTGCCATCACACACACTTTTTTCCTGTAGTTTATTTGTTACTTCTGTATTGCTATTCTATTGCACTTCTAATAATTATTATTGATGTACTTTCAGTATGAAGGAAATTGTGCAATCGGGGGAATTCTCGGGCGAAGCCGGGTCATACGTCTAGTAGATTATAAACACAAGGTAATAAGACCAAATCCAGATAAATAAATAGTGTGTGACATTTCGGTAACAGCATTGTTACCAAAACTTCACACACTATTTATTTATTTGAATTTCTGCTCATAAAACCAAAGAATAGTTTATCTTAATGAACGATTTGAAGTTATTCAGATGCATATAAATGGGAATATTTGCCAGATAGTGAAAAAAATAAGTAAAATACCAGTGAATTTCCAACATTTTAGAAGAAACAAAAAATATATTTTTTTAACTCATTAATTATTCAAAAAGATGTGATTTTAAAGTATTTGCACCTATTACAGAGCAAACAAAAAATAATTCTTAGGATTAAATATACACAGATTTACATGAATCAAGCAGCAGAGTTCATAAAATTTGTATTAAAGAGAGTTAAATTATTTTGATCTGGAAAAATCCATGTTTCACTTCTGCAAATTTTCTGTCATAGATAAAGTGGAGTGTGGTTTGTTCAGTTTCTCCGCAGGAACAATTAGGGGTTTCCAAAAGACCTTTTTTGTGTAACTAGTACTGGAATTTTTCATGTGGCTAATTGCTTCTTCATATTATTTATTGAACAATCACGCCAAAACAGTGCCATTGATTCAACTTTGGCATAAAGTTGCTTTAAGATGAGCTATCGAAACATCAAAGACTGCTGATATTAAGAAATGCATGCTAGAGGTCATCAAAAGAATTAGTTACATTTTGCTAAAGGCCATATTAGATTTTAGTCGTGTTTCTAAAGATTCTGAAACAAAAATAGCAAAGTTGACCTGCAACTGCAGAAGAACACAATTGTTTATCTTTTTTCCTCTAGTAGTGTTGTTGCAGGATAATGCGAGACCTCACACAGATAAACTACTTAAACACTAATTGCTTGTTTTTGGTGGGAGCTTCAACAACATCCATACTATATTCTGACTCTAGTCCATGTGACTACCATTGTTTGGGCTATTAAACACGATTAAGCAAGGAATCTATTCATATCAATTATTTTTCTTTAATGCCCGAATTAAAGCTCTACCCAGACTAAAAATATATGCTACAATTATAATGGTGATTATATTTATTGAATTTTCTTTAATTTACTTTTCAGTGCACCTATTAAATTTAATTACTCCACAAAATGGGGGTCAGTGGAAGGATGGTCTAAATCGTTGGTTTTCAACCGCTTCCCGGATTCGATTCCCGCATTGGACACTTTTTCTGATTTATAAAAAGAATGCTCTTCCAATGGCCCTCGATTCTTGAAAAAGTCCAACCCCACCAGAGAGTGCAAGTAACCAAACGGAGCTCTGGCACATTTGTAAGGCAAAGTCACATGTGTAGACATGTGGTGCACTTACAGTAAAAGCAGTCGCTTGCTTCTACCCACCATGATTATCATGGTTGGTACCACATGTACTAGGGATAAGCAAAAAAAAAAACACAAAATAAATCACAGTGCTTCTTTGGACATGAATATATATATATATTGCTAATAAAGGTAATTTTTTTTTAAAGTGGTTGAAATAATTTGGATAGAGAAATGTATGCATATATATTTTTAACAGAGAAGCATGCTTACTCTGATTTATAATAATTAAATAATATAATGAAGGAATTCATTTTTATATTACTTTTTATAATTGATTGAAAATATCTGGTTCATTACCCCAGTTATTTTTTGTTTTTTGGACAACCTCATGGCGTGTCAAAGCCGATTTAAATTCTTGGTTCCTTTGTTAAATCTTGCTGTTAAACAATTTAAATATTTATTTATACATTCATAATATTTACCTCAGAAATAATAATATAAACTTAGTTTACTCATTATATTTCTCTTTTTCTTTTTTTTCAGATATATATAAGTTAAACCTGTCTAATGCGCCCCCTCTTGGGACTCACCAAAATAGGGTGCTATAGAGAGGGGGTGCTATAGACAGGTTACTTTTAATGTAAAATATTTACATTTTAATGTTTAAAATAGGGCACTATAGAGAGGAAGGCGCTATTTAGAGGGGGCGCTATAGACAGGTTTACCTGTATATATATTTATTTTGAATGAAGGGATTTTTCATAATCAATTAATAATAGCATCAAACTTTGTCTAAAAATATAGAAAAAAAGAGCATTATTATATCAATTATTTTTTTTGACATAAATAAGGCGTGTGTAAATTCAAGGTGTAGGAAAATAAACTTATTGACACCACAAAGTATATTGTATTTCGAAAATTTAATTTTCCAACAGATTATAGACTAATCTTACAAGATGCCTCATTTTATGTTTTTTGTTCAATTGGAAATTGTTTAACAATTAATTTATTAAGCCAATATTTACACAAGATAACTTTCAGTATTTTCCAGGTTGATCGGATTGTTCCAATTGATATTGTTATTGGAGGGCTGCCTTGCGATGACATCCTTACTCCCAATGAAACCCACAATGAAAGCTGCCATGGTATTTAAAAATATATACAATTTTATAAACATGTTATATATTAAACTATTTTGTTTTCAAAAGTAATTTTGATATTACAATTTTTTTTACAAAATACACTAATACAGTAGAACCTTCCTGTAAAGGAGACCTAATTGCAGAGCCAAAGTGTCCTTTAGGGAGAAATGTCCTCTTACTGAGAGTTGCTAAATTGTAAAAATGGTAATTTTGTAAATGAAAACTGTCCTTTGTGGAGAGGTGTCCACTAAAGGGAAGTTCTACTGTACCTTCCTAATGTAGATTTCATGGGATTATACGAACAAAGTACTGAAACGACACAAGCATCTCAATAGTAAGGATTTGGTCTTGTTAAATTTTGAAATTATAAAATAATAGAGACAAAATATTTCAGAAAAATAACAAGGCACAATTTTGCACAGTGATAAAGCTCTGTATAATGGCATCTAATTACTATGCTAATTGCTTCTATTTTATTTGTTTAATTGTATAACGAATCTAAAGTTTTACGAAGGAGCCTCTTTTATTATACTTATGCAAGCTTTCGAACCTTTCGGTTCTTCCACAGGCGTGGCTAGTATGACTATACTAACAGGGTATAAGCGTGCTTGAGCCATTATATACAACATATAAATTTACATGCGGAGTGATATTTCAAATGTAATAAAAATAGAAATAGGAATTATGACTATAAAATAAAACTATGTAAATGAACTTAAAGATTTTTAAAATTTAGATAAAATTATGGCAAAAACTTTTAAATACGTTAAAAGTTAAGTAAAATAATGATATTCACTGTATGTAAGCAGTGCGACACTTTAAAATTTCGTAATGTTTAAAACCAGTATAATTTAAAACATCTCAACACAGAAAAACCAAGCAGGGGTCCACTCCAACCCGACCACACACCCGAGTATATAACTATTGAGATATTTTATGATATATTTCCGGTAGATCTATTTTCCTATTGATGCTGTTTGTTTGTGTTGATATGATGGATTCCAGTACCAATCTGTGCTGTTTATTGTTTATGTGCTGATAAAGGATTTTAGGATGATCTAAGTTAAAGTTATGGCCAGTGTTTGAAATATGTTGGTATATAAGTGATTTCGGGTCTCTATTGTTTATGTTTCGTTTGTGTTCGGTGATTCTGATATACGCGGCTCTGCCAGTCTCCCCCACATAGGAGGCTGGGCAATCCTGGCAAGAAACCGTGTATACTGCTCCGGTGGAGTGGATGGGATTGTTGGGTGTGTCTGCTTTGGTGATAGGATTGATATAACTATTGGTCAAACTAAATATACATCATTATAATTATATATGTATAATCATTCCATAGATGGGCATATTACTTCAAACACAAAACTCTTTTCTAATCAATTCATAAACTTGTGCTATAAATGTGTTTCAGATCATAAGAAATCATTATTCACATTTACAGAATACTTTAGAATATTGAAACTTATTGAAACATTTAACCACAGTATCAGCCGCAAGAGGAAAACTCATTTTCTTTTCTATATAAATGATGATGCAATATTCTGCAGGGACCATATTGAAAGATTCCTTGAGGTAAGTTCTATCTAATTTGATTAAAAAATAATCTTCTTAATATTTGTGAGATAAAGTATGTAAGAAGAAAAGAGCATAAAGCATCTAATATAATTATATGGAATTAAAACCCTTTTTTTTTTAGAAATTTGAATAAACTGATACAATATAGAATTGATTAATTTGATTTGTGGAGAGATAGAGAAAAGTATTTTTCAGCATATAAAGCAATTAATTCTACCCATAGTTGATATATGACCTCATTTTAAGTGAGTGTTAATACTTCATATTGATATTTTTATTTAATATTTTTTATTCAACAATTATTAAATGGAAATGGCTTTAAACCTATTTTAAACCCTTTCAACACTAATATCCAATTAACAAAAAACTACACCAACCTCTCAAACTAAATGGCTGTGGACATCAGATGTCATTTTACAGTAGGAAAATGCTATTACACACTTAATTTCCCATGTGAAATCTATCTTCAAGTCTTGAATTATTCCTCTTTCCATCCTCCCTTGTTTTCCGATTCACTCTATCAAAAAAAGTTATAAAAGTTTTTGTAGTCTTTCAATATTGTACACTTTAAGCTTTTATATAGCTTTCATATGATTAACACATGATAATATATATACATAATGAAAGAATACCATAAATATATACCCTAAGAAGTCTTGCAAGCTCAAATAAACCTATTAGCAGAATATATATCAACTAAACATTGATTTAGGTATATTCCATTATATTAGCCAACCCAATTTTCTTATAAATCAAGAAACACCATGTATTCCAATCACATATGTATTTCATGCTGTTGACCCTTGTCAGCCTGGTGCAAGCTATACCCCTATGATCAAAAAGGGTATTGGACAGTTAACCCTATAAGAACCATGCCATGATCTATAGACTTTAGCGAAGGTTTGGCCAACGGCCATTGCATTGATTCATTGATGTGGGAAAAAAGTGGGGTTAGAGAAAATTCTTTCCCATGCTTTTTTATTTTATTTATTTCATCTGTTAATATAGTCCATATTTGATCATTTACTCTTAGGTTACTTTATTTTTCTTCTCCCAATTATATATATCTCAGTAAAAGGGAGAAGAAACTTATTTCTGATAATCAGGCTTCCAATTATTCGAAAGATTTAGATATTTTCACTCCTGTTTTATCCTAGAAAGTTGGGAGGTAACCAAGAGTGAGGTGTCGCTTCACTGAGGTAAAACGGACTCCAGTAATCTCGTTTATTAACATAAATTGACTGACTACTGGTAGCTAAAAACTGTCGCTATTTATATACAAAATTCTATGAAAACCATTATGCAAAACAGGATATTTGCATAGCCATAATTCAATATGCAAATACACTACACCCTCCCCTCCTAATAATATTGGAGTCGGTCAGGCGGTCTTCTGGATCGCTGGGGTCTAGGGCTCCGACTCGGGACTTTTCCTCCAGAAGCAGCAACAGGATTCTGGTTGGCTCTAACTGGTGCCAAGTTCTGCCTTGTTGACCGCAGCTTCTCTTGCTGGGGTCTAGGGCTCCGGCTCAGGACCTTTTCTCCAGAAGCAGCAACAGGACTCTGGTTGTCTTCAATTGGCGCCAAATTCCACATCTGGCAATCTCCTCTCAGGGATCTCCAGGCCAACTTGAGAGGGCTTCATCTCAGGATGGTTTTCCAGGGTTTCCGTAGATGTACCTGGAAGTACTAACCTTGGATCTTTCAGTACTGTAGCCTCTGGTTTTTCCTTTACAGGGCGCAACTGGTTTATGTGCCTCTTGAAAGATTGGTCCTCATATCCTATTAGGTAGTGACGGCAACTAAGGAGTTTTAGTATTGTGCCCAGCTTCCACTTTGGTCCAGCAGCATAATTCCGGAAATAAACATCGGAACCTATGTTGAAATTCTCTTGCTTTTTTAGGGCATCATAAAACACCTCCTTTAAATTCCATTTTAGGCATTAGATTTGAAAACCTTGTTTTCAAATTCCTTTTCATCAATAGTTCTGCAGGCGATTCCTTCATCACTGTCTGTGGAAATGCTCTCTGAGCCAATAAAAATCTCTCCAAGTTTGTCTCAAGGCCATCCTTTCCACTGTTCTTCCTTAGTGAGGTCTTGAACTCTAGCACATAGCGCTCAGCTAATCCATTTGTGCTTGGATTGTATGGGCTTGTTTTTGTATGCTGAATTCCGTTCATCTTGGTGAATTCCTCAAATTCCCCTTAGACAAACTGTCGCCCATTATCCGTTACCAATAATTCCGGCAGTCCGAACATTGCAAACACTTGCCTAAGATGGTAAATAATGGTTTTGCTGGTTATTTCTTTCAGGACGAAAATCTCCAACCATTTTGTATAGGCGTCCACTATGACCAAAAACATTCTACCCATAAAAGGGCCTGCCAAATCCATATGTAGGCGATGGCAGGGTTTTTCGGGCCAAGTCCATTTTGAAATCGTGGAGGGAGGCATATTTGCAGATTCCTGACAGATGGTACATTCCTGGGCCATATCTTCGATCTTCCCATCTATTCCAGGCCACCAAAAATATCTCCGTGCGAAAATTTTCATTTTTACCATTCCAAAATGCATCTCATATAGGTCTCTCAAAATCTGCGATCTCAACTTGGGAGGAATTACTATCCGTTCCCTCCACTGTAAAGCAGCCAAAATCCACACTTAGTTCATTCCTAATTTTGTAGAAAGGGAATAAAGGATTTTCTTTAGAGATTTTTGGTACTTGCCAATTGTCTTCCCAGACATTCCTCAAAACAATTGTGAGGATCTTGTCTCTTATAGTTTCAAAAGCTACATCCCGGAATGAAAAAGGTACTTCATTCATTTTTCTCAGAAGCAAGACTTGATCCTCATCAATAGACTCTCTCTCAACTGCTTTTAACGGCAACCTTGATAAAGCATGCGCATTTCTGTGGTCGTCAGTCTTCCAAAATTCAACTGAGTAATGAAAAGCACCCAGCTTTAACGACCAACGCTTTATCCTTGACGCTGCACATACTGGAATCGGTTTGTGAGGTGAGAACAAGTGCATCAGCGGCCTGTTATCCGTCACCAACACAAACGAGAGTCCTAGAAGGTATTGCCTGAATTTATCACAGCCATAAACAATACTTAAAGCTTCTCTCTCAAGCTGGGAATAATTTTTTCAGCATCCGTAAGGGTTAGCGACGCAAACGCTATTGGACTCTCCTGCTCATTTTTGTCTCTGTGACTAAGTACCACACCAAGTCCATAGCTTGAGGCATCGCATGCCAGTACCAGTTCCTTCGTTGGATCATAGTGTGCCAATACTGACTCATTGGTCAAAAATGATTTGCATCTATTGAACAATATCCGATGTTCTCTTGTTCATTTCCAATGAGTATTTTTCTTCAACAACTTGTAAAAGGGAGTTAAAATATGAGAGATATTCTTTATAAATCTGATGTAGTACATCAACATTCCGATAAATGATCGTAACTGGCCAATGTTCTTAGGCTCAGGAGCATTAGAGACTGCTTGTTTCTTGTTGATCAATGGATGCAGGCCGTTCTTATCGATTCGAAAACCCAAGTATTCAACCGAATCAACAGCGTACCTGCATTTATTTTTATTCAATTTCAAGCCTTTGTCCTCTAATCTTTTAAATACCAGCTCTAACTTGGCTTTATGCTCATTTGCATCTCTACCTGACACCAAAATGTCGTCAATATAACAAGCTACTCCTGGTATGTCCGCAAAAATGTTGTCCATCAACCTCTGGAATTTATTCGGTGCTACAGCCACACCATAAGGGAGTCTTTTATATGCAAACAATCCCTTCGTAGTATTTATATTTACTACTCCTTTGGCTTCTGCCAGCTCTACCTGAAGATAGGCCATTGAAAGGTCCAGAGTTGAGAAAACTGTACTACCCGATAATTTAGAAAAAATCTCATCTATCGTAAGCAATGGGTATTTATCCAATATAATTGCCTTATTTGCCATACTCCTAAAATCTCCACAGATTCTAATTCTGCCATCTTTCTTCAAAACTGGTACTATGGGTGCTGCCCAGTCGGTGTAATCAAGAGGCTCTAAAATTCCTTTATCTACCATGTCCTCCAATTCATCCTCCACCTTTTTTTTTATAGCAAACGGCAAACTTCGAGCCTTACAAAACACTGGTGCTGCGTCCTTCTTAATGCAAATGTTTAATTTTACATCTTTTAAACAACCCAGTTCATTATTTAATAAAATTGAATATTTTTCAATTAATAACTTCATGCAAGATTCTTTGATGATTTCATTTACATTTAGTAACCTACAGTAGTCAATATTCAAGAATCTTAGCCATTCCCTTCCCAGTAAAACCTCTGGGAAACCTTCATCCGCCACTATTAATCTAAGTCTCTTTCCGGCTTCTCCAACAAAAACGTCCCTTTCTCCTAATATCTTGATAGGAATATTGCACAAGGTTTGTAAATTCTTTGAAGTAGGAAATAATTTTAATTTCCAGAACTTCTTGAAGATGGTTTTCGGCATCAATGTTACCGGACTTCCAGTATCCACTACCCACTTTAATACATTTCCGTCTAAAGTGAGCGTAACTTTAACCTCCGTTTCGCCCTTGAGGGACAGTATCTGTTCTTGCACATAACTATTTTTCTGTGCATAATTTGCTGCTTTGCATACTTTACTTAGATGCCCAATCTTTTTGCACTTATAACAAGCCTTTGACTTGTGTGGGCATGCTGGTGCTAGGTGGGAATTCCTTTCGCCGCACCGGTAGCACCTTCTCACTCCTGCCATAGACCTATATTTCTGCACAGGGGTGTGCCTCTCCCTTCTATTTCTTTCAGAATGCAAGGTCACTTTACCTATGCAATTTCCATGCAGTTCACTAACATCCGTCTCGGCTAACTCGTACGAGACTGCAATGGCAAATACTCTATCCAGCTTTACGTCATCATCTTCCTGCAAGAGTCTTTTCTGGAGGGCTTCGGATGACAAGCCTGCTACGAATCTATCCCGTAACATCATCTCCAGCATACTGCAAAATTCACAATTTGTGGCTAGGTGCTTCAGTTCTCTTAGATACTCAGAAACAGTTTCAGTTTCTTTTTGCACCCTTTTCAAGAACATGCATCGCTGAGGTATTACTTTTGGCTTAGACGCTAGATGTTGTCTTATTTTTTTAATTATTACTTCATAAGACTGCGCTTTAATTTTTTCAGGGTAGAACAAATCATTTCCTAGTTTAAGGAGTTAAGAGTTTAAGAAACTTAACAAGATTACAACCTTTTTCTGGTCACTTGTTTCATTAACTTCGCAAGCCGCTTCAAATCGCTGTACGAAGATTTCAAGATTTTTTTCCTCCGAATTAAAAACTCTGAACGGTACAGTTTGATTAGTTGCCATCTTTCCTCAGTTTGATGTTTTGAGTCAGTCGTAGGTCCGCAATCCTTACAACCTCGTGGTCGTTCCCATAGACACGTACCAATCGTTGCAAAACTCGTAGTCACTACCGTAGCTTCCTGTAGATTTTCTTGTCGCCAGAGTTTTTTTTTATCCTAAAAAGTTGGGAGGCAACCAAGAGTGAGGTGTCGCTTCACTAAGGCAAACGGACTCCAGTAATCTCGTTTATTAACATAAATTGACTGACTACTGGTAGCTAAAAACTCGCTATTTTTATACAAAATTCTATGAAAGTCATTATGCAAAACAGGATATTTGTATATCCATAATTCAATATGCAAATACACTACAACTCCAAATGAACCTGAAAGTGGTGTTCAAGTATCAGGAATATGAGTAAAAAATCATCCCCCTTCTATTATCCCAAAGCCTTTTATTTTTTTCTAAAAGAACTGGATCACAAAACAGCCATTCAACCTGCCTCTTGATTTTTCTTTTATATTTTTATAAATCCTCCCAATGTCTAAGAATTGATTCAAGTCTGGTGTGTCAGAAAATACCTACTAGATTATTACAACAGATGCATAACAAACATCTCTCATGGCTGTTTTGGAATGAACTTTGGATGTGTGAGGATACAACTGAATACTGTCTTTAGTTTTACCCACATAAAGGTAGATTCAGTAAAATATTCAAAGGTTATCTAATTGAGGCTACAACTGAATACTGTCTTTAGTTTTACCCACATAAAGGTAGATTTTGTAAAATATTCAATTGCTATATCTAATTGAGGTGCGCTACAACTGAATACTGTCTTTAGTTTTACCCACATAAAAGTAGATCCAGTAAAATATTCAAAGGCTTTCTATTTGTGTTCCAATTGAAGCTTTTTGCCTATTCAAATTGGCCTTCACCACTGTAGACCTTGCAAAAGACCTCTCTGGAAAACAAACCCATCTGACAGGAACAATATAATATATAATTGTAGGGACTTCCTCAAAAATCTGAAAAGAGCACCCTCAACATAGGTAAAGTTATCTATATGAAAAATATGCTGTTCTCTCTCTCTCTCTCGCGGTGCGAGGTTGCACGGGCGGGCGCTCCTGCTCCAACGATGAGGGCAGGAAAAATTACAACTGCATCTAGGGAGAATAAGAAAAAAAGGTTTTTATGGGGGATTCCCATGGATCATAAGAAGAGGAAGCTTTCGCCCTCTACTCAACAGGCACCTCTCACCAAACCAACGCCACCCAGGACAGGGTAGCCATGCTACCACAGCCACCTAAGAAGCATGCTGTGACACAGCTGAAAAACAACAAACAGCAGCAGGCCCTGAGCAAGTCCAGGTCAGCTGCAATCACCTTTGACCAGTGCTGCTTTGTGGAGTGGCATTCTGATTAATCTCCAGTGGACTACATCAAGGCCCTGGAGGAAAAGCTTGGAAAGTCCTCCGTGTTCCAAATTATGAAGATGTCTGGCCAGGTATTAGTCAATCTGGCCAGCATCAATATGGCAGAGCGCCTGGTTGAGGAGGGCCTCACTATTGGAATCACCCACCTGAAGACCTTTCCTTATAAGAAACTGGCGGAAAAGATAACAATTGGGAATCTTCTAATTGCTATCAGGGACAAGGACATCGTCGCGGCACTGTGGTCCTACTGCAGGGTGGTTTCCCTGAACCATGAGGCTGTGACCAGCAGCAGATACACCTGGACTACTGGCAGCAGGGAGGCCTTTGTCCTTCTAAATGAAGGCCTAAAACTCCACCAGCTCCCTGCTAAGCTGGTGATTGTCTCCAAAGGAGAGTCGACCCTCGCATACATCACCTACGGCATTGAGTGTGGCAAATGCCACCGAAAAGGACACCGGCGAGCTTCCTGTCCCTTGAAAGTCGTCCTGCCCATCTTCAGGACACACGGAGTGGACCGGAGTCTCCATACTCCCAGCCCATGCCCTCCACAAATTCTGCAGTGCTTACATCGACTGCAAGGGGTTTTGACACCATCCAGAAGACCCCCTTGGTACTTTCCAGCCCTGCCGCTGCGAACTGTCCCATCCCTATCCAGATAACTCCATCTGCTGAGCCTTCTGTACTGGTGCCGTCTCTGCCAGTGCCTTCCTCGACCGTTGCTGTACTAACAGAGGTATCTGCTAAAGAGACTCATTTAAAGAATGCACCAACCATCCAATCCACAATACCAAAGCTCCAAGAGAAACAGCCTCTACAGACCACTTTACAACAAGTAGAGGAGTTGTTCGAAAGCTTGAATGCCAACACCATCCTAGAACCTCTCTATAAAAACTTTTATAGGGAGGAGATAGAAGACGCTGTTGTCTCCCCTTCTAACAGGGGGGACATCCTCGAGTACCTGACGCCTGAGCAGAGGTCTGCTCTGAAGCTATTCCTTGACATGGAAATAGCACATGTCGGGGAAATGTCCGATCTACAGGGAATGCTGTCCGACTACAGGACGGAATGTGACATCATACCAGACGACCCTCAGTGGGATTCGTCTGATGAAAATAATATTTAAGTTCCATTTAAAAAATTTAAAAATATATATATATTAACTCTATATAATTTTAAATGTACAATCAATAAGTATGTTTCAATCTCAAATCTCTCTCTTTCTCTCTAGAAAAAACACAGAGAAAATACAAATAGAACTTATGAATTTTTCCTAAATACCTATTGTTTAGCAATCTTAGAGAACAAACCTGGTAATTCAAGAGACCTACCACATTTATATCCTCAGTCAAAACCATCTATGATAATTACAAGGATGATGGTGACCTAAACGAAATGATAATGTACTGCTAAATGAATGAGAGAAAGGGCCATAAACATAACAGAAAATTGGGTGTGAACATATTACAGATAGCTCTATTGAACCTCTACATCCTATCCAGCTAGCATTCATTTGAATTTAACGGAGTTAAATTTTATTTTCATATTTCCAAGCCACACACCTGGAATGGCCATTTATTTGCTTCACATGCTAACCATTAAAAGTATCCACACCAAGTGTGGTTAGGGCTTGTCTCTTAGAGTATAAAAACACAATGGTTAAAAATAGTATTCACTACATAATATTTAAAATTTGAGTTTTTAACTAGTCCAGTTCAAATTCTCAAAATATTATTTAATATAAAATAATTATACTTTTACTCTAGATATTTATTTTTTACTAGCGGACGTACCCGGCTTCGCCCGGGTTTTACCCGAGTAAAAGTTTGTCTAACGAATCTCTCGATAAAGTGAACATTTTTTTCCCGGTCCCTTGAAAAATACTCGATAAGTTGAATAAAATCAATATTAATTGGTTCCCTCGGTAATTGGAAGTTAAAGGAATAGTATCTTGCCTTGGAATTGTATCATTATTCTTGTATGGATGTACCCGGCTTTGCCCGGGTTTTACCCGAGTAAAGGTTTGTTTAACGAATCTCTCGATAAAGTGAACATTTTTTCCCCGGTCCCTTGAAAAATACTCAATAAGTTGAATAAAATCAATATTAATTGGTTCCCTCGGTAATTGGAAGTTAAAGGAAGAGTATCTTGCCTTTGAATTGTATCATTATTCTTGTCTCAAATAAATTGCCATGTCATCCTGAATTTTGTCTTTCCTAATTTTCTACATTACAAAATCATCATATCATCATGATAATATTTAGAGCAGATTGTTGAATTATAACAGATAAATTAGAATATTTATCTTGATTATTTCTAGGCGAAAAGTTATTTCAAAAATTTTATTTGCTAGAAACCTTCCCAGTACTATACTAAATAACTTCCCAAAGTTTCATGGCGTTCCAATGAGTGGTTTGGTCAGGCAAAAAGGACAAACAGACACACACATATACATTCATTTTATATATATAGAAGATTTTTCACATGAAAGAATATATCATAGTGTCTTATAGTTTTAGAATGCAATATCTGCTAATCTTTGTTTGGTAATGTGTTCACAGCCCCTTTCGGCAAAAGTTTATACAAGTCCATTCCCAATCCTTTCCAAAACTCACAGCTTTCATTTTTTTGCAAGCTTTGAGCTACCTGAAAAGTGAGTATAGATTCTATTTGTACTCAAGGTATCAAATAAAATATATAAATGTCAAAATATAATATCCAAATTAAAATAGGTAATATACACATTTAAATTATTTTGTTAGTTCAGGAGGGTTAAAAGGCTATTTTTCCAAATTTGAATCTTCAAGGAAAAATAAGTACCAAAATTGATATTTGACTTACCTGAATCCCACAATAGACCACCCTCTATTTATAGACACTTTGCTTCTAATAATCATTCCTGAATTTTTAAAGAAAATAATAGTATTATAAATATGATCTTTAAGCAGAATAATATTTGATTTATATATTTTGTTCTGAATAATTTCTGTAAAAAGCTGTGTTTGTGTGTGTGTTATAATTAATTTTTAAAAAAATTTCCTCAAAAAGATCCTGTGTTATAAATTTATTAATTATTTAAAATGAAAATAAAGTATTTTTTAAATGTGTATTATATATTACCTAAAGTTGCAGAAGGATGATATTCATGTACCAAAATGGCAACTCTCCTTTTTAAAATGCATTGTTTTAATGCAGCAATCCTTTGGGGTGTCGATTTAAAGAGGTTAGAATGTATTTCTTACATTGTGCTGGCACAGAGAATATATATATTTTATCAGCAACATAAAATGAATATATCACATCTCAGAAAGAGAAAGCAACCTTCAAGATTAATGGTTCTCTCTCACACACACACATCAATGGGATTATTTACGGGTAAAAACTACCGAAAATCTGTCATCATAACCTTCAAACGAAATTACTGCAAAAATTTATTTAAGCAGCTCAAATGCACTTGACAAAATTATTACCAATGTCCTCTATAGAGCTCATCCTGGCAAAACACTAAATTGACAATATTTACTTGAAATTATTTTCCTATTTGTATACTTTATATTGTTTATAAATTTTCATTAGTTTTTGAATTAAAAAATAGTTGCAATTTGAATATATTATGATTTTTGACACACTGTATACCCATGTGTGTGAATTACAAAATTTACATAATAATTCTCAGAACTAAGAATAATGTTCTCTTATTATTTTGTAAGAACCATTTATTTGGTTTACTTTTGGTTCCAGGATAGAAATTTCTCAACTGGGCAAGTTATATTTCGAAAATGTAGCTCCTAATCAGGTAAGAATTTTTATATACTAGAGAAACATTTATTAGAAAATAAATTTAGGTAAAATAATATCCTTCAAAACAAAATTGATGCCTTTTTTATTAGTTTTTTTTTTTCATTAGACCAAATCCTGGAGATCATGATTTTTATGCACTCTGTGCATCTGGGAAGGGTTTTTCTGAAATATAGATTAATGGGTGAAAGTGTCATGAATTCAATGTGAATAATTGAGTGGAATATTTTCTGTGGAGTTGAAGTTTTTTAGCTTCATATTTGATTTCTTAAATAATGTCCATGCTCTGCTCCGTTAGTTGCAGTTTTGGTTGTTTAATGTTATCCCTTGTTGGAGGGTTAGTTTTTAATTTGATTGCATCAGTTTCCAGAAGCTCCTTCCTATGCCAATGCAATGGCATCTTTATTTTATGGGACCCCAACATGTGATATAATTCTCTGTGGACATTTCATTATCATGTTTGATTTGTTCATTTCCTTTACTATATTTTGAGAAGTCTATGTATTGTATTTTTAAAATTTCTTAGAGGGCAGGTTAAGAGTATGTGCATATTTTGATCTTTCTGTCTCATTGTTCTCAATGAGTTATAGTGCTTGTAATAAGATGGTTAGATGAAGACTAACAGGTCCTTTTGCATTTACTTCTCTGAAATGTTTATCTTTTTAACAATAAAGAATAGCCTCCTTCCTTCATTGAACTGTCTTTAAATATTTGATCAGCCTTTGTTTATCCCATCTCCTCAGTTGCAGGGTTCCTCAGTAGTCGGTGATGATTAGCTCTCACTCTGAGAGAGAGAGAGAGAGAACATTCTTACTTTAAATTTATATTGTAAGTAATTTCTGGCCTTTCAAATTACAACCTTCAAATTAATGTTCATAAAATTATTTTTAAAAATCTGCTTATAACAACACAGAAAATTCAATTTAACACCACCTTTAGTGTCTAGATAATTATGTCCAATAGTAGAGTGAATATTGAGATAAATTGATAATTATCTCTCTTACCAAATATAATTCAACATTGACTTTAATCCAACTGAAAATTCTTATCTCTTGGGGTGTTGACTTGAAGAAATTGGACTGTATTTTAATAATTTTAATATTAATAATATCAATCTCTATGTTAATTTTTTTTTGTTTTTGGTTTTAGAAAAATAAAGAAAAATATTTTCTTGGAAATGAATTGGATAAGCTCTTTTCTTCAGTCTTCAAAAGGTATCTATTTATTTATATATCTTCTCCTTTTTTCTATTCATAAATATAATTCAAATATATAATTTAAATGTATATAAAAAGTTGTTTTCTCATAAAAAAATTAGTTTGATGAACATATTAAATTATAATACTAATGAAAACACCAAAACGTGAATGTTTCTTTTCACAAATAAATCAAACTTCTACTTTCTTAATGCGATGAAAAAATATTGGGAGGAATTGGCTCATCAGTGGTGAACCGTCCCAGCGATTTCGCCAATTTAATCTACCAGACGGCTTCTTTAGAGCTCTAATACTGTATTGGATCATTCTGCCTTTATATGCAACACTGAAAGATGGAATCTTAGAAATGGTATTTAGCAAACTATGAACATAAGTTTTTAGAACAGTAGAATTAAATGCTCGATGCAAATATTTAAATGTAATTCTACTGTCCAAAAAAGTGTATGTCCATTGTTCGCTTAAATACCATTTCTAAGATTCCATTATAATATGAAGAATTCATAAAGATGAACCATTAGTTTCCATTAATCCTTAGCAGGAACCATATTTCTATTCCTTATTCCTCTTTTGTAGGTTCAAAATTCTGTCAATTATATATATTCATTTTTAAGTTGAAGACTAACCCTCAAAAACCAATAATGTGTCTTTTTTTTCAGCAAAAAGAAAAAAGTATGACTAAGGAATAAGAACACTATGACTTCTGAGCAGCATTATAAAAATACCATAATGTGTAACAATGAATGTTGTCTGCCACCATTCATACTTAATAGTAAAATAGCAGATTGATCAGGAGAAAACATTAATGAAACTTTAGTTCTTTTAATGCTAATCAAAATTTACCATTAAATACAAATATTGAGTATTACTTTTGTTTTAAATAAGTTCTGTTGTTGAATCAAATATCATCTCCAAAAAGTGTTTTTATACCTTTTCCATCATTAAGATTCATCAAAAAATGTCCCAAGTTTCCAATCTGGTCAAAAATCTTTTTTAGCTCTATTATTATATCAGCTCTACTAAATGAAGACAGGGAAAACAATCACTTATTTCAAATGATTCTACTACTACTGTCTTCACTAAAATTAATACTCAGAAGAGGACCCTAAACACCAAAAATCCCTTCTTTAGATACAGCTATAGCTATATAGTTTTATATATGGCGCTATCAAAGCTCCCCTTAGATAACTTTTAAGAATCTTAAAAGAATAGCTAAGAAGAAGACTAGCTTGTGTTAACTTTACATAAACTCTTTCATACAGATAATCATTAAACTTATTACAATTGCCAGATAATTCAGCAATAAGCTTTAACAGATGAAGCACAATTTGTCAATGGTATTGAGCCAATTGTATTTGTTTCTAATTAGTGTGAAATGCACCTTGTATACACCTTCTTCAAGGCTAACACATAGCCATCCATTGTAAAATGAAAGCATGAGATTACCCAACCAAACAAAATATCTTTATGGCTTTATTAACACAAGGTAATAAGAACAAATCCAAATAAATAAATAGTGTGTAGTCACACGCTATTTAGTTTTTGTATTTTGTCTTATTACCTTGTGTATATTCTATAATCCAAATTGTGCCTTATCACATTTTTGGCTTCTCATTCTACGTTAAAAATTTTGCACCAAACTGCATTCTCTAGAAAAATTTAAATGAAAAGTTTGGATGTGTCCAGGGAATTTGGATTTTTTCCCGACTTCATGATAGAGAGTGATAATTCTATTACCAAACAAGCAGTGCTATCAAGAGGATGGTTTTTGTTTATTTTTAAAAATATCTTAAAGGAAATTGAAAATTTTTAAACACTTGTATTTTGTTAATTTTAAGAATCATACCTTTTAATTTTATATATATTAAAAACTGTATTGAAAAATATTTTTTTTACATTTGCAAATTTTAAAAATAATAAATTGAGTGGATATTTTATCACAAACCTTTTGTGTATGTGCTAATAAATATATGAATAACAAGGTAATTAGCATTAAACATGAGAAAATTGCTTTGTTACTTCATACATTCATTTTCTTTCCAATATACAAAAATATGATTGTAAAATAAGCCATTACAAATATTTTTTAAGAGATTGTATTGTTTTATTTGTTTAAAATTTTAAAAATATGCCATAAGTATATTGTATTATTTCTGTCTTATCTTTTTGTTAAACTATATAATTTGAAAAAAATTAGGGAACACATCAATTGTTGATAAATCAAAAGTGTAAATTTTTTCCTGTTTCCTGTACAATTGAAAATAAAATTTAAGATTCACTAAAATATGCTGGATATCCTGTGTTATTGCAAACATATTCAAATACTTTTTAATTTATTTACTGAGAGGACAAGAATTTGTTGTATATTATTATAAACACAGCATGCTTAAGTTGTTTGATCCTACCAAAATACTTGTTATCATAGATGTAATTAGAACAAAGAAAAATTGTTGCCCCATCAAGGTGTTTGAATTCATAAGAAAAAAAGTATCTCCTCATGCTACCAAATGTTGCTGATGACTTGCGCCATTTATGAGAATAAATATAAAGAGATCAATTTATTTATCTTGGTCAAAGACTTTTTGGTAAAAAAAGCAAAGCCAACTGAGCATGTGCTTCTGTGCTTCTCAACCAACTAGTAACCTGAGAACTCCTAATATATAAAGGAATAAGTATATAAAGAGAGTTCATCAACACATCAAAATATCCTTACAAAAGGTACTAAAAAAAGAATGATCACAAAGAGGTGTTTGTGGTAGAATTAAGAAATTAAAACAGCATGATGCTTAATTATTAAAAATGGCTGATGGCTTGCACCATATACACATATATATATATGTCGTATCTGTTGTGGTCGAATGGAAGGGCGCAGCCATTGTGCATGTATGCTTCAAAAAAGAACTTATTCCCACGTTTATTTTGTACAGATTTATAGATGGGTAAATTTGTATTTACATTTTAACATTCTAATTATGGCGAAAATAATTTATACATATTGGGCATTATGTAAATTATGACATATGGTACCTCGACATACGAGCGCCCCAAGATACGAGTTTTTCGAGATACGAGCCGACGAGCAAGTGATTTTTTGCTTTTAGTTACGAGAGAAATTCGAGATACGAGTTCGGTTCGGTAGTGTTGAAGATATTAATCTGTGATTTTAAAAGGAGTTAAAATTCATAAAGGTTCTCTACTTACCACCCAACACCACTCCTATCCTGCAGCCCATGGATCAGCAAGTGATTTCTAATTTAAAAAAACTATACACCAAGCATCTGTTTCGGCGCTGCTTTGAAGTGACGGAGAGCACAAACCTCACCCTTCGAGAGTTCTGGAAGGACCACTTTAATATAGCGATTTGCCTACAAATTATCGATCATGCCTGGTTGGGAGTTACAACGAGGACCTTGACCTCTGCATGGAGAAAGCTTTGGCCTGAAGCTGTAGCTGAAAGGATCTATGAAGAATTGGAACCCAGTGTTTCAGTAGAGGAGGAGATTGTATCTCTGGGGAAATCCATGGTTTTAGAGGTGGAAGAGAGAGACGTGAACGAATTCATCGAGGAGCACACCCAGGAACTGACGACTGAGGAGATACAAGAGTTACAGTCACAGCAGCATACTGAGGTTATGCAAGTAATTGGTTTTGAGGAGTCAGAGGAGGAGGTTATTTCTACAAGTGAGATAAAGGAGATCTTAGGAATGTGGGAGAGAGTTTCACAGTTCGTGGGAAAAAAAACACCCAGAAAAAGTTGCAACAGGTCGTGCATCTGACCTTTTTAATGACACTTGCCTAACTCATTTCCGGAACATTCTGAGAGGGAGGAAGAAACAAACCTCCTTGGACATGTTTTTTTCTAAACGGCCTACAGGTGAGAGCGATAAAAATGTAGCGAAAAAGGCAAAGACCAGTGAGGATATCTAATTTATTTCTTTACATTCTCTTTTTTGTTTTGTGCAATAAATATTTGATATTTATAAATACGTTTTTATTATTTAAAACCACGTAACAAAAATAACTGGGGTGACATTTTGGAGGTTGGAATGGATTAATGGTAGTTCAATTGTTTTGTATGGGGAAATTTGCTTCGAGAAACGAGTAATTCAAGATATGAGCGAGGTTGCGGAACGAATTAAACTCGTATGTCGAGGTACCACTGTATATATATTTTAATTAAAAAGGCATATATTGGATCAAAATATAATTTATTTATATTTTGATCCAATATATACCTTTTAAATTAAATATATTTTTATGGATTGCTCCATTTTAAAAATATATGATTAAAAAAAATTGTGGTGTGTGTGCGGTAGAATGTTATTCGTGTACCAAAAGGAGCACCTCTCCCTTTAACTATGCATTAAAATAATGCGTTTAACTCTTATCATCTCTAGTACTAAGCATATACTAGTGGTGTTAAAGTATGAACCATAGCACCAGTTTTGGAAATTTCAGCCAAAGTCGACCTGTATACCATGGTTTTAGGCTATGATACTCATCTGTACAGGTGCAGATTTGATGTAATAACATCATACAAAAGGACAAGGTAATAAGACCAAATCCAAATAAATAAATAGTGTGTGACCCTTGATAACAGGAACTATTTAAAAACATGCTGTGGTAAAATTTCTCATTCAGTACTTTTGTCTGAAGATGGTAACAACGCTGTTACCGAAACGTCACACACTATTTATTTATTTGGATTTGGTCTTATTACCTTGTGTTTATAATATATAATCCAAATTGTGCCTTATCCTACAAAAGGAGTTATGAATTCAGCTGAATCAATAAAAAATATATTTTGATGCTGGTGTTTTGGCAGACTAATTTTCAGGCCAAAATACAGCATAAATTTTCAGAAGGAGGATAATTTTTTCCCTAAAAGAAACTCTTCTCTCTTTAAATGTCCATTAAAACAATGCCTTTTGTGTATCACCCCAGAACAAACTTAAAGGTAGTATTAATAATGATTCACAGCACCAATTTTGGCACATATAATTTCAGACTGATGCCTCTCTATTTATAAACATTTATCAACTAAACATTGATTTTTTTACTTTTAATAATATACTATAATGTATTTCAAAAGCCAATTTGTGATGTGAAAGACACATTCATTTTTAGGCTATTTTCTCTAGTAAGCCTATTACTAGCTGCAATTCAGCAATAAAACAAGGTGATCACAGAAGCTTTTTGTAGATAACAAGGAAAATATATAATACCAAATGTGTTTGAGGAAAAATTTGGTAAAGTTAGTGTAAACAAAATATTTTTGACAATTATAATTATATTATTGAATAACATGATTAATATACTTTACTGTACTTTCTAGGTTTATTTGAGATATTTATAATTTTTTTTAAAGAAAGGTGCTTGTTTAGAATTAGCATAAAAGAGCCGAACAATCTCTAGATTTAAAAGTACCATCAAAAATATTTCTTTGAGATGTTGCGTTTTTTATTTATTTCTTGGATAAGAGAAAAGAATGGCTGCATACTTTTTGAGTTGTTATTTCTATTCTTCATTCTATACACTAAATCTTTAAATAGAAATCCCTCACAACTCCTTAACAATATCATAGACACTTCCTTATAAAACACAAAGGTATTTAAGGCCAAAATTGTGTAAGTATGCTGTAGTATTCTGTGTTTAAAATATAGAATATATCATCATCATAAACAATAATAATACGATGTATAATGTAAACAACGTGTTGATGTAAAAATATAAAGTGTAATAAACAATTTGTAATAAAATAATTCATCTGGTGAGTAATGCTTAATTAACAAATTAAATAATAACTATACAACATAAATTGGCGACGAGAATTTGAAAATATAACTGTAGCCCTAAAAAAAAAAACAAGTATGGCAGCCAACCTGACGCCACCTTTACCCATGAATATGAATGCTAGCAATTTATTTGCGGAATATAAGCAATGGATGGAATCCTATGCCATTTTTGAAATAGCATCTGGAATTTCAAAAAAATCGGATGAAATTAAGAGAGCAACTCTATTGCATTGTTTAGGGCCAAATGTACAACGTATATTTTTCAACTTGCCAGATGAAAAGAAAAATTATGAACAAACTAAAATGGCTTTAGATAAATATTTCACACCTCATAAAAATGTGGTCACTGAGAGATTTAAATTTAGACAGTCCAGAAAGATGATGAATCGATCGACAACTACCTAATTTCTTTAAGAGAGCTTTCTAAATCTTGTGAATTTGGCAATTTAGAAGCTGATATGATAAGAGACCAAATAATTGAAAAATGTAACAACAAAAAACTTAAAGAAAAATTGTTGCAACAAGAAAATTTGACACTGTCAAAAACCATTGATATTGCTAGAATGTTAGAAATTTCTAGGAAAGAAATTAGACTTCTTGAACCTCAAAATGATCAAACACTAAATAGAGTTCAAATTAAACCTAAAAAGCACTATAATGCTAATAATTTCAACAAAGGTAGATTCACTAATCAAGGTACCCCATCATTTTCAGGTGCCTCAAAGCCTAAATGTTATCGCTGTGGATTAGATACACATTTAGCACAAGAATGTGGTGCTAAAAAATGACTTGTTCATATTGCAATAAATTAGGACATCTTTTTAGAGCTTGCAGGAACCGCCCAAATCAAAATAATAATAGAAACCACAAAAGTTTCAATCAAACTAAAGTTAAGACCATACAAGAAGAAAATAAGACTGAAGTAGGTGAAAGTTCAGATGAATATACCTACTATACAAGTGCTCAAAATAAAGAAAAAGTGCAAATAGATGGTAGTGAAATAAATATGATAATTGATACAGGGAGTGATAGAACTTTCATAAGCTATAATAAGATGCTTGAATTATATGGCCATAAAATTATGCCAAAATTACATGACACCACCCGAACCTTTTTTGCCTATGGTCAAGATAGACCTCTTCCATGTTATGGTTATTTCAATGCTGTGATTTATTGGAAAGAAAATTCAATTTCAGAAGAAATTTATGTGATTGATAAAAAAGTTGAATCTTTGTCGGGAGGCAAGGCTAGTTTTGAACTAGGTATAATTAAAAGGGTAAATCATGTAAATGAATCAATGTCTACTAATATAGAAACTCTTGTTCAAGAACATGAACATCTTTTCCATGGACTTGGAACTATAAAAGGCTATAGTCATAAAGTGACATTGAAAGACAACTATAGGCCCATTGCCCAGAGATGCCGTCGTATACCTTATGCAATGGTAGAAGCAGTAAATCAAGAGCTTGATAAGATGCTAGAGAATGGAATCATTGAAGAAGTGCATCAAGGTTCTGAATGGGTTTCTAACATAATAGTTGTTCCAAAAAGGGATAGTGAGGAAATTAGACTATGCATAGACCTTCGGGAAGTGAATAAAGCAATATTGAGAGAAAGACATCCAATTCCTACAATTGACAATATGTTACATGCCCTTAAAGGTGCTAAAGTATTTGCAAAGCTGGATGCAAAAAAAGGGTTTTGGCAGGTTGACTTAGACCCTCAATCAAGACCCCGTACAACTTTCATCACGCACCGTGGTTGTTACAGATTTTGTAAAGTTCCTTTTGGTCTATCAAGTGCTCCAGAGGCATATCAGAAAGAAATGGATTCAATTTTGCTTGATTTGAAAGGTGTAATTTGTTACTTGGACGATGTTGTAGTTTACGCCAAAGATAGACAAGAACTAGAAGAAAGGCTTAGAAAAGTCTTACAAAGATTTGATAAAGTAGGCATTAGGCTCAACAGGAATAAGTGCAAATTTGCCATGGAAGAATTGGATATTTTAGGTCACATTGTTAGTAGTGAAGGTATTAAACCTGATAATAGGAAAATAGAAGCTGTCTTAAATTTTCCAATACCAAAAAATATTGAGATGTTAAGGTCATTCTTAGGAACTTGTGGGTTTTTAAGAAAATTCATACCTAATTTTTCTAAATTGGCAGAACCTCTAAATAATTTGACTAGAAAAAATGTTAGGTGGAATTGGGATTTGAAAACAAATAAAGCATTTCAGGATCTTAAAGAGTCACTAACAAAAGAGCCATGCTTGGCATATTACAACTTGAACTCACCAACTGAATTAATCACAGATTCAAGCCCTATTGGTCTTGGAGCAGTATTAATACAAACACAACAAAATGGCATTAAAAGACCCATTGCATATGCCAGCAGATCCTTAACTGATACTGAAAAAAAGATATTCACAAATAGAAAAAGAGACATTGGGATGTGTATGGGCAATTGAACATTTTAACACCTATATTTGGGGAAGGAAATTTGTGTTAAAAACAGATCACAAACCTCTAATCTATATGCTGAATCCTAAAAATGGAGCTGTTTTGCCTTCAAGAATTCAAAGATTGAGTTGGAGATTACAATCATATGACTTTGAAATTGAATTCATTCAAGGAAAGCAAAATATTGCAGATATATTTTCAAGACAACCTCTTTCTAACACAAGTGATGAAAAATGGCTGGAGGACTATGTTCATAAAGTCTTATCCATCACTTCTGAAGAGCTTCAAGCACTGTCTTTGAAAGAGATAAAAGTTTGTACAGAGCAAGATCCTTTGTTTCAAAAACTGAATGATATGGTTCAAAAGGGAGTTTGGCCATATCCTTTGAATGAAGAATTCAAATGTTTTTATAAGGTTAAAGATGAACTCTCAATTTTTGATAATCTTATCTTAAAAGGAAGTATAATTTTGCTACCTTCAAAACTAATAGTCTTGAGAATTGCACATGAAACACATCAAGGAATGACAAGAACCAAACAACTGTTAAGAGAAAAATATTTTTGGATAAACATGGACTTTGACATTGAAAATTTGATAAGAAACTGTCCAAGTTGATAAATGATCAACCATTGCAAATAGTTCCGTTACCATCAAAACCTTGGATGAAACTTGGAATTGACATAGTTGGTCCAATTCGCCATCAATATGTTTTAACAGTGATTGACTACTATTCTTCATATCCTGAAGCAATGATAATAGAAGACATTTCCAGCAAGACAATTATTAAAAAATTGATGGAGATTTTTGCAAGACATGGTTATCCACATGAAGTTGTAACAGATAATGGCTTACAGTTTGTAAGTACATCAATGGAAAGATTTTTAAAAGAATGTGGAATCAGGCACATCAAAGCCTCACCCTATTACCCAAAAAGTAATGGGAAGATAGAAAGATTCCATAGATTTCTAAAGAAACAATTTAATTCAAGTTCTGAAGAAGGGAAAGATTGGCAAGAAGATTTATCCAGAATTTTAATGTCTTACCGAACTACTCCAAACAGATCTACAGGAAAGACTCCAGCATTCCTATTATTTTCAAGAGAAATCAAAACTAAATTAAGCTCACTTGTTAATGATGCAGAAGAAGATGAATCCAACATCAAAGAATTCAATATGGTCTACAAAGAAAAAATGAAAACATATAATGATATAATTCGGAAAGCTAGTCCTCATAATTTTGAAATTGGAAATTTAGTTTATGTGGCAAATCCAAATAATGGAAAACTTGATTCAAATTTCAGATCAGAACATCATGTCATTCTTGAAAACACTTCAATAAATTCTTTTAAATTAGTCAACACTAAAAATGGGAAAATAATTCATAGAAATGCTAAACATTTGAAACATGTTCCTACTCAAGAGACCAATCAAGGCATTTCTGACTTGATTCCAGAAGAGAGCCAGGAAAATCTTAGTTCAGATTCAACAAGAATTGAACACCTCAACTCTTCTGATGTACAAATACCAGATGATAATTCCTCAAACCAAGACAAGGACACTTCTTTAAACCGACCAAGTTCAAGTAGAACAGGGTCTACATTTAACCCAGTTGTTTCAGATAGACTTGATGCCGAGGCTCTTCACCAGTTGCCACCAGAGATTTCTCCACCCTTGCCGACTACCAAGGAACCCGTGATCACCAGGAGTGGAAGAGTCGTCAAGCCATCATCAAGATATAAAGACATGATTCCTTTCATCTAAAGGAAGGAGGGAATGTAGTATTCTGTGTTTAAAATATAGAATATATCATCATCATAAACAATAATAATACGATGTATAATGTAAACAACGTGTTGATGTAAAAATATAAATATAAAGTGTAATAAACAATTTGTAATAAAATAATTTCATCTGCTGAGTAATGTTTAATTAACAAAATAAATAATAACTATACAACATATGCCATACAATCTGAATCAAAAAGAAACTGGATAAATACTTCAACAGGGGGTGATAAATTTTTAAAATGAACATCTTATGATCATTCAACTGAATGTTATTTTCTAATATCCCATTTGTTGGAAATAAATATCAACTTGAAGTTTATTTGTTGTCATTCCAGATCTCAATAAATCAGGAAAATTCAACCACAAAAACTTTTATGCTGTAGAACTTCGTTAGTCTGATGCAGGCTCTCTCTACCTTTGGCCAATATTTCCTTGATATATTAGAAAGCTTCTATAACCTTCTTGTTTGGTCTTGTAGGTGTACTCGTATACAAACCATTCTGAGGGAAAATATGAACATATTTTATGGTAATCAAGAATGTCAAGAAAGAACAAGAATGAAAATCATTTAGATTAGAACTCGAGTCCAGATTCTGCACAGCCAAGATTTCTAGTGGGCACATATTCCTTCTCCTTCTGGAAACTGCCTAAATTCTCCCAGCTAAAAAGCCAGGAAGTCTTCCTAACACTTAAAAGATACATGTGCTAGTAAATATTACTTTCTATCAAATACTGAACTTCATAATTTTTTATGAGGGAGAATTAAGATAACAAAATCCACAGAAACTGACCTTAACAGTTTCAGAAATCTAGTTTAAACACTGCAATGAAAGATTATCCAAAATGTAAATATAGGGAAAGATCAAGCATCACAATTTTTCCAATACTCCCTCCTCTCTCTGAATACCCAAAAAGGGTCCACTTTGGTGGAATTTGTTGGATTTTATTCCATGTGTGATATATATGGGAGTAGTTATTCCTTACATCAAGATATTAATTTTTGGTGGTAATTGTGCTTCCGTCATGCAATTATGCATTAGGACAAAGGCATCATAATGGGTGTTCTCTCACTTGCACTTTCCATCCGTTAGGAACACAGGCACGATGGAAGTCATCTGACAAATGTTGCAGTGCCTTGATGACGTCACTGGCTCGAGGACGAATAGTAGTCCATTGAGTGTGATCTTGTCTGGATTCTTCCTGTATGGAAATGTTTTAAAGAGAGCTTCACAGTTTTCAAGTTCATCTTCAATTAAGCGCTCTACCATTTAAGACTGAGAGAGACCAACACAAACTCAACCTGACATTTCACCAGTAGATAGACCCAGTCTTTATTGAGCATGTTTTCCAATAAGTCGATGTAGTCCACAGGCATAAAATCCTTAAAAGAAAAACTTAAGGAACTCCACTGGTCGAAGGTGGATTTTGAAGATCTCATGCAGTATTGCTCTAGGAATTGTTGCGAAGCCTTTATCTGTTCAATCACGCTTTTGGGACAAGTCCTTTGATGACACAGCATGGCCTTGGTCTGAGACACAGTGTTCTCCCTGGAGCCCCTAGGCTGGAGCTGGTGGATGTTTTTCCGAGAAAGGGGGAATTTTTTGGTCTTCTTGTCAACAATGGTGAAGCCATCAGTTTTATTTGCCCAACTTCTTTTGAGCCATGGAGGGGCAGTTTCCTTGCTCATTGTGGTTAGGTTTCTTTAGGCAATTTTCTCTCGCTGATAACTCTTAAGTTACTTTGATATATTCAGTGGCAGGTCCATCTTCATGATCCTCGTGTCATGGGCTTTCTTCCACACAATACCTGGAAATTGTTTAAGCACACTGATATTTCTTGAGTCTATGGCCAAAAATCACAGAATTCATGCTCCGCTTAGCTGCACACCCAAGGTTAGAACTGTCTGGGTTGACAGAACTCCAAATAATTTGGGCATAGATCCTGGCGAACTTGGCTGGGCAAATGGCTCATATAAAGTGGTGAATTGAGTGCTGAGCTGGAACTGGGCTTGCTAAAGGGAAAAGATGTGGAAGTCTTCACAGCTGGGAACAAGTATGCAATAAGCACTCTAGGGATGAAATTTCCATATTCAGAGATGGCTCAGTATTTGGGAAAGAAAGGCTGAGACTGAGAAATGATTAACTGATGTACTCAGAAGAAAGGGTCGCTATAAGGAAGCCCTTATCTAATACATAAAATATTGCTCTCTACTTTGACTTCCTGACTGAGCTTATTACCATTCATCATGGAGACAGGCGAGATAGCATGAAATTGTCAAGTTGCTTCCGGGTAAGTATAAACTCAGTGAATTGTATTGGGTCAAAAGACATTCACAAATAGACAGACACTAATAGGATGACAAAAAGGCAAAAGAGGGATGCTGGTCAGGAAGAGATATCGCGACTCCAGTTCCCCGAAAGAAAGTCTATAAGCACATATGGGTGCATATAAAGAGGTTACGAGACACAGACTGTTTTCAGCGGGTTTAGCAAGGTTTAATATTAAAGGGGATGGTGGATGTGTATGTGGCTGCCCCGAGGCAGATGCAAGACACATGAGGGTGCTTCATGGTGTAAAGAAATGCATAATGGCACGAGAAGCAAACGAACTGGAGCTCCTGAAAGGTCCCTAGAGGCTGTTGAAAAGAGCTCATGACATAGTTGATGAGCTCTTCATTAACTGTTAGGTGTCGCAGTTGAGGAAGGTGGATTGGATGGCCTATGAGCTGGCAAGTGATGCTGGTAAGCCTTGGCAGTTGGAAACTGCACTAGAGAGAAAAGGTGGCAGTTAATAGTAGAACCACAATGGCGTGTGGTCTAGTGAAGAATCTTTAAACAGGAAATCATAATACTTGTATGTTTGTGCACGCTGGCAGAGGAGTTTCCTTCCTTGTTCCCTATAGTATGGTTGAAATATGACGATTAAAAATAGCCCTCCTACCAGGTGTGTGGATGAGCCTGCAAGACTGTGCCAGGAGAGACGGACATAGGAGCGGCCTACAAGGTGGTATAGTACAGGATGGATGTGTACAGTGTGGAGCGGAATGTTTCACAAGAGTGACATATATGGCGCCAAGAATCCTTTTGACGAGGAAGTTGAAGGCAAGTCCCACTTATTGTACTCCTTCTGTTCAGTGCCATGTATAATTAAGCGCTAACTTTTGCTGCATCCTCACGAACTCACGTGTCTATCTTTGTGCCATCCTGATTAGACAAAAAACAGAAACAGCGTCTGTATGGCGTAACATTTGGTCTTTAGTTTGATGGACCAGAAAATATATGCATTCTTCATTCCATTGGATTTCAATTGAGCCAACTCGAGCATAATCAGAATGTTGAACCTTCCACCACACCCATGTCTTGCAAAGTTAAGGTCGTTGTACACCAGCCAGAAAATTCTGATGGCTTTTCAAAAATAATCACAGCAGCCAATAGCCCGCCTACTCAAAGACTGAGGGAACAAATAATGACTCCAGGTGATGAAGATAAGGGCAAGACCAACACAACAGAGATCATCACATCAGGAGACTTCATATGGGGACTTTCAGAATCTACGCTAGAAAATTGATTCTCCCTTGATCTAAAAGTCCGCAGAGTATCGACAGCTGGAAAGGATCCAGACTGGTTGTGTAGCGGAGGAGGTGAGCTGATCGCCTCTGACAACGGCTATGCATGAACGTCTTGAACCAAATCAAGCGGGCGAAAGGAAAGTGCTCTCCAGGTGATATACAGTGCGGAAATTCAACCCCTGATATTCTTACTGAAATACTCTATGAAAACACCAAGTATTTTGGAGAGCTACAATGCGACGTGGTGATTTATTTTTGTTCCATTTGATGGCGCTCTACCATCCAAAATGCTTATGTGAATGGTCAGGATATGCCTTTTTATATTTTAATGTAATAATGTATAATATATTGTCATGAGGTGGAAATTTATTTAAGGCAAGAATAATGTAAAATATATCTAATACTAAGAGAGGCAATGAGGCAAGTTTAAAGAGTAGGAAATTATAAATATAAAATATAATATATTCTGTTCATAAAATAATAAATATATTTCGTCACAATATTATAATATTAATATAATATAAGCGACCATTGTGCTTCACATGTTCCATATTTTTATTATTTTATTTATATTATATTTTTATTTTTCTCTTGTGGTCTAATATATATATTTTTTAAATTGTTAAAAATAAAATAATGTATTGAGTTGGTGCAAAAATAATTGTCATTTTTGATGGAAATTTAAAATGCAGTAAATCGCTTCAAAAATACTTTATTTATCAAAATAAAAATCATTGGAATCTATACATCCTTACCAACGGGGAAACTAGTTGGTGTATTCTATTTTGATGAAGTTCTGAAGTTCTAGAGGTAAAATTTAAAATCATTAAAGACCTTTTCGGCATCACCTTGATTTCTAAAGCATTTCCCTCTGGAAGTTGGTGAGGTGCCAGAAAAAGTAATATTCTGTAGGTGAGAGGTCTGGTGAGGATGGTGGGTGATCAAGAGCTTGATTGCCCAGCTCATTCAGCTTTTGTCACATTATTATTGAGACATGGAGTCTGGCTTTGTCTTGGAGAAGGATAGGCCCTTTACCAATCCAGGGCAGATGAGGCAAGATTTTTGGTGCATTTCGTCAATTTTCTGACAATACTTTACTGCTGTGATTATTTCGCCAGGATTCGAAACTGTGATAAACCAAACCTGCTCTAGACCACCAAACAGTCACCATAATCTTCTTTTGGTGCAATTTGGGTTTTGGGAAGTGTTTTGGAGCTGTGTCACATTCCAACCATTTCAATAGAGGATCCATTTAACGTCGCAGCACTGGTGACAATATATGGAGAAAGGGTTCATACTTGTTTCTTAGAAGTAGCGCCGAAAACACATCAATTTTGTATGGTGTCCATTTGTCCAGCTTTTTCGCCTTTCCTATTAGTTTCAAATGTCGAACTACTGTAGATTGAGCAACACTGAACTCTTCAGATACTTGCCGAGTAGTTTTGTTTGTGTCCACCTCGATTATTGGCTTTAAATAGTCATTGTCAACCACCGATGGACGTCCACGGCCTTCTTCATCTCCAAGGCTGGTATCGTCGTTGCGAAATTTTTCGAACCATCTGGGTGTATTATGTTCTGAAATGGCATCCATGACCCACGCGCTGATGATATTTCGAGTTGTTTCTACAGAGCTGCGGCCGAGTTTGAACTCATGAAGCAGATTTATGCGATCATCCCGGTTTGAAATCTTTTTTAAAACAGCCTGATATCGTGTAAAATTTATTTAAAATATCAATATTAGTTCATATGATAACTGCGAAAAACGTGCTTCATAATGAGATATGACTTGAAAATATTAAAAAATAAAATTGTATGCAATTATCAAATGTTGTAATTTGCATTACTAAAATCGGCCATTATTTTCGCCCCAACCTAATATATAGTCCCACTGTCGCCTCAAAGGTGTCAAAATTAAAAAAATATTATGTTTTGTATATACGAGGTACCTGAATAAGTTATGTATTTTTGGCATTGGAGATAGAAAGAGAAACCCTTGTTTCAAGGTTTAACAAATTAAAAATATAGCGACTTTAAAAAAATCCTGTTAGAAGATAAAAGTTGAAATATATTTTATTGATATAATCCCCCATCCCCTCCCCCTCAGATAAAAACAGCCAATAGTGTGATTATATACATCTTTCAAGCTAGTCAATCAGAGGCCTCCTATCAGAAATGAGCAGAGCAAAACGTCAGCAATGTCCCCAAATAAGTATATGCAAAATATGTTTATATATAGTTTTAATAAATTTTAGAGGGAGAAATGCTTCTTTTGGTATGTTAATGCCATCCTGTCATCCTTCCGCAACTTTATGTTATATTCTGGTTTGAGGTTGGCTTATAAGTCTGAATTTGTCAAAGTTGGTATTTTGAAATTCTTTTATCTGAATCTTCGCGTTTTATTCAGCGATAATAATCAAATGCATTGTTAAATGCGCTTAATTTATTCTTGTTTTTAATGAAATAAATAGAATGGAGATAGGTGTCTTTTTAAACATAAGTAACATCCATTCCCACTTTTTCTTTATTTCTTGGTTTACTACGAGCAGACGTACATATTCAGGAATAAGCGATCAGTTTAGGCGAATTTGAACTAAAGGCACATTCAGCTTATTTAATATTTCGCCACAGAGTATGTTATGAAATAGAAGCTGCCTCTGTACTGAGGAGGGGCATAGCCAGAAACCAGGCTATTTAGGTTGGATTTTAGTTTGTGTTCGCCTAAACTTGTGTTTGCTTATTCATTGATATGAATCGTTCTACTCAGAAAAGATATCATAAATGTGTTGTTATCCAAGACGAGGCAAGATTAACTAAGCATTAGTTTATTTCCTATTATATTATATTATATACAAGTCAAAAGAGATCACTAGCAGAGTATTATTCCTTTTGGTTTCCAGAGCTCAACAATCTATGAGCCTAATACTCTGCACATCTCCTCCCTTAACTTTACAGGAACCTTCGAGGTATCTTAACTGCCCTTCCATATCTTGTATGCACGGCTGGCATTGAAGGGAGGCTCTTCTCTGGATCCTGGTCTTGGTTGTCCCTCTGCATCCTTCCATCTCTTGTAGATGAGGCCGTTGGTGTAGGGCAATCCTCCTCGGTCTCTTGCTCCTGGTCATCCTTGCATCTCCTTGAGAGCCAGGTTGATGTCGAAGCGGGGATCTCCTCATTTCTCTGCTCCTGGCGCTGGCCATCCTCAGAAGCATCCATGGTACTTCCCATTTTTGGTAGAGGTGTGAGGTGGAGTCTGTTTCGCCTAACTTTTCCTTGGGGAGTGTGTACCCAATAGGAACGCGGTTCTTCGGATTTGTGAAGAACTGTTCCTTCTACCCTTTGATCTCTGATCCAAACGCTGTCCCCTTGTTGAAGCGGAGGCAAGCTATGTACATCGTGTCGTTTATCATATAGGCGCTTCTGGTTGATCACCCTCCTTTTCTCTCTTTCTTGCAAAGCTTCGGAGTCCAAGTACCTTGGCATCAGTGATGATTCTATTGCTGGAACAGAGGTCCTAAGGCGTCGTCCCATTAATAGTTCAGCTGGACTATAACCACTTTCCAGGGGCATTGTTCTATATGCTTGAAGAGTCAGATAGCAGTCTTCTTCTTTCTTAAAACTTTGCTTTATATCCTTGATAATTGCTTCAATAAATCCATTGCTTGGAGGGAATTTCGGGCTGGATGTGATATTTTTGAAAGACCATTCCTTAGAAAATTTTGAAAATTCGGAACCCAGAACTTTTTGGAATTGTGGTCCATTATCGCTTCTCACAGTCTCAGGTGTTCCATGCCTAGCAAATATAGATTTAAGACGGCTTATTACTTCTTGAGCAGTTAGATTTTGTAAAAGTGATATTTCTGGGTACCTGGTGTAGTAATCACATACAATTAGATACCACCTCCCATTTAGATAAAAGAGATCCATTCCGACTTTTTGCCAAGGCCTGATCGGAAATTCTGAGGGCATCAAAGGTTCATGCTTGGGTTTTCTCTCCTTCAAGCATTTTTGTACACGACGAAACCATCCTTTCAATCTCTTGGGAAATTCCTAACCACCAAACCGATTCTTTTGCTCTAGATCTGCATTTATTGATCCCAAAATGGCCTTGGTGCAATTTCTCAAGGATATCTTTCCTCAATGACTTAGGGATTAGAATTCTTTGTCCTCTAAGAAGACCATTCTGATAGGTCAGGTCCTCCTGAAATTGCCAGTATCCTCTTAGTGCTGGATCTACTTCTCTTTTATTCTTAGGCCATCAACTCATACAGTATTTAGCCAATTGAGAGCAAAGTGAATCTTCTTTTTGCTTTCTAGAAATCTCCAAAAGTCTTTCTTCTGTTGCTGGAAATTCAATGGATTGGATGTACGCAGAAAGTTCTTCTTCCAATTCATCTTTATGTGGTTTAGACATAGGCTTCCTTGATAACATATCAGCCACTATTTGCTTTTTGCCAGCAATGTGACTTATTTGATAAGAATACCTCATCATCCTCATTTTTAATCGCTGAAGTCTGGGAGTCATGTCTTCCAAGGATTTGGACGTAAAAATGGCAATCAGTGGTTTGTGATCTGTTTCAATATGGATTTTAATACCTGTAACATAATCCTTTAGTCGATCACAAGTCCATACTATAGCCAGTCCTTCTTTTTCAATTTGGCTGTATCTTTTCTCCGTTTCTGAAAGTGTTCTAGATACATAAGCTATAGGTTTTAAAGATCCATCAGGTTGTTCTTGTCTTAGAACCCCACCTAACCCAAATGAAGAAGCATCAGCCGATACTATGGTTATTCTTGAGGGATCAAATAAAGCGAGGTTAGGTCTAGATACTAACTCTTGTTTCAGCAGGTTAAAGCTCCTTTTCTGAGGTTCATCCCAAACCCACTCGTTTTTTGTACTTAGTAACGAATTCAAGGGTTGTAATTTATCCGCAAGGTTGGGAATGAATTTTCCTAAATAATTCACCATGCCTAAGAAAGACTTCAATTCTTTTGTTGATCTAGGCGCCTCCATTTTTGTAATAGCATCGAGCTTTTCTTCGTCAATGAATAAGCCTTCTGAACTCAATGTGTGTCCCAGGAATTTTACAGTTTTAACTCCAAATTGACACTTTTCTGGGTTGAGTGTCATCCCTTCTTCTTGGATTTTCTTCAAAACTTGGCGTACCCTTTCGTTATGTTCTTCTAAGGAAGATCCGTATACTACAATATCATCCATGAAGCATACAACCCCTTCTATTTTGCCCAGAAGCTGAGTCATCTTTCTTTGAAAGATTTCTGGTGCCGACGTTATTCCAAATGGGATTCTTTTGAAAAAGAACCTGCCGAATGGCGTTATAAAGGTGGTTAGTTTTTGGGATTCTTTAGCTAACCCAAACTGCCAAAATCCAGAATTTGCATCTAGCTTGGAAAAATAGCAAGCATTTCCCAGCTGTCCCAGGATATGCTCTGTCGCAGGTAGCGGATAATTTTCTCTTCTTATATACTGATTTAGCTTCGTTAAATCAACACAAATTCTTATTTTTCCTCCTGGTTTCGATACTGCAACCATTCCCGCACACCACTCAGTCGGCTCTTCTACTGATTCAATGACTCCTAGCCTGGTCATCTCTTCAAGTTGTTCCTTTACCTGTTTCATTAAGGGAATTGGAACTCTCCTAGGGGTGCATAAAGCGTATGGTTTCGCATCTGGTTGTAGGGATATTTTGTAATTTATTTTAGCATGTCCTAAACCATTAAATATTTCTGGAAACTCTCTTTTTGGATTTAAAAAATTTGATGATAATTGCTGAATCATTCTCACAATGTTTAATTTTTCACTTGTCTCCCCAGAGAGAAGTGGCTGCTTTAGTTTATCAACAATGTATATTTTCGAGTTTAAGTGCTGGCCTTTATTTTGAAGTTTTACGTGGATCATTCCAACTGTTTCCAAGGGTATTCCATTTGGACCTTGTAATATTTTATCAGATTTTTCCAGTTTTATTCTTTGGAAACTTTGATAATAATATTGTAGGGGGAGCACGTTGACATCAGCTCCGGTGTCAATTTTAAAATTAATTTGTCTATTATTTACCTTAATTGGTACTATCCATTTCTTGGAATTATCCTCTACAGATCCCAAAAAAGCTGTCTCTGATTTTATTTCATTTATGGCTTCTGATCTACATACTTTGGCATAATGGCCCTTTTTCTTGCATTTACTTCAATACGAGTTCATAGCTGGACAATTTTTCCAATCATGATTATTTGAATTGCCACACCTGGTGCATCCATGTGATGACCCTCCCAACTGGTTTGACTTGAATTGTCTTATTTTTGGTTTGTGCCTTTTTGTTTCTTTTATGTGATTAGGCATTTTCTTTATTTGATCTACAGAATCTTGTTGGTAAAGGCTAGACTGCTGTTCTTTGACACTTTCTAATTGCTTTGTCATTAGTGTGGCTTTTACTAAGGTCAAGTCTGTATCAAGTTGCATTCTTTCAGATAATGCTCTATCCCTTACTCCAACAACTATCCTATCCCTAATCAACTCATCATGTAACATCCCAAAATTGCAGTGCTCAGCTAGGCTATGGAGTGCTGTGATAAATTCATCCACCTTTTCCCCTTCCTGCTGACATCTTTGATTAAATCTTGCCCTTTCATAAATTATATTACGTCTTGGAATAAAGTGACTTTCAAAGCATTCAATAACTTTACCATAATTTTCTAGTTGGTCACTTGCTATTTTACATGACAACAAAATGTCATTTGCATTATCACCCATGCAGTACACGAGCATATTAACTTGCTCATTTTCTGGGTTATTAATTAACCCGCTTGCCTGCCTAAAACATTCAAATCTCCTAATCCATTTTGGCCAATCACCTGGATTTGAAAAATTAAAAGGTTCTGGGGCTACACAATTATAATTTTGGGACATTATAAAGATTTACTTATAATATAATATAACTTACCCAAAAAGTTTGCTTGATGTCAAGTTTCAACTTTTCTTCGAACAACGACTTTATGAATTCAGTTTACCGCTTCTAAGCTTGCTTGATGTCGAATTTCAAATTTTCTTCGAACAACGACCTTCTTTGTGAATTCAGTTTACTGCTTCTAAGCTTGCTTGATGTCGAATTTCAAATTTTCTTCGAACAACGACTTTCTTTATGAATTCAGTTTACCGCTTCTAAGCTTGCTTGATGTCGAATTTCAAATTTTCTTCGAACAACGACCTTCTTTATGAATTCAGTTTACCGCTGCCACCATGTGTTGTTATCCAAGACGAGGCAAGATTAACTAAGCATTAGTTTATTTCCTATTATATTATATTACTAGCGGACGTACCCGGCTTCGCCCGGGTTTTACCCGAGTAAAGGTTTGTCTAACGAATCTCTCGATAAAGTGAACATTTTTTCCCGGTCCCTTGAAAAATACTCGATAAGTTGAATAAAATCAATATTAATTGGTTCCCTCGGTAATTGGAAGTTAAAGGAATAGTATCTTGCCTTGGAATTGTATCGTTATTCTTGTATGGATGTACCCGGCTTCGCCCGGGTTTTACCCGAGTAAAGGTTTGCCTAACGAATCTCTCGATAAAGTGAACATTTTTTCCCGGTCCCTTTAAAAATACTCGATAATTTGAATAAAATCAAAATTAATTGGTTCCCTCGGTAATTGGAAGTTAAAGGAATAGTATCTTGCCTTGGAATTGTATCATTATTCTTGTCTCAAATAAATTGCCGTGTCATCCTGAATTTTGTATTTCCTAATTTTCTACATTACAAAATCATCGTATCATCATGATAATATTTAGAGCAGATTGTTGAATTATTACAGATAAATTAGAATATTTATCTTGATTATTTTAAAGCGAAAAGTTATTTCAAAAATTTTATTTGCTAGAAACCTTCCCAGTACTATACTAAATAACTTCCCAAAGTTTCATGGCGTTCCAACGAGTGGTTTGGTCAGGCATAAAGGACAAACAGACCACACACATACATTCATTTTTATATATATAGATATACAAGTCAAAAGAGATC
>CP092886.1:24579355-24602115 GCA_030710605.1 Cordylochernes scorpioides
ACCGTGTATAATAATAATTTGTGTTCTAAGAGTGTGTCTGTGTTTTAGACTCCAAGTTCCTTTGTCTCAACGGCAACGACGAGTTCCAACTTCACCAGGTAAATTGTGATGTAATCTAGTAACGAAGGGAAATAATACGATGGAGTCTTTCTCGATTCAATGGTCGACAGGATTATGCTCTAAAAAAAGCCATTGTCTTTCCACCCTTTTCAACACTTATGTTTATTTCAACTATGTTCTGATTTTTTAAAATTAAACAAAAATGTTACACTTGTAACAACACATTGCGCGCGCGCCACTGAGAATAAGTTTCTTACTTTATATAAACAATCTCTCAAGCTATCACAAACCTTTCCACAGGAGTATACAACGAAATTAATCCTGATCTTTAACCTATAACCCATAAAACATATATTTTGAACATAAATATTATCTGAGGAAATAGAAAACCTTTTCTATTTCAAAGTAACAATATTTTAATATTCAAAAAAGGCAATTATTAATAAAATATTTTAATTTTTTACACAAATTAAAATTTTTTAAAATTATTCTTGGATAATGCTCAAAATTGGTAGTGGTATATAAAATAGGAATCTATTGATCCTTTCCAATATTAAAAATATAAAATACCATGAGGAAAATTAGAATAAACTATATACAATCATTGCAAACTGCAATTGTATGTCCTTTATAAATTGGCTTTGCACATTTATGGCACAAAGTCGGGGTCTTCCACTCCCTACTGGAGGGACACTCTACATCTGGTAGGAAGCTTTATCTTGCGGTTTCTGACCTTCTTGATGGCTTGAAGTGCCTTCTAAAAATTAATTAAAATAAATATTTAGGGTATACATTTATTATTTCAATTAACCTATCTGTAAAAAAGTTTTTTCACTTAGTCCTCTAGACCGTGAAGAAATGTTTTTTCTTTGATTTAATTGCTATTTGATGAGTTAAAGGGGCAAACATTTCAAGAATTTTCTTCTAAAGAGATTCTAAAGGTGTATTCTAATTTTTTTGCTTCTTCACCTTTCATGCCTAGTAAATGTGTAATGACATATGCGCTCTTGGCTTTACTGTTTGTGAAGGACAATTTTTGGACCATTTGGTTTTCGAAGATCTCCCTATATAAAAAGGTGTTTTTGGGATAATTCCCTTATCCCACAAAATCACCATATCTGAATATATTCCAGTATTACCTCCTTAAAAATGTTCACTTAGATGATCTTCAATAAGTCTCTTCAATAACAATAGTCTCTTCTTGATCTAATAAATATGACCTTCTTCCCTCCATTTTATATAGAATTATAGGCGGATAAATGTATCAACCTATTATAGTTATTTTTTAAATTATTAATTCGAATTATTTCTCTCTCTCAAAATAATTTATCAAATAAAAATGCGACAAAAAACTCACGCGAGTGTGCGCACTGGGTGATTTTCATCCGACAGTGACAATAGATGTAATTTCAGTGGCAGCTTTCAAAATGTGAAACCAAAACTTTAGACTAGATGATGAGTCAGGAAGCTAAACGAAACCACATCACTGCCAGCCGATTTTTTATTGGTTAATTCTCCACTCAAATGTTGCCATGGGTAATTTTCACCCGGCGCGCGCAATGCCGGGTTAACTACTATTTATATTTCCACGTGTAAAATTAGGGAAGACCAACTTCGGGATGAGACAACAATTTATTTAAGGCAAAAACAAACTATGAGTAATAAACAAAAGATAAGCAAAAGAGGGAAGTGTACAGAGTATAACAAAATATAACCATAAAAATAATACTCTGCTAATAAAATAATAAATACTTTGTTACAATATCTTGTATATTATTTACATATCATTAAAATGTGCAAGGGAACTATTTAGCATTTTATTTAGTGTATATTTTATGATGTAATATAAATTAAAATTGAGTTTTATCATTTATATACAAATACAGCGAAATAAATATACTATTGCCTATCTAGGGTTGTTTTGAAAGTGATAACAAGTATTTTGGCTATGTATAAATCTATTGTGAATTTCTGGGATAGCTATATGTCTGTTGATGGTGTTTGATGGATATCATGGCTTCAAGGATTACATTTGAGTAAGAAATAAGCTGTGAGAGCAATAATAACTAATAACGTCTTCGTAAAGATAGAGGCTTCCTGGCCGGTATTCATAGTTCTTAAAATAAAAGACAATTTGGCCAGTAAATCTTGAAATATCAGTTTTTATTGTCTCTAAAAGACACTTCGTTGAAACTGATATTTTAATATTTACTGGCCGAAGTGTCTTTTATTTGAAGAAATAGCATCTTCATTTAACTTTAAATAGCATCCAGAATGGAGTTGAAGGGGGCATTACTTATACATTGTACTTATACATACGACTTGTATATCGTAAAAAGTGGAAGTCACAAGAGCTAGATGTGGTAAATACGGATAGAACATGTGCAATAATTCAATGTCACAGCCGTGTAATAGGCAGCTGTAGTTTTACTAATGTCTCTAAGCCTTGTCTCATGTGATAAATTAAAAATATATATTTTTTGACAAAAATATTAATTATTTCTATTTAATGGTTTCTTTAAAAAGTACTAATATAGGTTCTCTAATATTTTGACTTTTAACAAACAACTTTAGGAATAATTCACCCTTCAAATCTTTTACATCACACCAATTTGCTGAAAAAACGATTTGAATCATTTGGTACAAGTGGGGAAAAGATAATTTATTTGAAATCTTGTTCAGATGTTGCTAACAAAATAATCTATCCATTCTTGTCCAAGGTACAATCATTTATTTTAAAACAATAAACCTTGATTAAGAAATATTTACAATATATATATATATATATGAACGTCTTTACGCAAATTTGGCCTTAAATACCCATTTCTTGATTTCTCGGGAAGCCATTGGGTCCAAAAAAATATTTTTGGTCGCAATGGTTACAGCCTTCTCCACGCTGACGAGCGCCAACAGCGCGAAACGCGTTCGTGGATGGCTTTTCTTGATTTATCAAGAAATTGGGTTGGCCAAATATCTCGGAGTAAGCTAAATAAACGTTTAGTGTATTTTTACTCCACTAGATGGCGCTCTGCCATCTAAAAAGCACATGAGCTTGTGGTCAGGAGATGCCTTCTTTATTTTTAATATATATATATATATATATATATATATGTTAAAAATCAAGAAAATTTGGGTTGGCCAAATATCTATGGAAAAAGCTAAATTAACGTTTAGTTGATTTTTGTTCTACTAGATGGCGCTCTGCCATCTAAAATGCTCATGTGAGCGGTCAAGAAAAGCCAATTTTGGTATATATATATGTTATATTAAAATATTATTTTATTCAAAATTATATTTTATAGATTCAAATACTCTGCTAAATCGACCGCCAGAGGTCATGCTTCCCCTATAAAAACTCATTGTGACTGTTTCCCGATGGCCGGCTCAAACCTTTTGTACATTATGTAAATAAGTTTTTCATTTTTTAGATTCTCACGTCTTAAGATAGGTAGTACTTTTATCAAATTGTTTTTTATATATTCTTTTAGCTCAATGAAAGCAATTGTTGATCAAAACTATTTTATTTATTATACTTTCAAGAGATTTAACCACGACTGCATTACCATAGCATAATCCTCAAGATAATCAAAAATCAGCAAAAATTATTTTTTAAAATAATATATATATATATATATATATTAGATAATAAAAAGGCATATATTGGATTTAATAAAAGATGTATTTTGCCAAAATAATTTTTTTTATTAAATCCAATATATGCCTTTTATTATCTAATAAATTAAATATGGATTGCTCTAGTTTCAAAACAATATATATATATATATATATATTATAAGGAAATATAGTTATGGAGATGAGTGATCACTATGAGTGATAAACAAAAGAAAAGCAAAGAGGGAAGTGTACAAAGTAGCAAAATATAAACATAAAAATGATACTTTCTTCCTTCTTTTAGGTCTTGAAAAATCTCTGAAAAATCAAGTCTCAACTCCCAGTAGTTTCCAAGTTAAAATCGCCCATCACATATAGATATCGTATTTATGTAGATGAATTTTTTGGTACATTTTCATGAATTCGGATATTCAAAATAGTGCGAAAGAAATCTAGATTGGAATTCACAATGTTTAGTTTTCACAGCAGATGGAATAGAGATTTTCTCTTGATATTATATTTTACTTTTGGATAATAATTTAATTACACCTTCCAACTCTCTTATCGCCTATTTTATATTTAAATTGTATAGGCAAGACGTGAGGATATATACATCAATAATATAACTAAAAAAATACTCATATAGGAATAATTCTTAAATCTATACAATAGTGTGTATCAATACGACATTTATAATTATAATTTGAAGGATTATATACTGCAAAAGGATATACACCTCCAATAAAATTTTACACAATAATCAAAAGGAACATTTCAATCTTAAATTGATAGAAACTCTACCATTTTGCAGAAAGGCATCTATTTATGAAATGATTGGAATTACGCTCATGTACAAAAATGAAGGAAGTTGTATCTTTTAACACCTATATATCGGGATTCAGACAATAACTCTGAAATATATTTGATAAACGATGACTTTTATTGAAGACGCGAGATAACCTAGTGTGAACAAAATTGCTTGTCTCATTAAAAGAAAAAATAGACGACCAGCGACATTAAAGATTTTCCACTTCCTTAAAATTTATCCATGAGTTGTATATATATACTTTCAGTATACTTTCAGTTGCACGATAAGGAGATGCCTTTTTCATAATAAATATATATAACGTTACTTTCCCCATTAGGTACAATTTCCTTCTGCCTTTTCTACGATTGGAAAATATTGGCAAGACCTGGCTCATCAGTGAGGACCTTCTTAAATTTTGTGTTTGAAAAAAAAGGTAAATGTTGAAAAATTCCAAAAGTTATGTAAAATAATTATCATCTCTCAATGTAAAATCTCATTAATGTAAATTGAAGGCGCCACTTATTCCAAGCGATTAGAGTGATAAGTCAAACTAAAGGAGGTAAGCAAGATGACTAATTTTGATAACAGGGAATCATATGATTCAATAAGTAATGTTCAAGTGTGTGATAAATGTAAATTGATAACGATATGATGAACCATCCAAGAGAGACGTCGAAAAAAAATATATACCGCTGGTCTCTCATCAGAGAATGTATTTAGCCTGTTAAAACCACTTTTGATTTTCCAAAGACGGTCGCCTATTAGATGGCTTGCTCATAGAAAATTCCCTTTACCAATATCTAGTAAGTATAAGTGTATTCCATATAATCACATACACCTTAATTTTAACATTAAGCGATAATACACACAGCTAAGCGTACAAATTAGTAAATTTTAAATAATGTGAAAATATAAAAATAGCGAGTAGGGTTTACAAACAAAACCGTTGCAACGTGGCCCGGGGGAATTACCTTGATGATGACGTAATGATAATCTCCGCCATCTATCGAGAGGTTTTGTAAGTTTTATCAGCCTCCTATACTGTCATATTTATAAATGACACATTTATAGTCGCAACATCAACGTATTTTAGATATATAAATATAGATTAAATATTATGTATGTATTAGGTAGATTTGCATATAAGAAATCATCTGTGTAATCAAATGTGTGGTGTTTCAGATCTACTACCTGGCTGATTGAGGCCAAAGTGCCAACATTTACTTACGGTTATCAACTACATGGTGTCCAATAAAGTAAGTCGATTGTTTTCTATTTCTATCCTTGTATCACATGCAACAGAATTTATTTATTTACATTTAGAGATGTTTAATTAAAAAAGGCATATTGGGTAAAAAATCAGGCCTCCAGGCAAAATATTCTTTTCAAAACCTTTCACCTAGAGTCCTGATATTTTCACTCAATAATAAACAAGGGATTATTTTAATGCATTAGCGCGCCATCTGTTATCAAAATACGAAACTATTATAGACGCGTATGATTATTTTAAAAATTAAACAATTTCTACTGCCCTTACTGCAATGGAAAAATTAATGGGAGGGCCTGGCTCATCAGTGATGAACCCTCCCAGCGGTTTCGCCAGTTTAATCTACCAATAAATGGATTATTTTATTGAAAAAGGCATAACTTGGATAAAAAATAATTTATTTACCAATAGTTCAGTTGGTTGAACGCCAACCTTTTTGAAGACATTACAATATACACTGGTGTCCAAAAAATAAGAAACTTAACCAATATTGAAATTTCTCAAAAGCTAATTTATTAATAAATATAAAATTTAGTATACAAATAGTTTAAACTATGGAGAATTTGACTAGCTATATGAAAATAAAAAAAAATATTTGAAATTATGAAATATGCAAATTATTACCAACATGCCCAAAGCTAAGGTTCCAGATCTTAAAGAAATAAGATATCAATAGGGAGTATGATCACCTCTAACAGCTATCAAGGTCTCACAGCGAGCCCTCATACTGTTTACCAGGCTTTGGAGGAGGTCCAGGTGTAGTAAACCCCACTCCTCCAATAGAGCAGTTCTTAGCTCAACGAGGGTTCTGGGAGAGAGGTGACGAGCTCCAATACGCCTCCCTAGAGCATCCCACACATGCTCTATTGGATTCAGGTCCGGAGATCTGGCTGGCCAATCCATCCATCGAATATTCTCACTCTGGAGATATTCATTGACTAGCCTAGCCCTATGCGGACGAGCATTATCGTCCATAAAAATTAAATTGTGACCAATTTGATCTCTATAATGTCTTAGATAGGGCTTAAGGATCTCGTCCCTGTACCTTTGGGCAGTTAAAGTGCCCCCAAAAAAAATTTGGAGGGGTGTGCGTCTGCTAGAACTGATGCCAGCCCAGACTAAGAGACTGCCCCTTCTAAAACTGTCTATTTCCCTGATGTTACTGGGATGATAGCGGGTTCAGACTCCCTCCAGATGAAAACTCGTCGAGAATCTGTGTTTAAACTAAATCTTGACTCGTCACTGAAGAGAACATTGGCCCACTGATCATGAGTCCAGGCGTGATGTTCCAAGCACCAATTCAAGCGGGCTCTCCTGTGAGCAGAAGTTGAAGGGATACAGACCATTGATCGTCTTGCATAGGGAGCACCTTCATCAAGCCTTCGGTAAACAGTTTGTCTCGAAATTCTCGTTCCAGTAGCACTTGAGAGTTCATTAGAGAGTTGAATAGCTGTCATCTCCCTATGGCGCTTGGCAGTTACGACCAGATAACGGTCTTCAGAGGTAGCTGTTTTTCTTTTTCTACCAGAACCTTCTTTTCTTTTGATAGTTCCTGTCTCTATGAACTGTTTCCATATTTTGCTGACCACAGATTTATTCACATTTAGCCATTTTGCTACTTCAACTTGTGATTGCCCTGCCTCCATTCTTCCAACAGCTCTCCATTTTAAATCATCTGCTAAAATTTTTCGTAAACTCATAATTAACTAAGGATTAAAGAAAATTATAATTGGACAATTCTTAGATGGGATAAACGACACGCCAAATAGCACACTTATAAAGACAAGCAAAAAATTGCATATTTTCAATTTTACCGAATCGAATGGTTGCGATAAATAAATTCTACGACTTAAAATATCTAATTAAATTACTTTTTAGCTTTTAGCGTTGTATATTTTAAAACATATCATTAAAAACAAAAGTTTCTTGTTTTTTGGACACCAGTGTATTTATGTCAACAACAAATTCAGCGCCCCATAATGTCAATAGAATTAAGTAAAAATATATACATAGTTTTTGCCTATATTCATCTAAAGAGGTATTTCGAAATTTGTATATATTTAAAAATACATTTTTATTCCGTATTTATGAAAATACATTAATATTACGTTTTCTCTTTATATATATAAATATAAAAAAGAGTACAAATGTGATATTGTACTGGGATAAGGTAGATAAGTATATAGTAGTAGGTATAGCTCTCGGTGGATCAAAGAAAGTGATCAATAACCTATGATCCGTTCACAAGGTGAAAAATCTTCCTCTTAAATAAAGATCAATCTTCTTGACTGTGAGCATAATTGGGAGAGCTTCGCGGTCAATTTTCAGTAAATTTGCTTTGCCTTATTAAGTGTTCAAGAAACAATTGCTATCGGTTTCTTTTGGTCACCTGGCTTCGTTTTTGGAAATACGGCACTTATATCATAACTGGAGGCATCTGTCATAGCTTCTAAGCAGCTCGATGAACAATAGTGCGTGAGTGAGGTTCATTGAATATAAATTTCTTGATCTTGAATTCAGTTCAGCAGTTCTTAGTTCACTTCCACCTTTGAATTTTCTTCAGCAGGCTTAATAGCGGATGTAGTGTTTGCGACATATTTTGCAAAAATCTGCTATAATAGTTAATAATGCCAATGAATAACCTTAAGTACTTAACATCCATTGGCTCTGGAGCATTGGCGATGGCTTCTAACTTTGCTTGTTGCAGTTGAATTCCACTCCACGCGATGGTGTGACCCAAATATTCTACAGATTCCTTCTGGAATTTACACTTGTCTCTTGATAGTTTGAGTTCAACACCTTCCGAATTTTGCAATACTTGATCTAGTATTCTTAAATGCTCCTCTTTATCCTTGCTGTGATCATGATGTCTTCTTGGAATGGCTGAACAAATTCCTAAGATTTAAATATTTTATCCATCTGTCATATTTTATACATCTGTCTTTGGAATATTGCAGGGGAAGATGCGATGCCAAACGGCAAGCGTATAACCTTGAAGAGACCAATGTGTGTGTTGATTGTGCCTATTTCTTGCGCAGATTTATCTAATTTAATTTGATGGAATGAACATTGTGTGTGAAAGTCCAATTTGCTGAGCCTTTGGCGATTAGAAATCTTTGCCATCAGTTCTATCAGTCTGGTAAGGAGAAGTCTTCAATCTTCAGAGATGGGTTAGCTGTCACTCTATAGTCGACACAGATATGAACCTCGCCATTGTTTTTTATGACTGTTACAATTGGTGTTGCTTATTCTCTGGTACTGACTGGAATGAAAATTTTTCTTTTCATCATTTTTTGCAATTCCGCTTCAATCCTTTTTTTGAGGGCCTTAGAAATCGGTCTGGGTCGCAAAACTAAGGAACCATCTCCTTATTTAGGCATAGTTTAGCCTTAAAATCCTTCAAGCACCCTAATTTATTGTCAAAGAGTAATTTACTTCTCTCCAATACCTCCCAATGATATTATTCATTAATCTTGTTTTAAATTATCAGTTTCATTTTAAATTTTGCCAACCAGTCTCTCCCTAATAGTGGAAGACCGTTTGCTATGTTAAAGATTACGTCATGTAATCTTTAAACGCCTTCACATTCCATTTGTGTAGAGATTTTTCTTGCCACTGGTAGCTTTCTTCCATCATTTCCTTAATAAAACAAGTGTTGTCTTCATCAATTGGATATCAGAGAAATTACCCATATATGTTTCTTCTGAGATCACTGTGCATCCTGATACTGTGTCAACCTACATCTGCAATGGTTTATCATTGACAAAAACAGTCGCCAAATTTGGATCTTCTCTTTTGCTCCAATTTTAAATGTAGGAAATTCCTCTTCAACATATCAGGGTAGTGCACTCTCTTTATTCCTATAAACTGATTAACTCTTAAATTTGGTTGTTTTGTTTCACACATTTTTACATAATGCCCCCTTCTTCGGCAAAATTTGCAAACATGATTTAATGGCCAAAATTCTTGTGGTTTATTGTTTTTCCTACCACATCTGTAAAACACTAGTGAATTAGAGTTCTGCTTCTGTTTGAAGTTTCCTTCTTATTTGTGGCGCTGTTATTTTGTGCGGGGAGAGGGTGAATATAATTTCTGCAATTTCCATAGTAATCTCTCTAATTTATAGCATCTGTTAGCTTCAAATCTGGCTTCGCATGTAATCTTCGCAAAATATTTCCCTCTAACGCCATATACAATTTATTCGCATAAACGATTTTCTAATGTACGGCCGAAGTTACATTTTTAGATAATTATTTAGTGCTGCGATAAAGTTGGTCAAGGAATTATCTGTCCCTTTCTTGCGACTTTAAAACTTTTTCCTTTCTGCTATTACATTTACAACGGGATTGGAATGATTTCAGTGTTAATATATCAGCTAAAATTTAAAATGACTTATTAGATGATTTTCCGGATCACAGAGATCTTTCAAAAGTCCATATGTGTCTTTAAATATTAAGGCAATATTAGTGCAGGAACTTTCTCTTATCTTCTGTAACATCGTTAAAATTATAATATTTCTCTAAACGTTCAATACAACTTTCAAAATCTTCATAATAGTATCATAAGATTAAAATTTATAATTATTACCCATTTGCGTTGCCTTTTTTCTTTTATATATGGCGTCTATTTAGATTATTTAGCTCGCTAATCAATATATTCCTCAACGCCACTGAATTGTCTTGCGCTTTAAGTGATAATGATCCACTAGAATATAATAAATGTATTTATGTAATACATACCTTAGGAATTCCATTGGTATATTTCTAAACAAGTAATAATGGAATGTATTTTTATGAACAACAGAACAAAGGAACATCTATGATAATAATCTGTACATAAATTGTTATTAATTCAAGATGTCACAATGTTTAACTAAATTCTTTACCAACTCTGTTAATATATTGTTACGACGATGCTCTGTGGGTTACCAATTTTACTAATATGGTATACAGTGTGTGTGTATATATTTGTTGTTTCCCCTCTACTTTTTCATTTGTAAAAACTATGATATATGATGAAAATACATCGATTTCTAATCCCAAATTTTATACAAGCAATAGTTATTCAGTAATTCTTTGAATAAGGTAAATTGGTTGATGGGTAAAGCCTTTTACCTTATTTTTATCCTTTATATATAACCATCCAATTTTTCTTATTTGAATTATACACTCATGGGTAGAACTTATGAAAATTGTATCTTTTATAATATGTACTTATGTATATAGAGATTCAGAGATTCAGACTTTAAGTCTGAAAGATAATTGATACATATTGATCTTTATTGAAGACACACGAGATAACCAAGTGTAAACAAAATTGCTTTCGTCTCCTTAAAAAAAAAAAAAAAAACGGTCGATTGGCAGCACCAAAGACTTTCCAGTTCCTTAAGTGTTTTCCATGAGAATAATCCCCCCCCCCCTCCCCCTCTTATATATAACAATATTTAAAAAATAAATTCCACGTGAGAAATTGCTATACCATATTTATCAAAGCTGATGTTCTCTAGCGAGTTTTCAAAGATATGCACACTATTATGTAAAGAAGCTCTATAGCTGCGTTAGTGTCCCCATTTACTTATAGTGAAAAACGTTTTTATTACAGCAATTTCCCCCTTACAACTGTCTCTGTAATGTTCAGGGAAATGTCAAGTTCTATCCCATCTATTCCCTACTAGTTGTCATAATTCCTAATCAAATATTCGAGCATAGTTTTCGCATTAAATATCTTTGAATTATGAGAGAAGGTCTAAAGAGACAAAGGTCGCCTCTCCCATCAAAATAGACGTCAAAACCTTCTTTTGACGGAAGAGGCGACCTTTTTCTCTTTAGATCAATATCCTCCTGGCAAAATTTCCATCTATATGAGAGAAGGGTATTTTAAATATGGGAGAACGTTTTATTGTCAATTTTATCGGATATCTGGTTTTTAATATTCTGTAATTATATGCCACCACACTAAATGTGGAAGAAACCCTTATATGGAAGGAGAGAGCGGGTGAGACTGCAACCAGCCCAGCCTCCACGCACTGACCCAAGATAGTGCGAGCTAGTGACTAAGCGGTGATAAGGACGTGGCCGCAGAGATAACCCCAGAGCGGGTTACGTCAACCTGATCCTTTACCAAGGAATCTACACAAATCATCTTATTTCTTCGCAGCCACTGGTTGTACCACGCTGATGAGGGTCAACACCCCGAACACGTCCGTGGTTAGCTTTTCTTGATTAATCAAGAATGGGTATTTGGCCAATTCTGGAATAATTAAAAATCAAAATCACTGGTTTATATATAAATATATTTTGATGCGCATTAGCGCGCCATCTGTTATCAAAATTCGAAACTATTATAGACGCGTATGATTCTTTTTAAAAATAAACAATTTCTACTGCCCTTACTGCAATTCTCCCATTAATTCTTCCATTGCAGTAAGGGCAGGAGAAATTTTTTATTTTTAAAAAGAATCATACGCATCTATAATAGTTTCGAATTTTCATAAATATATTTATTTTAAAAAGGCCTAATTTGGATCATATATTTTATTTTCTAATATTTCGTATGGCAACACGCCAAATCCTTTCGGGGAACAAAATTGTTTTGAAATACTAGCTAATCAATTCACGAGCATGTGCAACTGCTGTAAAATCTTAAGATTTTACAGCAGTTGCACATTATCGTGAATTGATAAGCTAGCATCTCAAAACAATTTTGTTCCCCGAAGAAGTTTGGTGTGTTGCCATACGAAATATTGGAAAATATATTATCCAAAATAAGAATTTTTAAATAAAGGAATATATGGATTGGTCAATTTTCAAACATTCTATATACAGTTACGAGCGTCACGGTTTGCTATTTTTTTTTGGAATGGCGCCCTCCTATTGGTTGGCTACGATCACGCCACCTTTGCGATAGATGGCGGAGATTATCATTACGTCATTATCGAGGTAATTCCCCTGGGCCACGTTGCAACGGTTTTGTTTGTAAACCTCGCTCGCTATTTTTATATTTCACATTATTTATTATTTACTAATTTGTACGTTTAGTTGTGGGTATTATCGCTTAATGTTAAAATTAAGGCTTATTAAAATATACAAATATCAGAGTCATCAATCAACAATTCTTAATCAATTCTGTCACCGTTTGCTTTTGTGAATGGAATAAATACCCAAATATGGCCATTTCTTATACGCATCGGTAGTTCAGTGGTAAAATACTCGCCTGCCACGCGGGTTCGATTCCCGGCCGATGCATTCTTTTTTTTTTTTTACAATTTTTAAAACTCATTTATATATTATACAAGAATGACATCCACGGCGCCAATTTATAATTGTAACGAATAGTATTTTAATAAAAGCATTTAATCGGGTAAACCCCGGGCGTTGCCCGGGTCATTCGGCTAGTATTCTATATACAGTTACGAGCGTCATTCTTCATCTCTGTCACCGTTTGCTTTTTTTTTTTGGAATGGCGCCCTCCTATTGGTTGGCTACGATCACGCCACCTTTGCCCCCCCCCCCCCCCCCCCCCATCATGCCACCCCCACTCGCTTTATCGTTTATGTAACTATTGTGTTGGAGCGGGTCGCTCCTTAAATAAATGCATATATTAGTTAATAACTAAATGGAATCCTCTCTTTCTTTTTCCCAGTATGAGACGCCTACGAAAGCCAACAGTACATAGACAGATAAAGCACATAGGCTATAGGTATTAACTAATATATGCATTTATTTAAGGCGCCAATTTATAATTGTAACAAATAGTATTTGAATAAAAACATTCAATCGGGTAAAACACGGGCGTTGCCCGGGTCATTCGGCTAGTAAATATATAAGCACAACGTGCAATTTATACTTAGTGTGTCCTAACTAGTTGTCGCTTCTTTTTTCCGGGGACAATTTACCCTAATCCATCATGTAATAAGCTTTGACTTCTTAGTGTCTTTAACGGTTGCCGCTTCTTCTTCATGGGGCACAATATGATCTAATACATCGCATAACTCTATAATACATTTCATATTTATCTAAACAGAGTTAGCACATAGAATTAAATACATCACATTGCTCATAAATACATTACATTGCTCATAAATACATCACATTGCTAATAAATACATCACCTTTCTCATAAATACATCACATTGCTAATAAATACATCACATTGCTCATAAATACATCACATTGCTCATAAATACGTCACATTGCTCATAAATACGTCACATTGCTCATAAATACATCACATTGCTCATAAATACATCACATTGCTCATAAATATGAGTCACATATCATCAGTAAGCCTCTCCTTCTTATAGTATTTCCCAACCAGCTACTTTTATACTCCGGCTGTGAAATATATTATGTAACATTTTTTTATGTCCTTGGACGTTGTGCTTACCTATTTCCCACACATATGAAACACAGAAAATGCCAACTTTTCAGCGAAAAGCTTTATTTTGCGGCCAGGAAATCGAATTGGGTAATTTACATATTTTCACGCTTGCATACTGCGATAGATTGATAATTTGTGGGGGTAAATAAACATCCAGCAGAATAATTAAGCTATGTCTCTGAAGAATCTATCAGGACAAGGGCAAAGATACCTTGTACAAGCATCATCATTTATTGTATATATATAATCATCTTATAATCATTGATAAATAACAACGATAATTGATGGAACAATATAGTAGTATATTATGATGCACTAGCGCGCCATCTGTGATGAAAATTCGAAAATATTTCAGACGCGTAAAATTCTTTTGTAGAAATTGTTTAATTTCAAAAATAATTTTACGCGTCTGAAATATTTTCGAATTTTCATAGTAGTAGATAATGAAATTTTACTTTGTTTTGAAGTAAAAATAAACATTTTATACTCTCGATATGAATTTGTCTGTTTATAAAATTAATTTTTACCCATTTATGAATACGGCGATTTGCAAATTATTTGTGAGTACAAAAGCAAACTTTGCAAGGCATAAAGGCCATTTTCTAAGAACATAAAGTAGAAAAGACACTCACGTGCCAAGGACAAAAGACTACATAGCTTTATCAAATACATTAAGTAGAGAGTTTTATTTTTTTAATTGATAAACTTATTGTTTTTTACCCAAGCGCTTTTTATTATTTCTTCATTATAAAATGTTTTGTCATTCAACCTTCTCTCTCTATTTTCATTCTTTTTCGCTTTTCGGCCTTTTGGCTAAGATCAAAATATAGACGGAAAGTTTGATCGAGGTAAAAAACGCTTCTCAGGTTAAAATAAATGCAAACATTAAACGCCATTTATTAGGCACATCGATTAGAAAAAAAATTAAGCGACAAAAGATGAGAAGAAGCAAATGGAAAAGGCTTTAAAATGTTGAAAGATCGCCTATTGTACACCCCCATAATTTTGTGAGATAAATTAATGCAGAAATAATAGCATGCGAATCTGATTTCCGCCTATTAGAAATAGTAAGAGGACACTTATCAAAGAAATATTGGCAGTGCAAAGCAGTTCACAAACGAATGAAAATGTATTTATTCTCTCTCTCTCTGATGAATAAAATGAACATTGGAAATTGTTTATAAACATTAAAACGTAAAATTGACAATTCTGTCTCTTTCCCAATAACAAAATCTCTCTCTCTTCCATCGGTGGCGAAGTCTTTCCTGCGGTGGGCCCCAACAATGTAGACTGTATATATTATATATATATGTATATTTATCAATTATCTTTATCTATTTATATCTATTTATTCCTATATGTATCATTATATAATCATATATCGTATTTAACCTTATATAATCTTATATGGACTTTGAAATAAAGTAGTTTCAATCTTAATCTCTCTCTCTCTCTCTCTCTCTGAAACGTAAAATTTCTCGGTCCCTTTAATTTTGTGATATAGGTGAATATCACTGTTTATTATAAAAGTTGATGAATGTTATGTAACATTCGTTATTTCCGACGGAATTTATAGGATCTTTATTTATGAATCGCAATAGGAGATTAGGGAACATAACAACATGCACAAGATAAGCGGCTCAGTTTCCGCAGTGTTGCAACCGCAGTGCAACACTCTGATAAAATGTACTTTTGGCTCCAAGACGTCAAAAACAGCCACGCCTTTAGATTGACATTAATTCAAATTTGAGATATACGAATAGAACTGCCTTATCTGCAGAGTGGCGCGGCCTAAAGGCCTTGGACCTTCAATGGCGGGGAGGTATTGCAACGCATTGAGTAAGGGAAAGCGATAGCGGGAGGCGTCGTGGTTTGCAATATTACCCTTGAAGGATTTCCTTCCACAGCATTATATAATGAATGGCCTTTCAAACCAATGCATAAACAATCCTTTTTTGAAATTTCTTTGAACTTTATTACTTAGCTAATACCTTGGCAATGTTTCTTATATGTGCAATGAGATGAAGAGAGTAGAAAACTATTTCTAGGCGCCGTCCGTATCATATAAGTGAATCCTTTAAAACATAGATGATTGATCTAAATTTTTAATGTGCCGGAAGCTCATACAATTCTATTTTACAATATATATAATGATGATTTAGATTGGGGGAAGTTTGCATCCAAATTATTATGAACAATGAAACTTGTGAATAATACTTATTGTGTTTGAAAGCGGAGCAGCCGCTTCACAAGTTATTTGTAAGGCTCATCTTGAATGAAATTGAAGATAAATGTTGATCTGAGATCGTCCTTGTCAAATAATATCTCATTTATAGATGTTTGAATATGTTACTGAGTAGTTAACTGGATCTTGGAGAACGCTCTGCAGTCTGCCAGGCAATCAGTCCTTGATTTTTTGCGATATCTGCGTCCTCGTTTCTGTACCCAGGGACATTTATCAATTTCTCAGGTAGCACTCAGGTAGAGATTATCGACCAAAAGGGCTCGGTATCGTATCTCTCGCGCATTATATTGTTATTTAACATTTAAAAAATCGCTTCAATAGCCTCGACGTACACAAGACTAAGCAAACAATTGAGTGCAAATACCCAAACGAAGTTCCGGCACCCGGTAGAACTGATTCTACACGCGTAGACACATGTGCTGCATTAGAAAATACTTACGCACCATGTGATTACTATAGCCTCTAACAATATGAAAACAACACAATAGAATTTGTTACTAAAAGTAAGGCATTTATAAATTATATTCTTTGGAATAAGATTTGTGTTTTTTTTTATATTAGAAAAACTTTGTTTCTTTATCATTTTACCGTTGTGGAAATGATAAAAATTGTTATTCTGAAAATTTGAGCTGCCGCAACATTGACATTTATATCATTATAGTGGACCAGACATTAATATTGCTCTAGAACCTAAAAGACTTCTACTTTGTTTTTCGAGATAACGTGCAATGACTGGATTTTATAACAGATTTGCATTAATTTGATCTAATTGGTGGTATTTTTACTATCGCAAAATCGTATGCTCATTATAGTTTATTTGTTCTCTTTTACTCAAGGTTTTTTGGTGATCTCGCTGATGGAGTGTTATTGTTCAGGGAAGTGGGGGCTATGGAGCGGGGTCCACTCGCAGGAATCGGCCATGCTACCACCAGAGAATATTGGTAAATTACTTGAAAACTCCTGATTCACAAATCGTAAACACCGATACAATGGTGATAGTGTAGATTTTGAATTGCCAAAATCGTTGGCAAGATTCACAACCGACGAGCTAATCGCTCCCAATATTTTCCAGGGAAATAGGGATAAAGATTATATAATAGTTGTCAATATGATGTAAAGCGCCTACAATATTAAATAAAATTTATGATAATTATTTAAAATGTAAATTTCGAGTTTTCTGAATAGGACATTGCATTGGAATTTTGTTGGTTAAAAAGGTTTCTCCCTCTTTAAAAATATTTAAAGCAAGTTGCTGGACGTCGACCTGAGTTTAGTCCTAAGTGTTCCATAGAAAACCTGGGGTAGAGCGACGTCTATAACAGCACTTATTGCTGCGAGAGTTTCTTTACTTTCTAGGCCTCTACACATGGGTGCAGTTGAAATATTCACGCAAACGAACTCATTCGTACATTTTCAAATATCTGCACATAATCGCGCACACCTTGTGCCTTGGTATTTTCCTTTCATATCCATAATGACATGTTTGTAGGCAATTATTGATGTTCATATATACGTAGGAATTCTATATTTATAAGAATTTTTAAATAATAGATGACGCTGGTCGCGGCGTGATCCTGGAGATAAGGCCACTCCATGCGGCGGCTAATCGCCTCCTCCAAGCGATAGCGCGGTAACAGCTGCGCCGCCGTGGGGCTAACGTTCACCGGATGCGACTCATCCACCCGCCCGCCTGGCGTCCTGTCTCGGAACTCTTAGTGCAGGGCAATCTGGGCCACCTTCTTCTATATCATTTAAATACTATCTTAACCATTTTATAGTGCAAATTGTAAGTTTCTCACATTTGTACAAAGATCTATTTTTTTTAATAACTCCATTAAAACAATTCACTTTTAAATGTATCAAAATAATACATGTTCTTGATCTTCTCCCAGAACGCACAGATTCAGATGAATGTGAAAAACCGTAAACGCCGGGTTTGTCAAATTATAACAAAGGTCAATATGAATAACATTGTTTCGGGCCATGGTCCTCATCAATACAGAGATGGCTTCAATTTCATAATCCAGTTCCAGTTCAAATTAACTTTGTAAGGTGCGCGCAGTTCAACAAAAGCCACCTTCATCATGAATGTACAATGCATACATATATATTATCTCACAGCTAGGCGTCATAATTATACATTATCTAATATGTACAATCTATTATTTGAGACCGGTCTGCACACCGTCCGCTACACGTGTCTTTTATTAGTGCGAGATGATCACCCGTCTAGATGAAGGTTCCATTATTTTTTATTTCATAATATATTATGAGATAAATAATGAAATTAGCCGAAGCTGGCAAAGAGGTATTTTAGCTAGCGAAATGATGGAGCCGATCTTGGGTCAGAGTACCTTGTGAAAGTGCGGGAAGGTGACACTCAAGTACAAAAATCCACTTATCATCCACTTTTACAATATCCACACATGTAGAATCATTTTGACTTTGTACCGTCAAAAATGGCAGGATATATATTTTTTTCTTAATCTTTACTTACGCTTGGAACTATGTCAGAGTCATGCAGGTCAACGAATAACTTCAATTAAGATGTTACTTTCCTGCGTGCTATAATTACGGTGTTGTTTATCGCAAGCTGCAACTTTTTTTTTATAGATTCAGAAAAGTAAAATGCTTGTTTCTATTGCTGCTTATTTAGTGAATATAGGCTATATTTAGATTTTATTAGTGAATTTTTTTAAAAATATTGTTAAAGATATAAGATTTCGATGCGAGAAAGCAATAAGCTACTTTATGTTTTTGATTCTCTCTTTTGTTGTTTATAAATAATTCAACAATCTCATCTTTAACATTATTAGCGAAGAGGATTTCTAGAACTTATGAGACTTATCTTGAAGATAAGAGGATGCCTGGCCTGCATTCATATTCATGTAACACGTTCTCAACGTTTCAACAAAAAATATTTTGTCTTCGTCAGGAGAAATAAATAAAAATAGATAATTTGGCAAGGCGTAAACATTTTTAACGAAAAGAGAAAATAAAACTTTAACTGGGCGAAGTGTCTATTTTTTTACAGAAATTATGAGACTTAGTCAAAACAACACTGCTCTCTATCTTTTCAAACTTTGTTAACGAAGCAATAGGCTATGCTTTTCAGAACTTTTATAATTAACAATTCTGTGATTTTGAGATATGTTTGCACCTCTGTGATTTGGTGTAACCTATTAAATATATGGTGAACGGATTTGATAGTATTAGCAAACTGTGACGGAACAACGTGTGACACTATTGATCGTATATAAATTGCATAAATATTAAAACGTTACTCTGATAAAGTGAGTTATGGTCGCACAAAGCCAATAGGTGGAGAAAATGACGTTTTTTTAGTCACAAATGACATAAATTCATTCAGGATAGAATGAGAATTCAGATTTCAAACTAATGGCAGATGGTGCGATTCCTAGCTTTGATCAGAACCTCATTTGAAAAAATAAAACTTCCAGAAAATATTTAAACCTATATATTAACTATGGGAGGCTCCTAGTACAGTGTCACCCCCTAATTCCATTTGAGGAGATTTGACTTACTTGAGAATGAAAAGAAGTTCACAATGGCCAACCTCCGTATCAAATTGTCACTATGCTACGATAAACAATTGTCCGGTCTTCTTAAAACTTATAAAAACGGATATTGTTATATTTATATAACAAATAATTATTATGATTGTTAAGAATGGTTGGGGAAGTCGGCTATAGATGGCGTGCGACACGGGATGGGCCGCAGAGTACTCCACAGAGTGCGCCCACGTGACCTTTTTCGACTATATAAAAGAAGGTATTTGAACGGATAAAAGGGTATAGTCGCGGAGAGGAGAAGGTATTAGAACTGAGTAAGGTGTGTGGCTGAAGAAAAGGTCAAAGAAGTCAAAGTTGAAGAAGATAAAGTTAAAGTCAAAGTTAAAGAAGATAAAGTCAAAGAAGCATTTTGAGATGTACATATGTAAATAAAGCCTTTTAAGATTTAAGATTTGCATATAAAAAATAAAAGTTCAATATTATTAGAAAGGCTGAGAGTGATCTTTCTCTAGGATTTTAATGACTGGTAGTCATTCTTAGAAACAACACGAAGACTTAACAATGATTAATACAAGGGCGACAATCTATCTTTCTTTTTGGGTTTATATATCTCATATAAATATAAAAAAGAAAATTCAAAATATTTCGAAGGTTTGATCTCTCTTTGTCAGTTATCTAACGATTTCATTTATAAGAGTCAATAGACATGGAAGAAGCAATATATATACCTGGAAATATCTTAATTGATTTACATACAGATCAATGTTTGTCCTTTTGTCAATCTTGTATTCAATGGATTGTCATTTAGCCTAAAATAACAACTATATTTTCTTTCTCAAATTTGTTAGTGAGAAAAAACTATAAATTTAATCTTAATATAAATTTTGTACTATCTTATATAGCATAATACTATTGATTAAAAGGAACATAGGAATGTACATATAAAATGAAAATTTAAAAAATATTGTACAAAATATGGAACAAGATGTGCATAAAATAGACCGCAGCAGTGAAATTGTAGTTTATAAAATATAGCATTATATGTCACAATAGAGACGCAATGTTTTCAAAAGATTATAAATTAATATTCAGCATCATTACGATATGATCGATTCAATATTTCACACATGAACGAACTTGAAAAATGAATGTAATGGTGGGCAAGTTTTGAGTAGCATTTAAAAAGCTTCCTGTGCATTTGGTGGAACTTGATAGGATTTTGTTTTTCGAACTTGTGCCAAATGATAAATCCATCAATGCAAAACTTTATCTCACCAAATGTTGTCGTTTTCAGCAAAAAATTACATTTTTATTATTAATCTAAAGACAATAAAATTTGGCAAGATACCATGAAGCTTTGTACTTATACATATACCATTTGGCACAAGTTCGAAATTCAATATTCCTTTAAAGTTCCCCGAATGGGCGGAAAGCTTTTCGAATGTGAACTCAAAACTTTTCGCTAACCTTTCAAAACGAAAGAATAATTCTATAAGACACAATAAACATTGCCAGACTAACGTTCTTATCGTGTCAATTATATCGGATGGCGGAGATGTGAAGAGACGGGAAGCATTTAATAAAATATCGTGCGTGTCAACAAGATAAAGCATATCAGCTTGCGAAGTGAATTTCGAGATTGGGCATTCGTTTCGATCTATTCCTCACATTGTACACGTGATTATACACACTTTGAATTTGGAAAATAATGTAAATGTATTTTCAGATCATCTGAATAACTCAATCTCAAAGTTCCATTATCTCCCTAAAGTGAAGGATGGATATTTGGCATTTAAACTTTTTTTGAAAAACCTTTAGTCACCAATAATATGAATAAAAATTAAAAAATCAACAAATTTAAAGGCATATACATGTTTGTATTTAAATCAAAAACGAATTATATACTGAAAGGTTGTCTGGAAGGCATATACGGTACTCACTCTTGTTGCATGCTTCTCTATAAGTGGTAGGCCATTTGTGCAATGTGCAAGACTTGTCTTATTCATTTGGAATAGAAGTTCCAAAAATATAGCTCGGAATATATTTATTCTTAGGTGGAATTTTGCTGGGCATTTTTGCCATTCGAGGGAGAGATTCCGCAGTGAGCTCTATATCGGGCAGGTAAATGCTTGCTTCCGCTGGAACTCGAGCATATCTTTGTGCTAATTGAGGATTGTATAACTTTCCAATAATATTTCTTGGAACGAGGAACCCTCCTCCTCAGTGTTATGAGAGAGCTGTTTATTATTTTTTAATACTCTGAGGTAAAAATCGGGTTAATTAAGATGGGTACCGTAGAGACTTTGCTGATTCTCTTTTACTAGGTGTTGTATTGTCTGCAAGTGCGTTATCGTTATAAAGGGTGTCGAAGAAGGCCTTGGTGGTGACTGCGACGGGTTAACTTTTGGCGCTGCAGCAGAAGACTCAGGGTCTAGATTCTCTTTCGGAAGACGCGAAACAATACGCTGCGGCGAAGATTACGTAACTGTAGTCTACTGTATGAGTGTTCAGTGGACGATGGAACAGAGCGAAATTGTAAGAGAAGGCGGGCTTAATATTAATAAATGTTGACACCGGGCCCTGCCGAGTATCATGACACTGTGTAATGACCTGGACGAGCCCCGCTAGTTCCCAAGTGAGAGGTGGCTCGCTGGCTACCTAAAGGTGGCATCTGCTTCACCTTATATAGGCAGATATCGATTCGCCCTTCGGAATGATTTTCCAAGGAACTGGTGGAATTTTAGACCTTCATACAAAAATATGAAGTTTTCCCGGATCTATCAGTAGCAATCACTGGACACTATCTCGTTTGTCAGAGAGGCACTAGAAATATTCACTATTATTATCTTCTCTATT
>CP092886.1:24602215-24693375 GCA_030710605.1 Cordylochernes scorpioides
GTTGTTATGTGAGAAAAGAAAGAGATAGAACGAATATAAATATATGCTTGACAATATTCGAAGATGATTGCTGAATTATAAAAAATATATCAACATTTATATTTATATTTTCCCCAGATTTCTGCTCGTAATTCCAAGTAGGTTTGAGATAGAAGCCTGAATTTTGGATTTCTTTCTTCTTTTAGGCCTTGAAAAATTTCTGAAAAATCAAGTCCCAACTCCCAGTAGTTTCCAAGTTAAAATCGCTTATCACCGACAGATATCGTATTTATGTAGAGGAATATTTTGGTACATTTTCATGAATTCGGATATTCCAAATAGTGCGAAAGAAATTTAGATTGGCATTCACAATGTTTAGTTTTAACAGCAGAAGGAATAGAGATTTTCTTCTGATATTCTATTTTCCTTTTGGATAATAATTTAATTACACCTTCCAACTATCTTATCGCCTATTTTATATTTACATTTTATAGGCAAAACGTGAGGATATATATCAATATAATAACTAAAAAATACTCATATAGGAATAATTATTAAATCTATACAATAGTTTGTATCAATACGACATTTATAATTATAATTTGAAGGAATATATACCACAAAAGGATATACACCTCCAATAAAATTTTACACAATAATCAAAAGGAACATTTCAATCTTAAATTGATAGAAACTTTACCATTTTGCAGAAAGGCATCTATTTATGAAATGATTGGAATTACGCTCATGTACAAAAATTAAGGAAGTTGTATCTTTTAACATCTATATCGGGATTCAGACAATAACTCTGAAACATATTTGATAAACGATGACTTTTATTGAAGACGCGAGATAACCTAGTGTGAACAAAATTGCTTGTCTCATTAAAAGAAATAATAGACGACCAGCGACATTAAAGATTTTCCACTTCCTTGAAATTTATCCATGAGTTGTATATATATATATGAAAAAATAGTACAAATGTGATATTGTACTGGGATAAGGTGCATAAATTATGAAAAAGGCATCTCCTTATCGTGCAACTGAAAGTTGCTGATGGCTTGCGCTATCTATCGGAATAAATATAAAATATTCTCGTTGATTTAAAATTATTCCAGAATTGGCCAATTACCCATTCTTGATTAATCAATAAAAGCTAATCACGTATGAGTTTCGGGCTGTTTTTTGGTCGTTGAGGTACAGCTTGCACCATGCTGATGAGGGCCAACAGCCCGAAACGCGTACGTGGTTAGCTTTTCTTGATTAATCAAGAATGGGTAATTGGCCAATTCTGGAATAATTAGAAATCAACGAGAATAGTTGATATTTATTCCGATAGATGGCGCAAGCCATCAGAAACTTTCAGTTGCACGATAAGGAGATGCCTTTTTCATAATATATATATAACGTTACTTTCCCCATTAGGTACAATTTCCTTCTGCCTTTACTACGATAGGAAAATATTGGCAAGACCTGGCTCATCAGTGAGGACCTTCTTAAATTTTGTGTTTGAAAAAAAGGTAATGTTGAAAAATTCCAAAAGTTATGTAAAAGAATTATCATCTCTCAATGTAAAATCTCATTAATGTAAATTGAAGGCGCCACTTATTCCAAGCGATTAGAGTGATAAGTCAAACTAAAGGAGGTAAGCAAGATGACCAATTTTGATAACAGGGAATCATATGATTCAATAAGTAATGTTCAAGTGTGTGATAAGTGTAAATTGATAACGATATGATGAACCATCCATGATAGACGTCGAAAAATAATATATATACCGCTGGTCTCTCATCAGAGAATGTATTAAGTCTGTTAAAACCTCTTTTGATTTTCCAAAGACGGTAACCTTTAGATGGCTTACTCATAGAAAATCCCCTTCACCAATATCTAGTATGTATAAGTGTACTAGCCGAATGACCCGGGCAACGTCCGTGTTTTACCCGATTGAATGTTTTTATTCAAATACTATTTGTTACAATTATAAATTGGCGCCTTAAATAAATGCATATATTAGTTAATAACTATAGCCTATGTGCTTTATCTGTCTATGTACTGTTGGCTTCCGTAGGCGTCTCATACTGGGAAAAGGAAAGAGAGGATTCCATTTAGTTATTAACTAATATATGCATTTATTTAAAGAGCGACCCGCTCCAAAACAATAGTTACAAAAACGAAGAGCGAGTGGGGGAGGCATGATGGGGGGGGGGGGGCAAAGGTGGCGTGATCGTAGCCAACCAATAGGAGGGCGCCATTCCAAAAAAAAAAAAGCAAACGGTGACAGAGACGACTGATGAGGAATGACGCTCGTAACTGTATATAGAATTCCATATAATCACACTAGCCGAATGGCCCGGGCAACGCCCGGGTTTTACCCGATTAAATGCTATTATTCAAATACTATTCGTTACAATTATAAATTGGCGCCGTGGATGTCATTCTTGTATAATATATAAATGAGTTTTAAAAATTGTAAAAAAAAAAAAAAAGAATGCATCGGCCGGGAATCGAACCCGCGTGGCAGGCGAGTATTTTACCACTGAACTACCGATGCTTATAAGAAATGGCCATATTTGGGGTATTTATTCCATTTACAAAAGCAAACGGTGACAGAATTGATTAAGAATTGTTGATTGATGACTCTGATATTTGTATATTTTAATAAGCCTTAATTTTAACATTAAGCGATAATACCCACAACCAAACGTACAAATTAGTAAATAATAAATAATGTGAAAATATAAAAATAGCGAGCGAGGTTTACAAACAAAACCGTTGCAACGTGGCCCAGGGGAATTACCTTGATGATGACGTATTGATAATCTCCGCTATCTATCGAGAGGTTTTGTAAGTTTTATCAGCCTCCTATACTGTGTCATATTTATAAATGACACATTTATAGTCGCAAAATCAACGTATTCAGATATATAAATATAGAATGAATACTATGTATGTATTAGGTAGATGTGCATATAAGAAATCCTTTGTGTAATTAAATGTGTGGCGTTTCAGATCTACTGCCTGGCTGATTGAAACCAAATTTCCAACATTTACTTACGGTTATCAACTACATGGTGTCCAATAAAGTAAGTCGATTGTTTCCTATTTCTATCCTTGTATCACATGCGACAGAATTTATTTATTTACATTTAGAGATGTTTAATTAAAAAGGCATATTGGGTAAAAGTATCATGCCTCCAGAGAAAAGCATCTTTTCAAGACCTTTCACCTAGAGTCCTGATATTTTCACTCAATAATAAACAAGGGATTATTTTAATGCATTAGCGCGCCATCTGTTATCAAAATACGAAACTATTATAGACGCGTATGATTATTTTGAAAATAAAATAATTTCTACTGCCCTTACTGCAATGGAAAAATTAATGCGAGGGCCTGGCTAATCAGTGGTGAACACTCCCAGCGGTTTCGCCAGTTTATCTACCAATAAATGGTTTATTTTATTGAAAAAGGCATAACTTGGATAAAAAAAATAATTTATTTACCAATATTTCAGTTGGCTGAACGCCAACCTTTTTCAAGACATTACAATATATTTATGTCAACAACAAATTCAGCGCCCCAAAATGTCAATAGAATTAGGCCAAAAATATATATATATAGTTTTTGCCTATATTCATCTAAAGAGGTATTTCGAAATTTGAATATATTTAAAAATACATTTTTATTTCCGTATTCATGAAAATACATTAATATTACCTTTTCTCTTTATATATATAAATATGAAAAAGAGTACAAATGTGATAGTGTACTGGGGTAAGATGCATAAATTAAGAAAATGGCATCTCCTTATCGTGCAACTGAAAGTTGCTGATGGCTTGCGCCATCTATCGGAATAAATATCAACTATTCTCGTTGATTTTTAATTATTCCAGAATTGGCCAAATACCCATTCTTGATCAATCAATCCATCAGTTGCTTTCAGTTGCACGATAAGGAGATTCCTTTTTCTTAATATATAAATATGTATTTGATATAAAAAATTGTTAAAAACTCTATTTACATAAATACGTTAAATATTTTAATATACTATAGGAGTGTGAAATAATTAAATAGAAGAATATACATATAAGGTGAATAAATGCTTTATAAATATACTGATCTAGTTGTATTAATGATTTCATAAGGAATATGATTTATAAATGTAAAAATTCGAATAGTTTTAAATAATATCCTATATAGAAGGGTTCTCTCTTTTTCTGAATAAGTTTACCTATGTTAATATTTCCACTTATTAACGAAATAAAGTGTTGAGAGATAGGAAAAATGAGAATAATTAGGTCTATAAAGTTTTTTTATTATATACGCGTATGATTCTTTTCAAAATAAAATAATTTCTACTCCCCTTACTGTAATGGAAAAATTAATGGGAGAGCCTGGCTCATCAGTGATGATCCCTCCCAACAGTTTCGCCAGTTTAATCTACCATACCACTGTTATATTGCATTTTTCGATCTTCCTTTTATAATGATACTGATGCTAGACTCTTGGAATGGATATTTTAGATAGGAAACCTCTGGGAGGGTTCACAACTGATGTGCCAGGCTCTCCCATTAATTTTTCCATTGCAGTAAGTACAGTAGAAATTGTTTTATTTTTAAAAGAATCATACCCGTCTATAATAGTTTCGAATTTTCAAAACAGATGGCGCGCTAATGCATTATAATCTAGAAAGTTTGTATATTATATATTTATCTATATGTAATATTTAAATGAGAGAAACAAAGATTGTTATACAAAAATATAAAATTCAACATAAGAAATTTTATTTTACAAAACAAAAATTACAACTTCATTACATATACACATATAAAATATAAAACCACATTATAATCACTGGAAGATTGCACGCACATAAAATGAGATATTTTTATATAGCCAACAATATTATTCAAATTTTATACATATTTTTAATACAAATTCGTATTATGATAATAATTCCCATTAATTATATAAAATCCAATAAAGAAGAACTTTTTAAAATTTATTAAATATTGAAATAGAATTATAGACTTTTATTTAGTCATATATCAATAAGGAAAGATTATTTTTAGAGGGATAGGTATCAAGAGAAAAGGGGACAAGAATTATAAATACATTTGAAGATATTTCGCAACAATATGCTTCATTTTTAAATTTAAAAAGTAGTTAAAAGCTAGATATAAATGAAAAATAATAGTTAGAAATTTATAAAAGATGAAATCTTTGTGATGATTATATTATATATTTTATTATTAAGGAAGAAAAGAGGTAAATGTTACTCCTTCTTCGTAGACTTAAAAAAAGCTTTTGACACGGTTCCTCACGCATTGCTATGGACAAAACTAGTCAAAATAGGACTGAATCACCGATTTGTCAACTTAATTAAATGTTATTATGAAGACATGACCGCTGCGGTTCGTTGGAACAATTCTATCACTGAATTCATTAAAATTCGTTCAGGGGTGCTCCAAGGTGACCCACTATCCCCATGCCTATTCCTACTCTTTATTAATGACTTGATTAAAATATTTGATGACTCGGGGTTGTCAGGAATATACTTACCCAATTTCGGAAACATACACCTCCTCCTATATGCTGACGATATTGTTTTGATCGGTGATTCTAAAATAAACCTTCAATTGAAAATCAATATACTGAAAACCTATCTAGAAACTAACTTACTAACTCTGAACGAAAACAAGTCAAGAATAATGGTTTTCCGTAGCGGAGGAAAAGTGGCGCGTTCAGAAAGATGGTATTGGGGTCAAAGTCCTTTAAGTGTTACATCAAAATCAATCACCCCTTCGATTTCTTTTACTCAAGTTGCCTTAAATTATAGAGGCAGGACCATGGCCGCGATGGGTGCTGTGGGGGAGATTATTATGAAGTCCAAGCTCAAATCCTTCCATGCAAGTATGAGATTGTTGGATTCTATGATCTTGACAGTCCTATTCTATGCGGCTCCAATCTGGGCACATGATCAAGCCTTAATCTTAGATAGAATCCAGGACACCTTTCTCAGACGTTTTCTGTGCCTTCCAAGCTATACGCCGGGCTATATTTTGAGGGCCGAAACAGAAAGAAACTCTCTTGATATCACACTGAAAAAACTAACTTTAAAATTCTGGACTAGAATTATGAAAATGGACGGCAGCAGGCTACCTTCAATTTGTTTGGCACATTTGTGGGACATTTCAATTTCTTCAAAACAGAATATCGGACTGGTAAAAGTATAACAGAGCTACTTAATAACACCGGCTTCTCATGGCTTGTTGGAAGTACAGACTTCAATATTCTACAAAGATACATCCCCTTAATTATTAGAACGGCAACCGATCAGTCCTTGCAGCTGGATTATGTAAGAATAAGAAAATCAGTACTCTACTCTCCCTATAAATACTTTCATTCATCACCTACAATGGAATGCTATCTGAATAACAATATCCCCCTAACCTTAAAGAGAATCATTGCACAAGTAAGAAGCCTTTTTGTAGTACAGAGAATTAATCATGTTTCACTACTGAAAACTAAGACCATAAAATGCACCTTATGCAACGGTGAATTTAGTCTCGATTTTCAACACTACATGTTCTACTGTACGGCAATGAAAGAAGAAAGAGAAATTCTTCGTCAAGAGACCGGCTATAATAGCAATTCGCCTTATGTTTTAATGGCAAAAGTCGTAAAATCCAGAACCTTTGCATTCGCTTTTTATAAATACTGGAAATCAGCTCAATCAAAATATTTAGCACAGATACCGGATCCAACTTGATAATTGGTCGAGGTCAATACCCAACATTTGTATATAACTATGATGCTAATTTGTTATTTATTTATTTTGTCCTACCGGGAGAATCCCGTATGGCACGTGTGCCCAATAAAGGCTATTGTTGTTGTTGTTATTTTATTATTATTATTTTTTTTATAATTTTATTAATATATATTTATTTCCAAGATAATAGTCTTTGACGAGTTTAATATTTGGTTTTGACTCGTGCTTTAGATGTTGTACTAAATTCGAAAAATTGCGTGAGAATGCCCTTGAAAACTCAGAACAATTTTTAACGTCTTGCCAAATGCTTTATATATATATATATATATTTATTTATTTCTCATGACAAAAAGATTTTTGTTGAAACATTGAGAAAATAAAACTCTAACTGACCGAAAAGTGTCTATCTTTCATAAAAATACTAAATTGCATGTTAATTTGTATAAATATCTTGTTTGCGGGTGATTACAAGAAATATCCACAAACAAATCAATGTTAATTGTATTGAATAAGAATTACAGCCTACTCCACGCTGACGAGCGCTAACAGCGCGAAACGCGTTCGTGGATGGCTTTTCTTGATTTATCAAGAAATTGGGTTGGCCAAATATCACGGGGCAAGCTAAATAAACGTTTAGTTTAATTTTGCTCTACTAGATGGCGCTCTGCCATCTAAAAAGCACATGTGCTCGTGGTAAGGAGATGCCTTCTTTATTTTTAAATAAGAATTATATTTATGTGTGTAACAATTGTTTGAGAAGATAGAACAATATATATATAATTGATCTATATACAATATATTTTGATAAACAGAATGTTTACATTTATTGCACAAAAATTGCCTCTCTCTAATCTTATAGTTATAAACACTTTCTCTTTCTACAAAATCAGTACGAAATGCTCCATTAAGCATCTTTTAGAGATATTTGGTTTAATATTTTTAAATAAAAATCTATGTATCTTCCATCTGTTACATAGGGGCAGGGGGATTATGTATATATTAGAGAAAATACAATATAAAGTTAGGAGAAGATAATATTAATGTACCAAAAGAGACAACACTCCCTTTAAATATGTCTTAGAACAATGTATTATGTTTATAATTTTGATGCACTAGCACGCCATCTGTTATCAAATTACAAAACTATTTCAGACGCGTAATATTCTTTTCATAATAAAACAATTTCTACTGCCCTTACTGCAATGGAATGCACTGATGAGCCAGGCCCTCCCTTTAATTTTTCCATTGCAGTAAGGGCAGTAGAAATTGTTTTATTTTAAAAAGAATATTACGCGTCTAAAATAGTTTTGTAATAATGTTTATAAACCATTAAAACCTAATAGTGGTGATGAGAGAATAAGCTACAAAACCTGTTTTAAGAAATTCAGACAAGAAGCAACCTGTATACCATAGGTTTGGGCTATGGCTTTCATGAGGTAAGGCGCGGTTTCGATTATATAGCATCCTACGAGAAGAGTGATGAATACATTCATGTTTTCTAGACAAAGAAACGAGTTTGTAAATCATATTTCTGAATTTCTAAAGTTTATGTTACCCACCTTTTAATGTATTCAGTCCCTTTATCTAGGATTACGAGACATCTTTAATTCATAAATAAGTTGAAATTATCTTTAAAATATTAAATATATGTCGTATCTGTCATGATCGAATGGAAGGGCGCGACCGTTGTGCATGTAAGCTTCGAAAAAGAACTTGTTCCACACTCGTGAGCGCTCGCACGCGGTGGCGTGCCGTAGCATTCGCCCGCGCGCGCTGGCTCCCACGTTTATTTTGTACAGATTTATATATAGATGGATGACTTTGTATATACATTTTAACAAACTAATTATGGTGAAAATAAATTATATCTCTTGGGCATTAGGCAAATTATGACATATATATTTTATATAACACAAATATTGCTTGCGCTGCTCATATTATGTAGATTTTCTTACTATTAAAATAGTGTATAGTATTTAAACATTTAGGAAATATATTAAATATATATATATTTTTTGGAATTTACACATTCTCGGATATAAATGTACCAAATGAATACCATCCTCCCGAAATTTTACCTTATTTTCTGGACTGATAAACCGCCTCAAAATCACCAGCTTGAACACTTATTTTGAATATTTGGTCGATTTTCATACCTTCTCTCGTGAGATATTATTAAATCGGAACAGCTCCTTCACTGATATGGACCATAGCCAGAAACCGTTGTTTGAAAGTTGGATTTTTGTCGAATTTGCTAAAGCTGGTGTTATGGATTATTTACTAAACTGAGGAAACGCGCAATGCGTAGAATAAATTGAGAATGTATTGTTATATTTCATTTTTGAAAAAGATGAGTACCCTTTTTGGTGATAAAATGCCATTCACTTCTACTTTGTAATATATTTATGTTTAATGGGTTAAACCCTTAATAGAATGCTCAAATCAATAAGCTTGAGGGATAAGTATCTTCTTGCAAACAAATTTATTACAAGCTTTCGGGCTCAACGGCCCTTCGACAGGTAAAACTACGCTACTGAAGTTTTCGAATTCAATCCATATATATACATACAACGAAGCAGAAAATATAAGGTAGATATGCAAAAACCGATTTACATAGTGAATAAATCAATCAACCAAATTTTGATATCCGTGTATACACATATAGAGAATTTTAATGTCTAAATATGAACTGATATGGAATCGGACAAAGAATGTGGCATGTTTTGGAAATATAGGACATAATAACTATTGAATTCGTGGTTTCAGAGTTCATGAAACAGTGGGGGGGTTGGGTGGCTGCAGGGAATATTACATTATAAATTTCAGGTATATCAATTTTTTTTTTCTATTAAGGTTTTGGAATTTACTTGACAGGAGGGGTTCGATGATTAGTCTTTGATGTTTGCTGGCGATATTGGAATAATGAATATTAGGTGATGTAATGTTGAAGGAATGGCCAGTTTCGTTTATATGCTGCACTATTAAGGATCTATGGTCTAGGTTATCGATATTTCTTTTGTGTTCGTGAATTCTAATGTTGACCTGTCTCCCAGTTTCACCTACATAGATCTTTGGGCAGTTTGAACATTCTATGGAGTAAATAACGTTTCGTGCCGTGCTGTGAGGTTCATTATGATTAAGTTTCATTATCTGATTTCGGAGAAGGGATCCTGAGGTAGGTGCGCAGGTGAAATAGGTTTTGATTCCGAATTTTAATAAGAATCTTGCTATTGTGGAGGATAATGGTGAATATGGCATATTGCAAATCGATCTGTATATTTGAGGCTGTATCTTTTTAGATGAGTCGTAAAAGTGTCGTAATATAAAGGATATTGGGTATGCGCAGTTTTTGAGGTTAGCTATTATGTTTTGCGTTTCACGGTTCTTTTACATCTGGAGGGAGCAGTGGGTATGTACTCGTTTTGATAGGGCAATGACTGTGTTGATTTTGTGACTGATAGGACAGAAGGACGAGTATTGAACATAATTAGGACGGAAGGATGGTTTATAATAAACGGTGGTGTGTAATTCATGTTGGTAACGGATAATTTTTATGTCGAGAAATGGAAGGATATTATTGTTCTCTTTTTCAACAGTGAAGTGAAGATCAGGGTGATAATTGTTTAGATTGTTGAGTATGTTTTCGGTTTGGGTGGTGGTGCAGATGCAAAAATATCATCGATATACCTGTGCAAAAGAATATGTAATGGGGGAACTTGGCATACATTTATGTATTGTATATATATATATATATATATTAACAATAAAGAAGGCATATCCTGACCACGAGCACCTGTACCTTTCAGAATAAAAAGGTCAGGTGTTGATATTAAAAATAAAAAAGGCATATCCTGACCAGAAGCACACGTGCTCCTGGTCAGGATATGCCTTTTTTATTTTTATTTTTAATATCAACACCAGACCTTTTTATTATTTTTTCTATTATTTTTCATATATATATATATACTAGCGGATGTGCCCGGCTTCGCCCGGGTTTTACCCGAGTGAATGTTTGTCTAACGAACATTTGTTAAAACAATTCTCTATAAACTTATAAAACGTACTCGGCTTCGCCCAGGGTTTTACCCGAGTAAAGGTTTGTCTAGCGAACATTTGTTAAAACAATTCTCTAAAAACTTATTTAAAAAAAAAAGATATATTTTTATAATTTGAAATTCGTAAATTTGAATATCTCGATAAAGTGAACATTTTTTCCCGGTCCCTGTGTGCCGTGTCATCCTGAATTTTGTCTTTCCTAATTTTCTACATTAGAAAATCATAGTTTTATCTAGTGAACATTTTTTCCCGTGTCACATTGCCGTGTCACATTGCCTTTATTCTTCATTGTTGGCTTTTTATATTATATTTACTCTTCATTGTTGGCTTTTTATCTTAAATTTATTCTTCATTGTTGGCTTTTTATATTAAATTTACTCTTTATTGTTGGCTTTTTATCTTACATTCATTCTTCATTGTTGGCTTTTTATATCATATTTACTCTTCATTGTTGGCTTTTTATATTATATTCTAACCAAAATCTATCTGTGAACTTCACACAGACAGAATAAGGCAATTATATAAGTAGATTTACTCTTCTTTGTTGGCTTTTTATCTTACATTCATTCTTCATTGTTGGCTTTTTATCTTACATTCATTCTTCATTGTTGGCTTTTTATATTACATTTACTATTCATTGTTGGCTTTTTATCTTACATTCACTCTTCATTGTTGGCTTTTTATCTTACATTCATTCTTCATTGTTGGCTTTTTATATTACATTCACTCTTCATTGTTGGCTTTTTATCTTACATTCATTCTTCATTGTTGGCTTTTATATTACATTTACTCTTCATTGTTGGCTTTTTATCTTACATTCACTCTTCATTGTTGGCTTTTTATATTATATTTTTAGATTGAGATTATTAGCTAGTATGTAAAAATATTAACTCTGTTGAAATTTAATTTTGTATTTATATATAAATAAAATTAACTCTGTTGATTTTTTTTGTATTTAATCGATAACAGCGAAGTTACGCATGTTAATGTTAGGGAAAAATATTTTGACGTTAAGCAAAACCTGCTCCATCTCGTTTTACATAAATGTTGAAAATTTGGTCGAAATTGATGCATTGTAACGAAAGTTTTTAGTGATGTCCTCTTATGAAATTTGCATTTTATTAATATAGATGAGCGGAAAAATTACTTCAGCTTTTCTTATAAACAGAATTATTTTTGCATAATATTTCACGCAAAATGGCAGACACATGCCAGTAAAACCATTTATGTTAAACTGGGAAAACCTACCAGACAGCCACAATTGAAGGCTATACCCCTTCGTCAGCCCAAAGTGAGTTGAATTTGAGGCGATCTTCCTAAGGACTCAGGAAATATTCTCAATTCCTCATAGTGATGTTTGGTGATAAAAGAAAGTTCAGGAAAAAAACTTTAGCAATAATATTGTAACAATTTTTCATTATTATCTTTTAAATTAAAAAGGCATATATTGGATTAAAAAATCATTTATTTTACCAATATATCAGTTGGCTGAACGCCAGCCTTTATCAAGGTGTTATAACTATAAATGAAATATTGGTAAAATAAACGATTTTTTGATCCAATATATGCCTTTTTAATTAAAGATTTATTTATGGATTGCTCTATTTTCAAAATTATTATCTCTGTCCACATATTTTCAAAATTTCAATTTATTGCTCAGAATATTTGTATTGTTGCCTGTAAGATCCATATTTGTATTTTTGCCTGTAAGATCAATATTTCTATTGTTGCCTGTAAGATCCATTTTGCGAATAAGTAGCAATCGATTTGAACAAAATAATCCTCCTTGTCAGCCTGGCAGTTGTCTTTCCTTATTTTATTCGATGACGTTCTGGCGAAAATGTCAAGTAGTATATGGAATACAGACTGATGATTCCTGAGTACACCAAAATAAGATGAGTTTTGTATACTACATTCTGCGGGGAATGACTCCAGAATTCTGCCGCTGCCTTCAAGCCATGGACTTCCCTCCAATAAAGACAGGAATCCTTATCGAAGCTTCGATTAAACAGCTGTTTTTCAGCTGCGAGAAAATACGTGGCGCCAACTACCAGGACGACGATAGAATCCTTCACAGAAGCAGAATAATTTGCAAACTCTGGATCACAGCTCTCGAAGAGAAAAAAAAAGGCAATAATATATACTGCGTGCCTATGAAATTTCAACACCAAGAATTATTGGGCAGAAAAATATGCAAATTTGGATATAAATTTATCTCAACGAAGTATATAAATGATGCATATTGTGCAGAAATCCCGCGCATGTTGATTGAGACATAAGAGAAGGAACTTGCAAAAGTTCCAATATTCGCACCTCTATGTCTGTTATAGAAAGCATTTTAATTTTTTTACTCGTTTAGTAGCAGAAAATGCCAGGCCACCGCAATCCGAGGCAGTTTCAGCAGACAGACTATTTCACGAGAGGTATTGTTGGACTCAGAAAAGTCTGTTGGTCCATTCATCAAATATCTAAAGAAAGACACCTCGACGAATCCATAGTGCATGGGCTATGGCGAAGATAGTTGGAACAAGGAAATGCACCATTGAGGGATACTGGTGCGGCTTGAGTGACGTCCCCACGCGTGGATCGACGCATCCGCCGGATGGCGTTGGCGGACCCACAGTCCACTTCTGTCACCATTTTCCAGGATGTGCAGGACACTCTTGATTCTACCATATTGACCAGAATCATTATATGCAGATTGGGCGTCGGCGGCCTACACTCATAGCGCCCGTTAAGAAGATTGCAATTGATCCAACGGCACAGATACCTCTGTTTGGAATTTTATGAGGATAGAGTCATGTGGACAGCGAAATGTCACAGGCTAGTGTTCACAGATGAATTTCGCTTAAGCTTTAGCTATGACAGTCACCGAGTAAGAGTTTGTCACCGTCTTGGTGACAAGTCCAATCCGGCCGCATCTGTGGAAGGCCGCACTTCACGACCATGTAGCATCACGGTTTTGGGGAGTCATTACCTATGATTACAGATCACCTCTGATTTGCATTTAGAGCACTATGATGGCCCAACGATACGTGGATGACGTGCTGCGGCCATTGACGCTACCCTTCCTTCAGGGGGTACCAAATGTTATTTTCCAGAAGAATAATGCCCGATCTCACACAGCACGCATCAGTCAACATACCCTGCATGAAACCTCGTTGCTTCCATATCCACCAGTCTCTCCTGATCTATCCCCTATAGAACATGTCTGGGAAGTAATTGGACGTCGTTTGCGCGCGCTTCCACACCCGCGTTCAGATGAACTGTGGCTGATGGTTGACAAGGAATGGGCAGCCATCCCTCAGTCTTGTTAATCTGAAGGTTGTCTTCCCAGTCCCGAAGTTCCCTGATGTGCAAGTGGATGTACAATTTTAGGCTCTGTAGCAACAATGTCTGACAGAAACATTATATTCCCAATAATTTTTGTTTTAGGCTATCCTGTACCTGCTTCTCACATCTGATAAATGTATCTATTATACTAACATCCTTCAAGTGACTTACCAACAAGTCTGTGACTCCCCAGTTGCGATATGTCAACAACTCTTGTTCAATTTCTTCCCTTTCTGAAGTTTCGTGTCTATAAATGGTCTCTAACTGAAAAAGTACTCAATCTTTTCCATATATAATTATCTTTTGCTTCCTGTTTTCCTTATTTTGCTTTCTTTCTAGGGTTTTAAAAAATTCAATCTTGATCTCAACATCATTCCGAACATTATAATAATAAAAATGGTTTCTTGAATTAAAAGGCCTTCCTTCAAGCTTGCCTTCACTGCCTTATTAGTGATCCCCATAAAACTCTTTGCAGGACAATTCGTGGCTGGATGTCCTGGAGGTATGACAATATGCTTAATTGAACAATTCTTGGTGAATGATACAAATTCCGCTGTGGCAAATGGGAAGCCGTTGTCCGTTACCAACACTCTGATATACCGTAGCGAGCAAAATATCTCTGAGCTTCAGTATTGTTTCCTTTGAAGTTGCCTTTTCCATTAAAACTACCTCCGGCCATTTACTGTGGGAATCTATAAGAGTTAACAGCAATCGATTATTGAATGGTTCAACAAAATCTGCGTACACCCTCTGTCATGACTCATTCGAGTATTCCCAGGGATGCAGAAATGATAAAAAGGCGGTTTATCCTTAAATCTCCTGACTCACCCTGCAAAGATTTTTCCAAGTATTCTATTTCAGCATCTAATCCTGGCGACCAAACATGAAACCTTACTCAGGATTTCATATTCAATGCTCCAATGTGACCTGTGGGCAGTTCTTCCAATATTTTCTTTCTGAACGCACAGTGGGTATAATGACTCTCTGACCCCATAAACTTCTGTTTATCTTTGAGTAAAATTTTCAGCTCTTCATTATATATTTTACTTGACCATCCACATTAGATAATATGCAGCACTCTTCTAGGAACTTTTCTTGTATGGATCCTGACGTCCATCGATGTCACAGGAATATTTTGAAAATTGTTCACTTGCAGCCATACAGATTCTTGTCTCAAGCTTGATTCTCCCAAATATTTAATCGGCGACCTAGATAACATATCGGCTTGGATGTTTTCCTTTGTGTTGAATATTTCAATAGATAACTACATACCATGAGGGTTGCATTCTTGCTGCAATAGTAGTAGGTATAGCTCTCGGTGGATCAAAGAAAGTGATCAATAACCTATGATCCGTTCACAAGGTGAAAAATCTTCCTCTTAAATAAAGATCAATCTTCTTGACTGTGAGCATAATTGGGAGAGCTTCGCGGTCAATTTGTCAGTAAATTTGATCTGCCTTATTAAGTGTTCAAGAAACAATTGCTATCGGTTTCTTTTGGTCACCTGGCTTCGTTTTTGGAAATACGGCACTTAGATCATAACTGGAGGCATCTGTCATAGCTTCTAAGCAGCTCGATGAACAATAGTGCGTGAGTGAGGTTCATTGAATATAAATTTCTTGATCTTGAATTCAGTTCAGCAGTTCTTAGTTCACTTCCACCTTTGAAATTTCTTCAGCAGGCTTAATAGCGGATGTAGTGTTTGCGACATATTTTGCAAAAATCTGCTATAATAGTTAATAATGCCAATGAATAACCTTAAGTACTTAACATCCATTGGCTCTGGAGCATTGGCGATGGCTTCTAACTTTGCTTGTTGCAGTTGAATTCCACTCCACGCGATGGTGTGACCCAAATATTCTACAGATTCCTTCTGGAATTTACATTTGTCTCTTGATAGTTTGAGTTCAACACCTTCCGAATTTTGCAATACTTGATCTAGTATTCTTAAATGCTCCTCTTTATCCTTGCTGTGATCATGATGTCTTATTGGAATGGGGGGCTGAACAAATTCCTAAGATTTAAATATTTTATCCATCTGTCATATTTTATACATCTGTCTTTGGAATATTGCAGGGGAAGATGCGATGCCAAACGGCAAGCGTATAACCTTGAAGAGACCAATGTGTGTGTTGATTGTGCCTATTTCTTGCGCAGATTTATCTAATTTAATTTGATGGAATGAACATTGTGTGTGAAAGTCCAATTTGCTGAGCCTTTGGCGATTAGAAATCTTTGCCATCAGTTCTATCAGTCTGATAAGGAGAAGTCTTCAATCTTCAGAGATTGGTTAGCTGTCACTCTATAGTCGACACAGATATGAACCTTGCCATTGTTTTTTATGACTGTTACAATTGGTGTTGCTTATTCTCTGGTACTGACTGGAATGAAAATTTTCCTTTTCATCATTTTTTGCAATTCCGCTTCAATCCTTTTTTTGAGGGCCTTAGAAATCGGTCTGGGTCGCAAAACTAAGGAACCATCTCCGTATTTAGGCCTAGTTTAGCCTTAAAATCCTTCAAGCACCCTAATTTATTGTCAAAGAGTAATTTACTTCTCTCCAATACCTCCCAATGAAATTATTCATTAACCTTGTTTTAAATTATCGGTTTCATTTTAAATTTTGCCAACCAGTCTCTCCCTAGTAGTGGAAGACCGTTTGCTATGTTAAAGATTACGTCATGTAATCTTTAAACGCCTTCACATTCCATTTGTGTAGAGATTTTTCTTGCCACTGGTAGCTTTCTTCCATCATTTCCCTTTAAAACAAGTGTTGTCTTCATCAATTGGATATCAGAGAAATTACCCATATATGTTTCTTCTGAGATCACTGTGCATCCTGATACTGTGTCAACCTACATCTGCAATGGTTTATCATTGACAAAAACAGTCGCCAAATTTGGATCTTCTCTTTTGCTCCAATTTTAAATGTAGGAAATTCCTCTTCAACATATCAGGGTAGTGCACTTTCTTTATTCCTATGAATGATTAACTCTTAAATTTGGTTGTTTTGTTTCACACATTTTTACATAATGCCCCTTTCTTCGGCAAAATTTGCAAACATGATTTAATGGCCAAAATTCTTGTGGTTTATTGTTTTTCCTACCACATCTGTAAAACACCAGTGAATTAGAGTTCTGATTCTGTTTGAAGTTTCCTTCTTATTTGTGGCACTGTTATTTTGTGCGGGGGAGGGTGAATATAATTTCTGCAATTTCCATAGTACTCGCTCTAATTTATAACATCTGTTAGCTTCAAATCTGGCTTCGCATGTAATCTTCGCTAAATATTTCCCTCTAACGCCATATACAATTTATTCACATAAAGGATTTTCTAATGTACTGCCGAAGTTACATTTTTAGATAATTATTTAGTGTTGCGATAAAGTTGGTCAAGGAATTATCTGTCCCTTTCTTGCGACTTTAAAACTTTTTCCTTTCTGCTATTACATTTACAACGGGATTGGAATGATTTCAGTGTTAATATATCAGGTAAAATTTAAAATGACTTATTAGATGATTTTCCGGATCACAGAGATCTTTCAAAAGTCCATATGTTTCTTTAAATATTAAGGCAATTTTGGTGCAGGAACTTTCTTATCTTCTGTAACATCGGTAAAATTATAATATTTCTCTAAACGTTCAATACAACTTTCAAAATCTTCATAATAGTATCATAAGATTAAAATTTATAATTATTACCCATTTGCGTTGCCTTTTTTCTTTTATATATGGCGTCTATTTAGATTATTTAGCTCGCTAATCAATATATTCCTCAACGCCACTGAATTGTCTTGCGCTTTAAGTAATAATGATCCACTAGAATATAATAAATGTATTTATGTAATACATACCTTAGGCATTCCATTGGTATATTTCTAAACAAGTAATAATGGAATGTATTTTATGAACAACAGAACAAATGAACATCTATGATAATAATCTGTACATAAATTGTTATTAATTCAAGATGTCACAATGTTTAACTAAATTCTTTACCAACTCTGTTAATATATTGTTACGACGATGCTCTGTGGGTTACCAATTTTACTAATATGGTATACAGTGTGTGTGTATATATTTGTTGTTTCCCCTCTACTTTTTCATTTGTAAAAACTATGATATATGATGAAAATACATCGATTTCTAATCCCAAATTTTATACAAGCAATACTTATTCAGTAATTCTTTGAATAAGGTAAATTGGTTGATGGGTAAAGCGTTTTACCTTATTTTTATCCTTTATATATAACCATTCAATTTTTCTTATTTGAATTATACACTCATGGGCAGAACTTATGAAAATTGTATCTTTTATAATATGTACTTATGTATATAGAGATTCAGACTTTAAGTCTGAAAGATAATTGATACATATTGATCTTTATTGAAGACACACGAGATAACCAAGTGTGAACAAAATTGCTTTCGTCTCCTTAAAAAAAAAAAACGGTCGATTGGCAGCACCAAAGACTTTCCAGTTCCTTAAGTGTTTTCCATGAGAATAATCCCCCCCGCCCCCTCTTATATATAACAATATTTAAAAAATAAATTCCACGTGAGAAATTGCTATACCATATTTACCAAAGCTGATGTTCTCTAGCGAGTTTTCAAAGATATGCACACTATTATGTAAAGAAGCTCTATAGCTGCGTTAGTGTCCCCATTTACTTATAGTGAGAAACGTTTTTATTACAGCAATTTCCCCCTTACAACTGTCTCTGTAATGTTCAGGGAAATGTCAAGTTCTATCCCATCTATTCCCTACTCTATAGTTGTCATAATTCCTAATCAAATATTCGAGCATAGTTTTCGCATTAAATATCTTTGAATTATGAGAGAAGGTCTAAAGAGACAAAGGTCGCCTCTCCCATCAAAATAGACGTCAAAACCTTCTTTTGACGGAAGAGGCGACCTTTTTCTCTTTAGATCAATATCCTCCCGGCAAAATTTCCATCTATATGAAAGAAGGGTATTTTAAATATGGGAGAACGTTTTATTGTCAATTTTATCGGATATCTGGTTTTTAATATTCTGTAATTATATGCCATCACACAAAATGTGAAAGAAACCCTTATATGGAAGGAGAGAGCGGGTGAGACTACAACCAGCCCAGCCTCCACGCACTGACCCAAGATAGTGCGAGCTAGTGACTAAGCGGTGATAAGGACGTGGCCGCAGAGATAACCCCAGAGCGGGTTACGTCAACCTGATCCTTCACCAAGGAATCTACACAGACCATCTTATTTCTTCGCAGCCACTGGTTGCACCACGCTGATGAGGGCCAACACCCCGAACACATCCGTGGTTAGCTTTTCTTGATTAATCAAGAATGGGTATTTGGCCAATTCTGGAATAATTAAAAATCAAAATCACTGGTTTATATATAAATATATTTTGATGCATTAGCGCGCCATCTGTTATCAAAATTCGAAACTATTATAGACGCGTATGATATATGATAATTTATACTTACCTTACTGCAAATCTCCCATTAAATTTTCCATTGCAGAAAGGGAATGAGAAATTGTTTATTTTTAAAAAGAATCATACGCGTCTATAATGGTTTCGAATTTTGATAAATATATTTATTTTAAAAATGCGTAATTTGGATCATATATTTTATTTTCCAATATCTCGTATGGTAACACGCCAAAGCTTTTCGGGGAACAAAATTATTTTGAGATGCTAGCTAATCAATTCACAATCATGTACAACTGCAGTAAAATCTTAAAATTTTACAGCAGTTGCACATGCTCATGAATTGATTAGCTAGCATCTCAAAACAATTTTGTTCCCCGAAGAGGTTTTGCGTGTTGCCATACGAAATATTGGAAAATTATGATCCAAAATAGGCATTTTAAAATAAAGGAATATATGGATTGCTCAATTTTCAAACATATAAATATATAATCACAACGTGGGATTTATACTTAGTGTGTCCTGTTGTCTCTTCTTTTTCCGGGGACAATTTACCCTGATCCATCATGTAGTAAGCTTTGACTTCTTAGTGTTTTTAACGGTTGCCGCTTCTTCTTCATGGGGCGCTATATGATTTAATACATCGCAAAACTCTATAATACATTTCATATTTAACTAAACAGAGCTAGAACATAGAATTAAATACATCACATTTCTAATAAATACGTCACATTGCTTATAAATACGTCACATTGCTCATAAATACATCACATTGCTAATAAATCGTCACATTGTTCATAAATATATCACATTGCTCATAAATACGTCACATTGCTCATAAATACGTCACATTGCTCATAAATACGTCACATTGCTCATAAATACATCACATTGCTCATAAATACATCACCTTGGTCATAAATACGTCACATTGCTCATAAATACGTCACATTGCTCATAAATACGTCACATTGCTCATAAATACATCACATTGCTCATAAATACATCACCTTGGTCATAAATACGTCACATTGCTCATAAATACGTCACATTGCTCATAAATACGTCACATTGCTCATAAATACGTCACATTGCTCATAAATACGTCACATTGCTCATAAATACATCACATTGCTCATAAATACATCACCTTCCTCATAAAAACGTCACATTGCTCATAAATACATCACATTGCTCATAAATACGTCACATTGCTCATAAATACATCACATTGCTCATAAATACATCACCTTGGTCATAAATACGTCACATTGCTCATAAATACGTCACATTGCTCATAAATACGTCACATTGCTCATAAATACGTCACATTGCTCATAAATATGAGTCACATATCATCAGTAAGCCTCTCCTTCTTATAGTATTTCCCAACCAGCTACTTTTCTACTCCGGCTGTAAATATATTATGTAACATTTTTTTATGTCCTTGGACGTTGAGCTTACCTATTTCCCACACATATGAAACACAGAAAATGTCATTTTTTTGCGAAAGGTTTTCTTTTGTGGCCAGGAAATCGAATTGGGTAATTTACATATTTTCACGCTTGCATACTGCGATAGATTGAAAATATGTGGGGGTAAATAAACATCCAGCAGAATAATTTAAGCTATGTCTCTGAAGAATCTATCAGGACAAGAGAAAAAATACCTTGTACAAGCATCATCATTTATTGTATATATATATAATCATCTTATAATCATTGATAAATAACAACGATAATTGATGGAACAATATAGTAGTATATTATGATGCACTAGCGCGCCATCTGTTATGAAAATTCGAAACTATTTTCGACGCGTAAAATTATTTTGTAGAAATTGTTTAATTTCAAAAAGAATTTTACGCGTCTAAAATAATTTCGAATTTTCATAGTAGTATATAATGAAATTTTATTTTGTTTTAAAGTAAAAATAAACATTTTATACTCTCGATATGAATTTGTCTGTTTATAAAATTAAATTTTACCCATTTATGAATACGGCGATTTGCAAATTATTTGTGAGTACAAAAGCAAACTTTGCAAGGCATAAAGGCCATTTTCTAAGAACATAAAGTAGAAAAGACACTCACGTGCCAAGGACAAAAGATTACATAGTTTTATCAAATACATTAAGTAGAGAGTTTTATTTTTAATTGATAAACTTATTGTTTTTACCCAAGCGCTTTTTATTATTTCTTCATTATAAAATGTTTTGTCATTCAACCTTCTCTCTCTATTTTCATTCTTTTTCGCTTTTGGCTAAGATCAAAATATAGACGGAAAGTTTGATCGAGGTAAAAAACGCTTCTCAGGTTAAAATAAATGCAAACATTAAACGCCATTTATTAGGCACATCGATTAGAAAAAATTTAAGCGACAAAAGATGAGAAGAAGCAAATGGAAAAGGCCGTAAAATGTTGAAAGATCGCCTATTGTACACCCCCATAATTTTGTGAGAAAAATTAATGCAAAAATAATAGCATGCGAATCTGATTTCCGCCTATTAGAAATAGTATGAGGACACTTATCAAAGAAATATTGGCAGTGCAAAGCAGTTCACAAAGGAATGAAAATGTATTTATTCTCTCTCTCTGATGAATAAAATGAACATTGGAAATTGTTTATAAACATTAAAACGTAAAATTGACAATTCTGTCTATTTCTCACTAACAAAATCTCTCTCACTTTCTCTCTCTGAAACGTAAAATTTCTCGGTCCCTTTAATTTTGATATAGGTGAATATCACTGTTTATTATAAAAGTTGATGAATGTTATGTAACATTCGTTATTTCCGACGGAATTTATAGGATCTTTATTTATGAATCGCAATAGGAGATTAGGGAACATAACAACATGCACAAGATAAGCGGCTCAGTTTCCGCAGTGTTGCAACCGCAGTGCAACACTCTGATAAAATGTACTTTTGGCTCCAAGACGTCAAAAACAGCCACGCCTTTAGATTGACATTAATTCAAATTTGAGATATACGAATAGAACTGCCTTATCTGCAGAGTGGCGCGGCCTAAAGGCCTTGGACCTTCAATGGCGGGGAGGTATTGCAACGCATTGAGTAAGGGAAAGCGATAGCGGGAGGCGTCGTGGTTTGCAATATTACCCTTGAAGGATTTCCTTCCACAGCATTATATAATGAATGGCCTTTCAAACCAATGCATAAACAATCCTTTTTTGAAAATTATTTGAACTTTATTACTTAGCTAATACTTTGGCAATGTTTCTTATATGTGCAATGAGATGAAAAGAATAGAAAACTATTTCTAGGCGCCGTTCGTAACATATAAGTGAATCCTTTAAAACATAGATGATTGATATAAATTTTTAATGTGCCGGAAGCTCATACAATTCTATTTTACAATATATATAATGATGATTTAGATTGGGGGAAGTTTGCATCCAAATTATTATGAACAATGAAACTTGTGAATAATACATATTGTGTTTGAAAGCGGAGCAGTCGCTTCACAAGTTATTTGTAAGGCTCATCTTGAATGAAATTGAAGATAAATGTTGATCTGAGATCGTCCTTGTCAAATAATATCTCATTTATAGATGTTTGAATATGTTACTGAGTAGTTAACTGGATCTTGGAGAACGCTCTGCAGTCTGCCAGGCAATCAGTCCTTGATTTTTTGCGATATCTGCGTCCTCGTTTCTGTACCCAGGGACATTTATCAATTTCTCAGGTAGCACTCAGGTAGAGATTATCGACCAAAAGGGCTCAGTATCGTATCTCGCGCGCATTATATTGTTCTTTAACATTTAAAAAATCGCTTCAATAGCCTTGACGTACACAAGACTAAGCAAACAATTGAGTGCAATTACCCAAACGAAGTTCCGGCACCCGGTAGAACTGATTCTACACGTGTAGACACATGTGCTGCATTAGAAAACACTTACGCACCATGTGATTACTATAGCCTCTAACAATATGAAAATAACACAACAGATTTTGTTACTAAAAGTAAGGCATTTATAAATTATATTCTTTGGAATAAGATTTGTGTTTTTTATATTAGAAAAACTTTGCTTCTTTACCATTTTACCGTTGTAGAAATGATAAAAATTGTCATTCTGAAAATTTGAGCTGTCTCAACATTGACATTTATATCATTATAGTGGACCAGACATTAATATCGCTCTAGAACCTAAAAGACTTCTACTTTGTTTTTCGAGATAACGTGCAATGACTGGAATTTTATAACAGATTTGCATTAATTTGATCTGATGGGTGGTAATTTTACTATCGCAAAATCGTATGCTCATTATAGTTTATTTGTTCTCTTTTACTCAAGGTTGGTGATCTCGCTGATGGAGTATTATTGTTCAGGGAAGTGGGGGCTATGGAGCGGGGTCCACTCGCAGGAATCGGCCATGCTACCACCAGAGAATATTGGTAAATTACTTGAAAACTCCTGATTCACAAATCGTAAACACCGATACAATGGTGATAGTGTAGATTTTGAATTGCCAAAATCGTTGGCAAGATTCACAACCGACGAGCTAATCGCTCCCAATATTTTCCAGGGAAATAGGGATAAAGATTATATAATAGTTGTCAATATGATGTAAAGCGCCTACAATATTAAATAAAATTTATGATAATTATTTAAAATGTAAATTTCGAGTTTTCTGAATAGGACATTGCATTGGAATTTTGTTGGTTAAAAAGGTTTCTTCCTCTTTAAAAATATTTAAAGCAAGTTGCTGGACGTCGACCTGAGTTTAGTCCTAAGTGTTCCATAGAAAACCTGGGGTAGAGCGACGTCTATAACAGCACTTATTGCTGCGAGAGTTTCTTTACTTTCTAGGCCTCTACACATGGGTGCAGTTGAAATATTCTCATTCGTACATTTTTAAATATCTGCACATAATCACGCACACCTTGTGCCTTGGTATTTTCCTTTCATATCTATAATGACATGTTTGTAGGCAATTATTGATGTTCATATATACATAGGAATTCTATATTTATAAGAATTTTTAAATAATAGATGACGCTGGTCGCGGCGTGATCCTGGAGATAAGGCCACTCCATGCAGCGGCTAATCGCCTCCTCCAAGCGATAGCGCGGTAACAGCTGCGCCGCCGTGGGGCTAACGTTCACCGGATGCGACTCATTCACCCGCCCGCCTGGCGTCCTGTCTCGGAACTCTTAGTGCAGGGCAATCTGGGCCACCTTCTTCTATATCATTTAAATACTATCTTAACCATTTTATAGTGCAAATTGTAAGTTTCTCACATTTTTGTACAAAGATCTATTTTTTTAATAACTCCATTAAAACAATTCACTTTTAAATGTATCAAAATAATACATGTTCTTGATCTTCTCCCAGAACGCACAGATTCAGATGAATGTGAAAAACCGTAAACGCCGGGTTTGTCAAATTATAACAAAGGTCAATATGAATAACATTGTTTCGGGCCATGGTCCTCATCAATACAGAGATGGCTTCGATTTCCTAATCCAATTCTAGTTCAAATTAACTTTGTCAGGTGCGTTCTCTTCAGCTAAATTCTCTCACAGGTGGTCGTCATAACTATACATCATCTAAAATTTATAATCTACTATTTGAGTCCGGTCTGCACACCGCCCGTTGCACGGGTCTTTCATTAGTGTGAGATAATCACCTGTATAGATGAAGGTTTCATTATTTTTTTTATTTCATAATATACAGTTAAACCTGTCTATAGCGCCCCCTCTAAAAAGCGCCTCCCTCTCTATAGCGCCCAATTTTAAATACCTAGTACGATGCGATTTACAACAAAAGTGACCTGTCTATAGCGCCCCCTCTCTATAGCACCCTATTTTGGTGAGTCCCAAGAGGGGGCGCTATTGACAGGTTTAACTGTATTATGATATAAATTATGAAATTAGCCGAATCTGGCAAAGAGGTATTTTAGCTAGCGAAATGATGGAGCCGATCTTGGGTCAGAGTACCTTGTGAAAGTGCGGGAAGGTGACACTCAAGTACAAAAATCCACTTATCATCCACTTGTACAATATCCACACATGTAGAATCATTTTGACTTTGTACCGTCAAAAATGGCAGGATATATATTTTTTTTCTTAATCTTTACTTACGCTTGGAACTATGTCAGAGTCATGCAGGTCAACGAATAACTTCAATTAAGATGTTACTTCCCTGCGTGCTATAATTACGGTGTTGTTTATCGCAAGCTGCAACTTTTTTTTATAGATTCATAAAAGTAAAATGCTTGTTTCTATTGCTGCTTATTTAGTGAATATAGGCTATATTTAGATTTTATGAGTAAAATTTTTTTAAAAATATTGTTAAAGATATAAGATTTCGATGCGAGAGAGAAAGCAATAAGCTACTTTATGTTTTTGATTCTCTTTTGTTGTTTATAAATAATTCAACAATCTCATCTTTAACATTATTAGCGAAGAGGATATCTGGAACTTATGAGACTTATCTTGAAGATAAGAGGATGTGCCTGGCCTGCATTCATATTCATGTAACACGTTCTCAACGTTTCAACAAAAAATATTTTGTCTTCGTCAGGAGAAATAAATTAAAATAGATAATTTGGCAAGGCGTTAACATTTTTAACGAAAAGAGAAAATAAAACTTTAACTGGCCGAAGTGTCTATTTTTTTACAGAAATTATGAGAGAGACTTAGTCAAAACAACACTGCTCTCTATCTTTTCAAACTTTGTTAACGAAGCAATAGGCTATGCTTTTCAGAACTTTTATAATTAACAATTCTGTGATTTTGAAACATGTTTGCACCAGTGTGATTTGGTGTAACCTATTAAATATATGGTGAACGGATTTGGTAGTATTAGCAAACTGTGGCGTAACAATGTGTGACACCATTGATCGTATATTTACTGCATAAATATTAAAGCGATACTCTGACAAAGTGAGTTATGGTCGCACAAAGCCAATAGGTGGAAAGAATGAAGTTTTTTTAGTCACAAATGACATAAATTGATTCGAGATAGAATGAGAATTCTGATTTCAAACTAATGGCAAATGGTGCGATTCCTAGCTTTGATCAGAACCTCATTTGAAAAAATAAAACTTCCAGAAAATATTTAAACCTATATATTAGCTATGGGGGGCTCCTAATACAGTGTCACCCCTTAATTCCATTTGGGGAAATTTGACTTACTTGAGAATGAAAAGAAGTTCACAATGGACAACCTCCGTATCAAAGATGTCACTATGCGACGATAAACAATTATCCGGTCTTCCTAAAACTTATAAAACGGATATTGTCATATTTATTTAACAAATAATTACTATGATTAATACAAGAGCGACAATCTATCTTTCTTTTTGGACTTATATATATATCTCATAGAAATATAAAAAAGAAAATTCAAAATATTTCGAAGGTTTGATCCCTCTTTGTCAGTTATCTAAAGAGTTCATTTATAAGAGTCAAATTAATAGACATTTTTATTTATTTATTGTTACAAAAGCACGAAGTCCAAAGGACTATTGTGCTTTGCTAGTATTATTTACATATATATGATAAAATATTTACACGATGGATTAGTATTGTTTTGTAAATTATTGTACAAATAGTTCTAAACTTAACAAAGTTCTCATAAGATAGAGTATATACACAAAGAGAATTTGGTAATGTTTCAAAGTATCTACATACAATTTTATTAGTCAGAGGGCAAGTTAAAAGAAGATGCTCTGGTGATTCAACATCTAAGCGGCATTCACATGTTGGATCATTGATAACATTCAGTTTGAATAGGAAACTTAAGAAGGGTCCTTTGCCTGTTAAAAATAAAGTAGTGAATTTATCAGAAGATTTGAAATTTGGGACAGCAATTGGAGAGAATTTCTTGAACGGTTCATTAGATTGAGAAATATAAAACTTGAATTTAAATCCAGATATAGTTATTTAATTCTTTTTGAAGGGTTTTTTTGAGTGTTTGATCTGTGAGAGAATTTGTCATATTATACTTTGTTTGTGATAATTCAAGGTAATCGGAAAGTAAAGGAGTTTTCGCTAGACATGGAAGAAGCAATATATATATATCCATGGAAATATCTTAATTGATTTTCATATATATCAATGTTTGTCCTTTTGTCAATCTTGTATTCAATGGATCGTCATCTATTCTAAAATAACAACTATATCTTCTTTTCAAACTTATTAGTGAGAAAAAAACTATAAATTTAATCTTAATATAAATTTTATACTATTTTATATAGCATAATACTATTTATTAAAATTAACATAGGAATGTACTTATAAAATGAAAATTAAAAAAAAATATTGTACAAAGTATGGAACATGATGTGCATAAAATAGACCGCAGTAGTGAAATTGTAGGTTATGAAATAAAGCATTATATGTCACAATAGAGACGCAATGTTTTCAAAAGGTTGGAACTTAAAATTCAGCATCATTACGATATGATCGATTCATTATTTCACAAGTGAACGAAGTTGAAAAATGAAAGGTATGGGGGCAAGTTTTGAGTAGCATTTTAAAAGCTTCCTGTGCATTTGGTGGAACTTGATAGGATTTTGTTTTTCGAACTTGTGCCGAATGATAAATCCATCAATGCAATACTTTATCTTACCAAATGTCGTTTTCAGCAAAAAAATATTTTTTATTGTTAATCTAAAGACAATAAAATTAGTAAGATACCATGAAGTTTTGTATTTATAGACATATCATTTGGCACAAGTTTGAAATTCAATATTCGTTTAAAGTTACCCGAATGCGCGGAAAGTTTTTAGAATTTGATCTCAAAACTTTTCGTTAACCTTGCAAAACGAAAGAATAATTCTATAATACACAATCAACATATTGCCAGACTAACGTTCTTATCGTGTCAATTATATCGGATGGCGGAGATGTGAAGAGACGGGAAGCATTTAATAAAATATCGTGTGTGTCAACAAGATAAAGTATATCAGCTTGCGAAGTGAATTTCGAGATTGGGTATTCTCTCGATCTATTCCTCACATTGTACACGTGTTTATACACACTTTGAATTTGGAAAATAATGTAAATATATTTTAGATCATCTGAATAACTCAATCTCAAAGTTCCATTCTTTACATAAAAGTGAAAGATAGATATTTGGCATTTGAACTTTTTTTTTGAAAAACTTTTAGTCATCAATAATATAAATAAAATTTTTAAAAAATCAACAAATTTAAAGGCATATACATATTTGTATTTAAATCAAAAACGAATTCTATACTGAAAAGTTGTCTGGAGGGCATCTACGGTGCCCACTCTTGTTGCATGCTGCTCTATAAGTGGTAAGCCATTTGTGCAATGTGCAAGACTTGTCTTAGTCATTTGGAATAGAAGTTCCAAAGAAATAGCTCGGAATATATTTATTCTTAGGTGGAAGCTTGCTGGACATTTTTGCCATTCGCGGGAGATATTCAGCCGTGAGCTCTATATCGGGCAGGTAAATGCTTGCTTCCGCTGGAACTCGAGGATATCTTTGTGCTAATTAAGGGTTGTATAACTTTCCAATAATATTTCTTGGAACGAGGAACCCTCCTCCTCAGTGTTATGAGAGAGCTGTTTATTATTTTTTAATACTCTGAGGTAAAATTCGGGTTAATTAAGATGGGTACCGTAGAGACTTTGCTGATTCTCTTTTACTAGGTGTCTGCAAGTGCGTTATCGTTATAAAGATTGTCGAAGAAGGCCTTGGTGGTGACTGCGACGGGTTAACTTTTGGCGCTGCAGCAGAAGACTCAGGGTCTAGATTCTCTTTCGGAAGACGCGGAACAATACGCTGCGGCGAAGATTACGTAACTGTAGTCTACTGTATGAGTGTTCAGTGGACGATGGAACAGAGCGAAATTGTAAGAGAAGGCGGGCTTGATATTAATAAATGTTGACACCGGGCCCTGCCGAGTATCATGACACTGTGTAATGACCTGGACGAGCCCCGCTAGTTCCCAAATGAGAGGTGGCTCGCTGGCTACCTAAAGGTGGCATCTGCTTCACCTTATGTAGGCAGATATCGATTCGTCCTTCGGGATGATTTTCCAAGGAACTGGTGGAATTTTAGACCTTCATACAAAAATATGAATTTTTCCCGAATCTATCAGTAACAATCACTGGACACTATCTCGTTTGTCAGAGAGGCAATAGAAAGATTCACTACTATTATCTTCTCTATTGCTTCCTACAAGTAAATTCTTCCAAGAGGGTGTTCACGATGTTAAGGTCCTTCTCATGCAGTCGCTCGACCTTATCTACGTTGACTATCCCATCCAGAACCTGGCCTAACATCTCTACAAGTTCGAAAACTTTATTCTTTCTCCCCAGTATCTCCTCCAGTGCCTTTATGTACTGTAGCAAGCATTGAGCCACACAATATCGGCAGCAGTGTCCTTCGACCAATGCTACTACATTGAATACTGCTCAGACTTCAATCCCTTGTAGCCTGCTGTTCTTGAGCTGCACCACCACGTTCCTTGTGGTCCTCCTTGATGATAGAGGCTGTCTGGCTGCGGCAGATACAGCTCTTGAGAGCTTTGCTGAGATGGTTAAACCCTTCGTACATTAGGGTTCTTATTATAACTATCTTGGTCGGATACCTGATCGGACGCTTCCTCCAGCTCAGCTAATTGACTTATTTGAAGCTAGGAGCAATTATTGATTCATGCACCTTATCCCCCAGTACAATATCACATTTGTACCTTTTTTTTTTTCACATTACAAAAAGGGTTGAGAATTTATAGGCGTAAATGAAAATTCTTCGTGAATAATTGAAGCATTTTGTCAAGGATAAAAAGGCGATTTATCCTTATCGTGCAACTGAAAGTTTTTTTTTTAATGTACATTATCTCAGAAACCCAAGCCATCAGCAACTTTCAGTTGCACGATAAGGAGATACCTTTGCTTCTTCCTCCTTTTAGTAATATCAATAATTGCGATATAATGGAACCATCCATGAAATTGGCTTACTTGCAATATGGGATTGAAGGCCTTCACCCGTCCCATATATATAGCAGATAACACGGAGCAACGCGCCAGAGGGAAAGCCATCGATGAACTTATACAGCGCCATCAGTAGAGCTTCTGAAGGATTTTAAGGCCGAGGTGAGCTTCAATCTGGATTTTTTATCGCGTTCAGGGAAAAATAGGAGTGGAGGGGTTTAAATTGTCTATGTTTTAAATAATTCGGAGAAAGAGTCACAAATTTGCCTATATTTTTAAATTTAATATATTTGGAGAGAGCATTAAAACAAATATGTAAAATATTATTGAAATATAACATTTAAAAACCTATTTCACAAACTGCTGGCTGAGAGGGAGGATTTAAGAACTTCGGGTGCTTTATGTTGTATTCTTGTCACTGAGCACTAGTTTAAACACCTGTTTGGAAAATCCGACCGATTAAACAAACCCCTATCGTAGGATGTTATAAAAACGAAGCCGTTCCTGTACTAATGAGGGCCAAAGCACGAAGCCATGGTATAAAGGTTGTTGGCTTTTGGTCTGAAATTTCAAAACTTGCGTTGTGGCTCTCATTCTTTATCACCAATAGTAAAGGTTTTACTAGGCTGATGTAGGGTGGGTCGTTCTGATGCATAATTGAAGGGAGAGGTGCCTCTTTTGGTGCATATATATTTATATATATTTTTTGAAAATAGAGCAATCCATAAATAATTAATATCTTTAAATAAAAAAATAAGATTCGATTAATAAAAAACATTTTCTCCTGGCACTTAACTTTATATTTAAAAAAAAAAAAAAATAAATGGTTGCCTGTAAAGTCGGTTTTACGGGCGAAGATTTTACGTGACAACGGTAGAATATTTATTGATATGAATATAATTAAATTGCACAATAGGAACAAGGAATTGAATGAAAATAAGAATTGCACAAATTTTAACTATAGAAATATATTTTGTTTACTAAAACATTGTACATGTAAACTTAAACTTAACTAATTCCTATTTGAGTGATTTTGTTGAGGATAGGACGATGATAGGAGAAATATGAAATGAAAGGAAGTGTTTCTGCTGTAATGTGTCTTGCGAAAGTCAAGTCGATAGTTGTTCCTTTTAACGTAGTTGACTTAGAAACGTTTGATACGCAATCAAGATTATACGTATTTTTCATGAATTTAAGAAACGAGTTGTCAGGCTTTACGTTTTTGTTAAAATCACCACACAGAAGAATCGGTATACTAGAATCAACTTGCACGAACGGTGGCACGTACTGGCTGTTGTGAATGTACGGACCGAGTCCTTGCCATAGTAACATTCCAATATCCTGCATACTAGCTCCTGGATGAATATATACAGCACCGAGTATAAACTTGAAGCTAGTATTAGCGGCGAAGCAAGTAACTTCAGTCATGCACATGTCACCCTTGGTTTTAATGACACGAGTTACGTCTGTAATCGCAACTTGGAACACTTCCGCCGTAGATGTCGATGATAATTTACGATAGATCGCCACTCCACCAGCCGCGTTGGTATTTGAAAATCAAAACACTTATTCAGATCGAAGGTTCAAATTTTTGCTAAATAAATTTGAAATTAAATAAAATTTGTAATTGTAAATGATGAAGTTGAAAATTAAAACATTTACTTAAATTAGATGTTAAAATTCTTGCTCAACACAGTTTAAATAAAGTTTTCTTATATCTGCATGAAATGAAAGGAAGTGTTTCTGCTGTAATGTGTCTTGCGAAAGTCAAGTCGATAGTTGTTCCTTTTAACGTAGTTGACTTAGAAACGTTTGATACGCAATCAAGATTATACGTATTTTTCATGAATTTAAGAAACGAGTTGTCAGGCTTTACGTTTTTGTTAAAATCACCACACAGAAGAATCGGTATACTAGAATCAACTTGCACGAACGGTGGCACGTACTGGCTGTTGTGAATGTACGGACCGAGTCCTTGCCATAGTAACATTCCAATATCCTGCATACTAGCTCCTGGATGAATATATACAGCACCGAGTATAAACTTGAAGCTAGTATTAGCGGCGAAGCAAGTAACTTCAGTCATGCACATGTCACCCTTGGTTTTAATGACACGAGTTACGTCTGTAATCGCAACTTGGAACACTTCCGCCGTAGATGTCGATGATAATTTACGATAGATCGCCACTCCACCAGCCGCGTTGGTATTTGAAAATCAAAACACTTATTCAGATCGAAGGTTCAAATTTTTGCTAAATAAATTTGAAATTAAATAAAATTTGTAATTGTAAATGATGAAGTTGAAAATTAAAAAATTTACTTAAATTAGATGTTAAAATTCTTGCTCAACACAGTTTAAATAAAGTTTTCTTATATCTGCATGAAATGAAAGGAAGTGTTTCTGCTGTAATGTGTCTTGCGAAAGTCAAGTCGATAGTTGTTCCTTTTAACGTAGTTGACTTAGAAACGTTTGATACGCAATCAAGATTATACATATTTTTCATGAATTTAAGAAACGAGTTGTCAGGCTTTACGTTTTTGTTAAAATCACCACACAGAAGAATCGGTATACTAGAATCAACTTGCACGAACGGTGGCACGTACTGGCTGTTGTGAATGTACGGACCGAGTCCTTGCCATAGCAACATTCCAATATCCTGCATACTAGCTCCTGGATGAATATATACAGCACCGAGTATAAACTTGAAGCTAGTATTAGCGGCGAAGCAAGTAACTTCAGTCATGCACATGTCACCCTTGGTTTTAATGACACGAGTTACGTCTGTAATCGCAACTTGGAACACTTCCGCCGTAGATGTCGATGATAATTTACGATAGATCGCCACTCCACCAGCCGCGTTGGTATTTGAAAATCAAAACACTTATTCAGATCGAAGGTTCAAATTTTTGCTAAATAAATTTGAAATTAAATAAAATTTGTAATTGTAAATGATGAAGTTGAAAATTAAAACATTTACTTAAATTAGATGTTAAAATTCTTGCTCAACACAGTTTAAATAAAGTTTTCTTATATCTGCCACTTTTTCTTAATATTTGTAATTTTAAAGAATCAATTCGAAAATCAAAACATTTATTCAGATCGAAGGTTCAAATTTTTGCTAAATAAATTTGAAACTATTTAAAATTTGTAAAATAATAATTAATTAATTAATTAATTTTAAACTAATAATTTACTTAACACTATCAACATTTATCAATAGTATGACATAACCTATAAACTCAGTTTCTCAACTTTTGTGTCAATCTAACAATTAATCAATCAATCATAGTTTACGATAATGAAATATCAGTGTACAATTATTTACCTTTATTGTTGTAGTTGTTGTAAATGACGAATCTAAGCACTCCACATTTTCACTACAGGCACAGCTGACGATACTTTAACCACACGTGTGAACTTGTATTATGACGCTTTCTTGTTTTTCCAACGCCAAGAACGTTCGAGAAAGACAAAGACAGAGACAAGCATGCGCCGATTCAATGCGCCTAATTCTCTAGCGCTGCGCGCGCAGCACTCTCGTTCGATGACTCATCGTAACGTTACCGGGCGTTACACTTTTTCATAAGTGACTCCCAGCCGCAACCTAATTTAAGACGTTGTCACGTCAAAAGGCATATATTGGATCAAAATATCATTAACATTATTGGTAAAATAAATGATATTTTGATCCAATATATGCCTTTTTTTAAAGATATATTTATATAAAAAAAGAAATTTTGCCAGGAGGAAATTGATCTATTTAAACAAAGTTAGCCTCTACCGTCAAAATAGACGCCAAAACTAGACACAATTAATAGCGGCCTCTTTGGCAGATTGTGAAATTTTATTTGATCCCTTATGGATCTCATGAAATAAAGTCTGCCTTAGACTGACGAGCGCCTTCGTCGGATCGAAACCATGGTCTCCAAATGAAGCTTTTCAGTTTGCCAAAGTTGGTGTTATGGTCTTGTCAACGACCCGAGACCGATAGCTGCGGCGAAGGTCAATAGATGGCCTTTAGTTTTGAGGTTTTTTTTTTTTTTGTGAAGAGATGCGAACTTTGCTTTTATATGTTTATATATATTATCCTCTCCCTATATGAAAATTCAATAGAATGAATGGTTATTTCGAAAATATTTGCTCTAACAGTGTTGTGCAGGCTCCGCCACCAGAGCAATACAAGGTTGACCTAGTAAGTATAAAACTATGCATTCAAAAATAATTAAAGGTTCTGAATTAATTGTTTAATAGTTTCATAATGTGTGAAAACACGTAAACACAATGCATTTATTAAGACACCAGTCTTATACAGATTCTTCTCTCTCATTGCCGGCTTGCAACGGTATTCTCACGATCAATCTCATCGTGCAGTGGAGGAAAAAACGATGAATCTAAGTTCTTTTCCCTCTTTACTGCTTTGTAAAATTTGTACAAAGACAGAGCAACTATTCGGCCTAATATGACGCTGGTTAAAATACTTTGAATTGAGGTAAGTTGGCTGTCGTTTACTTTGAGAAGAAAATTTCTCTTACTTCGCTAATATATTGGCACTCAAAGATGCAATGAGATATTTCAATTTTTCTTTTTTCTTTGCAAAGATGGCATACTGAAAACAAAATAGCCATATCCTGACCAGGAGCACATGTGCTTTTTAGATGGCAGAGCTAGTGAAAAAGAAATCAACTAAACATTGATTTAACCTGTTCCCTGATATTTGGCCAACCCAATTTCTTGATAAATCAAGAAAAGCCATCCACGAACGCGTTTCGCGCTGTTGGCGCACGTCAGCGTGGAGCAGGCTGTACCATTGCGACCAAAAATGATGATATACTGTAGATGGCATACTGTATCCACTTCACTGAATATTTTGGCGTGGGTTCCTGAAAAAAAAAAACGAATGGAGTATTCTCTGTTGTGTAATATAGCATTTCACTGGAAATATAAGGTCGCTAAGTAAATAGCTTTTAGTCAAAAATGAACTGTGTAATTACTTATAATGAGGGTAGAATTTTCTATTTTAACCTGATAATTTTGAATATATTGTTTTTTTGATCTCTTGACTATTGATGTAATTTCCTTCTGGACCATGCTTATATTATTGCAGTGAATTAACCAAGAAAATCAGGTTGAATTGTGAATGTTAGATAAACCCTCCGCACAAACCCGACGTAGATATTTCTTTCTCATGATATCTCCAGTAGTTGAGTTAGATATATATGGTGTAGTCGGGTATTGTTAATTTTCATAATTCTGAGCCAGAACCTGTAACAAGTGGTAGATGTTTCGAATAAGGCATACATTTAATTGTAAGATTAACAATAAGTACTTGTAGTGCAGGCGACACAATAGAAAAATCTATAACTGAGGATACTTAGGAATGAGATAAAAGCAGAGCCTCATTTTTAACACTGATAGATCTGCATTTATTATCGTGAGTGAATTCTCATCGAGAATATCAACAAGAAATCCTGCAAACGATGATGAGACTGAATCGCAGGAGGTACGGTTTGTAGAAACAGTATCGGAGCGTCTAGCAAGTTATGGAAATCTCCAAGGTCACTGGTGCGAAAATTTAGATAGCCACAAAGAATTATTTCTACCCCCCCTGTATTTTATTATCAATGTAACAAAAAATAATCGTTTCAAATTATCAAATTGTGACTGGATTGGGTGTAGGTAAACAAAAATCATACAAACCAGTATTGAGTCTATTAATGGAACTAGTTTAAAGATTCGGAAATTCTTAGCTGTTCCACTTCAACTTTTACAATTGTTTTCTGGATAGTTTTGCTAACTCCCATGATAATGCCCCTGAACATATTCCTCGGTTTAAGGTTTTAGAGACAGAGATTGATAAATTTCATAGTTCTCAACAACAAAGTTAATCAGAGAATGACACCACGTTTCTGTCAAGAGCGAAAATGTCGAACTGTTTAAGATAACGAATGAGTGGATAAACGTAAATAATTCTACAGAGTCCAACTATATTCTAGCAGATTATTCTATGAGGATGGTTCCTTGGTGTTAGTACCCTTTTATTAGAATAATTCGAGTGTTTATGCTCAGCTACAAGTGCAGATTGACGTCTTTTATTCGTTTGTAGAAATAGGTAAACCCGTGATAGTTCTTGTCTAGGTTGTCGCGAATGTTCATCCTGAGAAGGGGATTTAACTGAGAAAATAAGTTAGACTGTGGTGCAGCATGAATTCTATTCGTAGATTGATATAATGCATCACCTCTAGAGCTGACAACGCGGCCATTTAAAACAGAGTAACCTATGTCACGGACAATTAGCCTGTTATCCCTGAGCTTGGAAACGGTCCCCTTAGTCATAAGTTCTTTTCGCTTGCTAATCTTTAATATCCTTTGGTCTCTAATAGTTAAAGAGTAATATTCATTTATGAATATATTTTGACCCTGAGTCTGAATGCAATCCTAAAAAGCAGAATTTCTTGCTTGAAATCAGGCACTTCAATAAGTAGTGGCGAGTTATTATTTTTTTTTTTTCAATTTTCGGCGCTGTTCTATCTTAAGTTCTTCGGAAATTTGTATCGAGTTTGAAATCAGATTCAGAATCAAAGCGCGAGATTCGCCAGGAGTTTCGTCTTCTGTTCCTTCAAAACCATAAATAATTAAGTACTTTCACTCTTTCTCATCTCTCCAAGCTCCAGCCGTCTCTCTCTAATATTTGTATTAAGCGAGACAGTTTTAGAGTTAGTTTCCAAAGATGACTCGATGTGTTGTAGACGCTGATTTATTTTGTCCAATCCTTGTTCCACTGAAGCAAATATAGTTTCCTTTTTTATCTAAGTCATCTATTTTAGATAAAAGTGCTATAATTAGATCATGCAAATCTTCATCTTTGCTCAAAGCTAATGTTATTTCTCATGTCTGTTTGGGGCCTGGATTTGGTTCAATACCTGAAATGAGAAGTAACATTAAAATATTACATCTACTGGTTCCCTTTCAAGTATAAGCAAACGAGATAAACCTTGGAGTTATTTTCACAACAAACAAAACGCGAGGATTTACAAATCTAGTAATCACAGCAGCTTCTCTAGTAAGAATAAAGATATTAATTATAAAAATAAATTGGATATAATTATAGACGCGTATAAATTTTTAAAAAATTAAACAATTAATACTGCCCTTATTTTAAGAAGAATCATACGCGTCTATAATAGTTTTCAATTTTCATAACAGATGGCGCTCTAATGCATCATAATAAAAATTAATAAAACAAACTTCATAAACTCCGTAGAGAATATATGAATTATAGGTCAACGATAAGATACACTCACAAAGACAATATCCTTATTATGATAACATGGTTTCTGTAGATAAAATTTGATTAAATTGATCGCTTTTTATACAGTCCAATACATACTATTTTGATGCATTAGCGTGCCAAATGTAATAAGAAATGTAAACCCTTTTCGACGCGTATGATTCTTTTTGATTTGAACAATTTCCTGCTATATTTACTGCAATGGTAGATCAAACTGGAGCCCGTTGGGAGGGTTCACCACTGATGAGCCAGGCCCACCCATTATTTTATCATCGGAATTAGGGCAGTAGAAAAAATCAAAAAGAAGCATACGTGTGGGAAATAGTTTACATTTCTTAAATGCATACTATATTTATAATAATATTGAATAAGTGTGTCAACAATATATTAGAGAACGGACGGCTATCAATAGCATATTGTCTTGTGTTGAAAGAAGCGGTTTATGTTCTGTGCAGGATCTTCTGGATGAAGAGCTTTTAGGCAACCCAGAGAAGGTTCTGGAAAATTCGTTTATTTACAATTTCCAGTACGAGGAGCCGCATGGTGTCCACTTGGCCGCTCAGCCAGAAAGCTCGGCCAGCTCCAATGAAATGGTAAGCCGCGTTAGAGATAGTAGTTTTTTACCCGCCCGGGTTTTACTCGAGTATATTTTTACCTGAATTTATATTTGGAAATTCAAATGCTGTTATGTATACATATATACTAAGATATAATAATATTGTCGCGAATACAAATTAGAGTTTTATTAATTAATAAACTTAATATATCAATTGATGGTGGGTTGTAGTTGGCGACTGCTTTTACTGTAAGTGCACCACATGTCTACACATGTGAAAAGCAGTTCGACTTTGCACTTACAAATGTGCCAGAACCCCGTTGCACTCTTATTGCACTCGCTTGGTGGGGTTAGACTTTTGAAAAAATCGGGGGCCTTTGGACATTTTTTTTTAATTCAGAAAAAAGTGCCCAATGCGGGATTGGAACCCGGGTCGTAGCGGTCGAGAACCAACGGTTTAGACCATCCTTCCACCGACCCCCATATCAATTGATAAACTCCGGGAGTGATGTTTTCCTCACAACAAAACTAGAAACAAGAAATGAAAAATCAGTTATAGAATTTTACATACCTTCCTTATATAACATTAAACATAAATTTATTTACATATTTACTAATAGAGACATTTGATTTACATAAACCAATTTCGTGACACTATCATTATCATTTAACATCATCATCACTTAGAAAAAATTATGAAACTATGCCGGAGTTATATCACTCATATGAATGATTTTTTTCCCGAAAAAAATTGTTTAAACAAATTTTAACTATTTTCTCTTAGAAAAATTATTCTTAATTGTATTTTTTTAAGAATAGAAAATCATATAATCTTAATTATGATGGTAAATCTCTTACATGTTTGTAAAATATAAGTAATATTGGAACTTTATAAAGGACCAGAATTCGGTCGAATAAACCATGGGGGGATCACATATTGTTAAGCCCTTCCTATATAATGGAAATTTTTTTCTTTCAAAATATGATGATTGGCCGTGGATTGGACTGTGGGATTAGTCCGCTATTGGACCGACACTTAATTCACGCTGATTGGTCGCTGGGTAGCTGAGCCGAGGCTGTTGACCAATTAAAAACTTTCTCGTCAGAATAATATAAAAATAAATTGTGGTACATTGAATTGCTGAATGCTTTATTGTGATGATCAAAGCATATTATTGTTACTGTACCAAATGTCTATATTTCTGTATCCTTTTTGAAATTTATTGGCAATACCAATACTATTTGTTCAATTTATTTTATTTTAAACATTTTATATTTTTATTATAATATAGATTTTGTCTGATAAATTACATAATCAAAAAAGTAGTTTTTTTTTATATTAGGTCTTTGACGCAATCTTATGATATCAATGACTTTTCATCTTTTTAAAAACGTCTGTCTGTGATATGCATGATGCCAACTCGAAAACATCAACAAGCAGAGACTTGAATTTCTTTTTGAAGCGATGTTTCATGACCTAAAAGGAGAAAGAAATGCAAAAATCCTCCCTGTTTTCCATATCAAACTTCTTTGTAATTACAAACAAACAACTTGCAAAATTCAATTTATATATATAGAGTAAACTGTTTCAAATATCATCATGCATATATATGTTATATTAAAATATTATTTTATTTAAAATTATATTTCATAGATTCAAATACTCTGCTAAATAAACCGCCAGAGGTCACGCTTCCCCTATAAAAACTCATTGTTGTTGTTTCCCGATGGCCTTAAAGGTCCCCAATGGATAGACATGAATCCTGCCAAGAAGAAAAAGAAGGCCTACAAGCCCATCGTGAACGTCGCCGACCTGGAGAGGGAAGATGAGATGGTGATCTCACGCAACTGCAGCATCCTGAGCTCCATTGGCCATCCTGCCCTGAAATCCCTGCATGAGGACCTGATCCGCTACATCGCCTCGCGGACTGAAATGATCAAGGCCCTCACTACCAATGTAGAGAACCTCACTGACACCCTCGAGTCCTTCGCAGAGTTGGACGAAATTGAGGAGGCCAACAAGCCCAAGACTGCTTGCCGCGGCACTCAAACCTGCCCTGCTCCTTCCTGCAATGAAACCAGCTCCCAGACTGACCCAATCAAGCCCGCCACTCCTGCTCCTCTCCCTGCCAAGAAGCCTGCTTCCACCCTGCCTGCTCCTGCTCCAACCAAAAGGAAGCAGTCTGAAGCTCCCAACCCGCCTGCAAAGAGGACAAACCTGAATGGTCCTTCAAAACCTGTGCCTTCCCACGTCTCCAAGCCTGCGGCCGCCCAAGTGATCCTTCATGGAGAAAAATCGGCGGCCCACACAGTGGTCATCTCAGATGACCCACAGGCTGACCCAAGGGAGATGCTGAAAACAGTCCGCGCTGCTCACACTCTCCCCCAAGGCGTTTGGGCCTCCCTGCGCACCAAGGGGAAGCTGGTCCTCCATTCCAGCAATCCTGACACCATCCCTGAGGTTACAACCTCCCTGGCCAGCAAGTTGAATGGAATGAAGGTCCGCCAGCAGAAGGAGATCCTGCCACGGATCTGCCTCTTCAAAGTGGATGAGGAGACATCCAACTCCACAATTGAGGAGACCTTCCTGGAAACCGCTGCTGTTAGAAAACTTCCTGGGGACAAGGTGGTGCGCGTGGCGCACCGTTCTGCACCCAGAAACGGGACCTGCACCGCCTTCATCGAGGTGGACCTCAAGACCTTTAGAGCCCTGGGCGTTCGCGGGAGGATCGTGGTGGATGGAGTAATCCTCAACTTCGAGGAGTCCATCCGCGCCCGCGTCTGCTTCCGCTGTTGTGGCTTCGGCCACAACTCTGCCCAATGCACCAGAGCTCATAAGTGCTTCCACTGCGGTGAAGACGGCCATGAAGGCCGAACCTGCCCATCCATTGCTGACCAGCGCACCTCCAAATGTGCCAACTGCTGCTCCCAGGGCCTTCCTGACAAGCACGAGGCGAGAGCCTCAAGCTGCCCCATCCTGAAGTCTAGGGCCCTCAAGTTCTAGGCCTCAAGGACCTTCTGCCTCCAATTCCATCTGCCACTTCTCCTGGATTCCTGGCCTATTCAACGCACCCGCCTCACTGCACCCTGGCGCTATTCCCCTGCTTGCCCAACGTTTCCACCACCCCTGCGAGACATCTCCTGCTTCCAGATCCTAGGGTCCCTTGCCACCTGACATCGATTTTGGGCTCAAAAATCATAACCTTTGGTTAGTAGCCCGTAAATAAAGATATTTTCTCTTTCCCGATGGCCTATGGCCGTCGCTGGTTAAAAAATTTAAGTTATATATTCGAATCGATTCATTGAAGAAGTTAAAATAACGCATGTTGAGCTAAAAAAGATGCAGCCTATCGTAATCAAATCAACGATCGGCCCAGCTGGCGAAAAGGTCAGTATAATCGACACCAACATACTTTTTAAAATTCTTGAAAGATGTGGCATCGAGTACAAAGTTGAAGAAACTCCTTCAACAAAGAAACGAACTCGCGAATCCCCCTCAGTTTCAACACCACGTAGCCATAAGACACCGAGAATGGAAGTTGTCTCACAGCATAATAAAAACGATGTCTCCATGAACGAGGCAACTGAAGTCCCTCAAGAAACGTCCGCAGCTACCCCTTCTCAGGTTAACGAAGAAAACATTGATGAAGATGGTCCTTGGACAAAAGTCACACATGCAAAAAAGCCAAGAACACCACCTGTAATAGCAGAAAATGTAACAAGTTCTGGGACCGTGGCCGAAGAGGTCTCCGCTCCTATCAATAGGACTGCCCATGGTAAGATCCCCCAGGCCCCTACTTCCATTCCTTCCTGTACCCATTCTGGATCCTCTGACTGCTGGGAAGAGATAGATTCTCTTTTCAACAAAAATTTTCATGAGGTAGCGGATATCGCTGCCTCTAACCTTCCTGCTACCACCCGCACTGGGTTATCTGACTCAGTTAAAGACGACGTAAGGCGTATTTTTAACGCTTTACAAACTGAAGTCTTGAGAATCTTAAAAAAAAAATGTAAAAATAGTTGAAAATGAGGTCATCCAACTTAGGAAAAGGTTGGCCAAGCCTCCCTCTCCTCCTAACCCCGTTAAAATTATCCCCCAACTAGATACTTCTACTATCCAAATTAGGTCCAACCAACCCACAACTGTACACCCTAGAGTGCCAGCGCTTTCAACCTACGCGCAAACGTTAAAGAACAGTGTAAACCATGTAAAAATTGCCTCAGACAACCTATCTTTCGAGGCCATCAGAGCCAAAATTGCCAAGACTCCACAGTTGAAGAGTTGTGATGTGACGGCGGTAACTGGGAAGGACAAAAAACTTGTCCTTCACTTTCCCAATTCTGCAGAATCAAAGCGGTTTGTGGACGGATTTAAGACCGCCAACATTGACGGACTTAAAGTCCTACCAAACCCGACATTCAGGCCCAGGTTGGCAATTTTCGGCATCCCTGTCGAGAAATCTGAATCTGATCTGGTGTCTGATCTGATGGAAAACCCTGTGATAGCCCCGCAGTTAATTAATAACAGCGGCGGCTTGAAGCTGGTTAAATTGATTAGGAAGGAAGGTTCGCCTTCCACCGCTATCATAGAGGTCAATAAGGGTATCGAGGAAGCTCTCCTTGCACGCGGCCGCGTCACTGTTGACTTCCTGTCCCTCAGGCTCGCCCAGGCGAAACGCGTCTTCCCATGTGGTATCTGCGGTTGCCTCTCTCACAGGACGCACACTGATGGTAAAAAGTGCACCAATGCGCCCAAGTGCGCCAATTGTGCAGGTGCACATTTTACCACTGCCTGTGAAAATAAAAGCGCGCTTAAGTGTCACAGGTGCGGTGACAAGCACAATGCCAACTCCATGATGTGCAAGCACATGCGAGATGCCCAGGATCACTTCAATAAGTTGATAGCCAAATGATTGTTTTCAAGTGCCTACAAATCAATATAAGACGCTCTCAGCCTTGTTTGTATTCAGTATTGAGTGATTGTCGTGAGGAGAACATAGATTTACTACTTTCACAAGAGCTCCCAGCTGCGCGCGGCAAAATCCCATCGCTGCCAATCCCATCTAACAGAGTTTGCTATGGCCCTATTACAAACTCTAGGTTGGGAGCTATGGTCATTGTAGTAAATCCTAGCCTTAAATTTGTTCATTTGTCTCATTTGTCCAGTATTAATGTCTTGTTTGTTATGTGTGAATTGAGTGGTAAAAGTATTCTTCTTTGTAATGTTTACCTTCCGCCATCATGTGATCCCTCCCCTCTTCTCGATAAGATAAATTATAGCCTTAATTCTCTGAACTATGACGAGGTCATTTTTTGCGGCGATCTAAATGTTGAATCTTTTAGGTGGTCGGATAAACCCCTGCTCCTCAGGCATCACTCACCTAAGAGAGATCTAGTTGAAAACTTTATTGATGCCAACTATTTGCATGTGCTCAACACTCACGGCGCGGTGACGTGGGAGGAGGGCAACCGCTCTTCTTCCATCGACGTCACTTGCTGTAGTGCTGGCCTTGTAAATAGCGTTACCGATTGGCATCCTGAGTACCAGGAGTTGTCTGACCACAAACGCCTCGTCTTTAACCTAAATTTCGCTCCCTCTTCACAGGACAACACCAGATTTAAATTAAACAAATTTAGCGAAATATACTTCAGCTTTGGTCGTGCTGACTGGGATAGAGTTTTTGAACATTTCAGCCAAAAAATAGAAAATATTAATATTTTTTTAGAAAATGTGCGTGACTCATCCTCCCTCGACGATGTAATTAATTTACTCGGCGAAGAGATTTTTCACACATGTCTAAACACCATTCCATCCCGTCCCAGAAGTGATAAATACCTCAAGTCCATCTCTTGGTGGAAATCTGATTTGAATCCTCTCAAAAGGGCCACTCAAAAGGCACAGCGGGCCTTTATAAAGGCACGCGGTGTCGTTAAGGGTGTGCTGGAGGTCTTTTACAAAAGACTTAAGGCAAGATATCGCCGTGCGAGGAGACTGGCTAAGAAAGAAGCATGGAGGGCAGCCTGCTCGCGTTGCGAAATCAGCCCTTGGGGTGGAATCTACAGTTTCATCAAGGGAAATTTTAAGCGCAAACCCCTCTCAGCTCTCCCAGTTGGTAGCGGCTTCACTGAAGGTCCGCGGGACACATTAAATCACGTATTAGATTACTATTTCGGCCGCGTCCCGCCCGATACCATGTTAGAACACAAAGATTTAAGCAAAGTCATCGCATCGTCATCTGATGACGACCCTTTGTTTACAGATAACGAGTTGTTGTTGACAGCGGATAAGGTAAACTTATCTTCTTCTCTTGGTAGTGATGGCATGCCACCTCTTCTTATCGTAAAACTTGTTAAACATTTTCGGACGTTTTTTCTAAGTATTTTCAACAAGTGTTTAACCACTGGCCACTTTCCATCTACATGGAAGCTGGGGGACGTCGTTCTCGTCCCCAAGCGAAGTGGGGAGGACTTTCTCGCATCACACCGTCCAATCACGATGCTGCCTGGTTTGGGCAAGATACTTGAGCGTCTAATTCTTGCTAGGCTGTCGTGGATGGCCGATAGGATGTGTAAAGCGCCTCCAAACCAGTTCGGATTTAAGCCTTGTAGATCTACTACAGCCGCACTCTTAAATCTAAAATCTACTATAACCCGGACGATTAAAAATAGGAAATCTTGTCTTCTTCTTTCTTTTGATGTTAAAGGCGCTTTTGACAACGTGCTCCACTCCAGTATCTTGAGAGCGTTGCACAAAAGCGTCTGTCCCAGAAATATTTATCACCTGATAAACTCGTTTCTATGTAACCGTGTTGTGAGACTATCTATGAATGGTTGTACTGTGTCGAGACGAGTTTCCAAAGGATGTCCCCAGGGTTCAGTTCTCGGCCCATTCCTTTGGAATATTGTCTTTGATGAACTCCTCACGCTGGACTACAGGAATAATGTTTTCCCGCAAGCCTACGCGGATGATCTGGTCGTGGTGGTCTCGGGATGCCGAACTAGTCAACTTCCCGCGGCCCAACACACCATAGATATGATCGCTAGGTGGTGCAGTTTGCATAAACTGGAACTCAGCGTGGGGAAGTGCCAGGCTATGGTTCTCCTCAGACCACACGGGAGACTGCCTGAACCGCGCCGGGATCTGGTTATCCACGGACGGCCAATCCAATGGTGCGACTCAATTAAGGTGCTGGGAGTGAGATTTGATCAACGTCTATCTTTCTACCAGCACGTAGTTGAAGTCTGCGCCAAGGTCCGCGGCATGTTGCCGCGTTTGACCGCAGCCGCTAATCTCAACTTTGGTTTTGGTTACCGCGCCTTGAGAACTCTGTATCTGCAAGTGGTTGTTCCGGCCATTGCCTATGCCTCGGCGGTATGGTTTCCTAATCTTTCTCAACGCTCCTTGAATGTTCTACTGAGTGCTCAAAGGCCTTTCCTAGTGAGAGCTTGTAGAGCTTTCAGATCAACCAGCAACGCTGCTCTAATCTCCCTCTCTAGAGTCCTTCCTCTCGATCTGGAAATCTTGGCTAAAACTGAGCTATACCTTGAAAAGTATGGATTGGTTGACGCTGAAATTCCACTCGAGCCTCCTCCCTTTCCACATCCTCTCCCCTACCCCCCCCTATTACTCCGCTCCCAGTAATATCCCTGCTCTTTTCTTCCACGTGGCATACTATACAGATGGTTCCAAAACCAGAGATGGAGTTGGCGCCGGCGTGTACAGGTTCTCTTGTCTCGATTGTGCACCTGAAATACGTGAATCTCATGTTCTGTCCACTCATTGTTCTGTCTTTCAGGCGGAAGCCCTTGGATTGGTTAAGGCTCTTGAAAACGCAACCACTTTACCAAATCATCTAACCTTAGGATTCTTCCTGGACAACCTCTCAGTCGTGAAGTCAGTTCTGAACTCTAAGACTGGTAATTACCTTATCGACAGAGCTCTGCTACTGATTTCGCGATTGAATCGCAATGGGAACAGATGCACCATACAATGGATCAAGGGCCACAGTGGGAACGTGGGTAATGACATCGCGGACACACTCGCAAAGCGGGCTGCTGAGTCTGCTAACCCAAGCTGTTACAAACTCGCTCCTTTGTCGTTTGTAAAATCGGCAATCTACGGCCGGGCGCGTGAAGCATGGGAAAGCAGATTCCTCTCTCTAGCTCCTTCTATCCACACCCGCTTTGGCCTTACTCCAATGAGTCTTTTAGACAAAAGGTATGCGTACATCGTCCCTAGCGAGCACATTGTGGTAGGCCTGCTAACGGGACACACGTGGACGGACAGTTTCGCCCACAGGATAGGCGTCATTGACGATCCTTCCTGCCCTTACTGCGACGCCGACAGGGAAGAAACTCTGTCTCACATCGTGCTTGAGTGCAGCAGCCTTGATGCCCTTAGATTCCCCCTTCTTTCCACCTGTGCAGAAGAATTAGGGTACACTCCGCGGTCACTCAAAGACTTTATTTTCAACAGGAGCACTTGGCGAGCCTGCCTGGAGTTCCTAAAGGCCTCTGATAGACTTAAGCCACGCGTCCGCGCGGAGGATTCCGATCACCTGAGTGACTCGGACTCCTCACCTCATGGCTAACACCGGTCATTGGCGGCTGCCCGTAGACGTAACTCTGGCCTGTGCCGCTGCTTAAGATCGGTTTCGCGACCTGCCCTGCGTATGTGATCGCCCCTGACGCTGTCTCTGTAACCCAATGACAGAGGGCAAATGGTTTGGCGATTCGACGGCGCGGGCTGCTCGAGAAATCGACTTACGCAGCGACCCATTTGAACGCGCTATGCAATCCATCGTGTACTTTTCTGGTTGGTCGTCTTAGCACTGGTACCCTCACCAGTAATCTTACCTAAAACTTTAATATATTCATTTTTACAAAAAAATATATATATATATATTAAAAATAATAATAATAAAATAATAATAATAATAATAAATAAATAATAAAAAAATAATAATCTATCTTTTCCCATCAGTTGCTGAATCATTCTCGCTTTATCTAATATTCTTATTTAAACAACAGCTGTTTTTCTTTTATTTTCCCTGGCCTGGGGAATCTAACCTTTTTGAACAGCCTTGGTTGCGTGCAGCACCTTGATACTTTGACACTGTGCATTGCGGCTTGTCTGCCTGCTACACCTTTTGGGCTTAAAAATCGTATACTTTAATCATTGCGGTCTGTCTGCTCTCCACGGTCACCCCTGGGCTCAACACCATTGAACCCGTCTCTGCCACCCCCTGAACTCCCTGGATCACCACCCTGCTCCCCCCCCCCCGGTCCTCCTCTACATCCCGGCTCTCCTGGCCTCACCTGGCGATGATCCCTGGCCACCCATCGCCACCCATCCCCAGGCCCCTCCAACTATGCTTTGTATATATTCCGCTTTATGCGTCCATCGGGGCTCAAAAATCATTCATTTTGGTTAGCAGCCCCGTAAAATAAAGATATTTTCTCTTTCCCGATGGCCGGCTCAAACTCTTTGTAAATTATGTAAATAAGTTTGTTTTTTTTTCTTACGCCTTAAGCCAGGCAGTACTTTTATCAAATTATGATTTTTATATATTTCATAAGCTCAATTAAAGCTATTTATAATCTTCACTATTTTTATTATTATACGTTCAAGATTTTAACCACGGCTGCATTACCATAGCATAATCCTCAAGATTATCAAAAATCAAACATAAATCTCATTTTATTTATAACTAGCGGATGTGTACCCGGCTTCGCCCGGGTTTTATCCGAGTGAAAGTTTGCCTAACGAATATTATATATTAGGAAGTATAATAAACAATGCTAAAGATTAGTTTTAATTATTAATCAAGATTGTGTGTGAATATGTGAGAAAGATGTAATATCGTTGTTGTTTTCTTGGCCGACTGTTTTACATATGGTGTTATCTTAAAATTGCTTGTTTTGAATATTTTTTTTAGATTGAGTTGAATGAATTGCTGAATTTTTTTTTGTATTTATATATAAATAAAATTAACTCTGTTGAATTTTTTTGTATTTTATCGATAACAGCAAAGTTATGTATTTTAAAGTTAGGAAAAATATTTTGATGTTAAGCAAAACCTGCTCCATCTCGTTTTACATAAATGTTGAAAATTTGGTCGAAATTGATGCATTGTAACGAAAGTTTTTAGCGAAAACCACTTATGAAATTTCCATTTATATAGAAGACTAGCGGATGTGCCCGGCTTCGCCCGGGTTTTACCCGAGTGAATGTTTGTCTAACGAACATTTGTTAAAACAATTCTCTATAAACTTATAAAACGTACTCGGCTTCGCCCGGGGTTTTACCCGAGTAAAGGTTTGTCTAGCGAACATTTGTTAAAACAATTCTCTAAAAACTTATTTAAAAAATATATATATTTTTGATAATTTGAAACTCGTAAAACAATTCTCTAAAAACTTATTTAAAAAAAAAAGATATATTTTGATAATTTGAAACTCGTAAATTTGAATCTCTCGATATATTGTTATCATCGTCACAATGGGGGCGCAGCTTGCGAGTTAAATCTACAAATCTGCAAATAACGCTAAGGATATTCAAGATATTCAAGAAATTATTTTTCAAAAACCTTCCCGGTGATATACCTAATAATATCCCAAAATTTCACGGCGATTGGATGTATGGTTTTTGAATCTATAGAGTGCAGACAAACAGACAGACAGACATTCAATTTTATATATATAGATAGATTCACTCTTCATTGTTGGCTTTTTATCTTACATTCATTCTTCATTGTTGTCTTTTTATATTACATTCACTCTTCATTGTTGGCTTTTTATCTTACATTCATTCTTCATTGTTGGCTTTTTATATTACATTCACTCTTCATTGTTGGCTTTTTATCTTACATTCACTCTGTTGGCTTTTTATATTACATTTACTCTTCATTGTTGGCTTTTTATCTTACATTCACTCTTCATTGTTGGCTTTTTATATTATATTTACTCTTCATTGTTGGCTTTTCATCTTACATTCATTCTTCATTGTTGGCTTTTTATATTATATTTACTATTCATTGTTGGCTTTTTATCTTACATTCATTCTTCATTGTTGGCTTTTTATATTACATTTACTATTCATTGTTGGCTTTTTATCTTACATTCACTCTTCATTGTTGGCTTTTTATCTTACATTCATTCTTCATTGTTGGCTTTTTATATTACATTCACTCATCATTGTTGGCTTTTTATCTTACATTCATTCTTCATTGTTGGCTTTTTATATTATATTTACTATTCATTGTTGGCTTTTTATCTTACATTCATTCTTCATTGTTGGCTTTTTATATTACATTTACTATTCATTGTTGGCTTTTTATCTTACATTCACTCTTCATTGTTGGCTTTTTATATTACATTTACTCTTCATTGTTGGATTTTTATCTTACATTCACTCTTCATTGTTGGCTTTTTATATTATATTTACTCTTCATTGTTGGCTTTTTATATTATATTTACTCTTCATTGATGGATTTTTATCTTACATTCATTCTTCATTGTTGGCTTTTTATATTACATTTATCCGAGTGAAAGTTTGCCTAACGAATATTATATATTATGAAGTATAATAAACAATGTTAAAGATAAGTTTTAATTATTAATCAAGATTGTGTGTGAATATGTGAGAAAGATGTAATATCGTTGTTGTTTTCTTGGCCGACTGTTTTACATATGGTGTTATCTTAAAATTGCTTGTTTTGAATATTTTTTTAGATTGAGTTGAATGAATTGCTGAATTTATTTTTTTGTATTTATATATAAATAAAATTAACTCTGTTGATTTTTTTGTATTTAATCGATAACAGCTAAGTTACGCATGTTAATGTTAGGGAAAAATATTTTGATGTTAAGCAAAACCTGCTCCATCTCGTTTTACATAAATGTTGAAAATTTGGTTGAAATTGATGCATTGTAACGAAAGCTTTTAGTGATGTCCTCTTATGAAATTTGCATTTTATTAATATATTAATATAATATTAATATTAATATTAATATATATATAAGATATATATTCATTATATCACATATAATCATCATCTATATAAATACGATGTCTGTGTGTGTGATGTACGAATGGAGGTAGTTATAAAATGAAGAAAGGAGACCGTGAAAGCGACTAGAAAGAAGAACACGAACAACCCATTAGAAAGTTGAAACCAGCCTACAGGAAAAGAAGTATCAGCTCCGATTGACCAGACAGGATCGAACCTTAGAACCAGAGAACAACCTGGAAATGTTTCAGGAGGATCCTGAGCCTTAAGTTAATACGTACAAAGGTAGGACTCCCAAATAACTTGTGACAATTTATTGATATAGAAACCAGTAGCCCGATGACGCGGTATATTTTATTAACACATTTCTAAACATATACAGAAAATTTCGAATTTTACATCAAATAATAATTAAAGTATTCAATGACTTTTCTCATGATTTTAATAATACTTTCAGGCAAAATACCATTCAGCACGATGACAAAAGATTTAACTAAGAACTTACAAAAAATCTATATAAAAACTGGACGAACATAAATCCTGCGTGCTAACTCAAAAATACCTTCTCATAATGTTGGACATTAGAATGAACACACAGCAACTAGTACATACTGAGTTTTTAAACAGAAAAATGCTAAGGAATTCAAAATTTAATCTTCACCACTTTGTTTTGGATGTAAACATATTATTTGGAACACTAAACAGAAAATTATAATCAAAATTTGGAAATAAAATGTGCTAACCCAACCAAAGATAACATTTAAAAAAATAAGAATATATGGTGCATTTTTCTGAGGAAGCAGATGCCTTTGATTTTAAACTAAAATAATCTAAAATAAGTGACCATATAAGCGTAAGAAAAACGCCGTTTTCAAAACAAGAGTATCACTATTGGATATTCCGGAAGACATGTAGGAAAAATAATTTTTTGATTAATCTAAAGATCTAGTCATATTAAGCTATATCTTTTGGAGGATCCAAAAGACCTCAAGCTAATTGAATAAAATGCTGAGAAAATAAAAATGCCAATCATAGCCATAGTAAAAGTGTCTAAAAAATCGTAAAGGTGATGTTAGAGACTTGCAAATAACCATTAGTTTTTTATACTCGTATTTCAATGTCCCAATGGCCAGGCGAATATTTTCTTCTTTTGTGTGTGGAATTCTTATGGACAAAACAATGGAAAACAATGGCAATAAGTGCAACGATAAGCCTAGATGTTAACACTGTTCTGAAAAGTATTTAACAACCGAATGCATCAATTTCAGCAAAAAGCCGCAATGCCACAGATGCCAATTTGAAGCTTAATACGCAAACTCAATGATTTGCCCGAAATTTAAAAAGGAACAAGAGACATTTTGTCAAATATTAACATCATGAATAGTCTTAAATGCGCAAAATTGAACATTCTACTTTTCATCAAAATATATTTCTAATCATATAATTAAGAAGAAGATACATCTTTTTGACATTTGGTTTCTACAAGAACTTCCAGTCATTAGAGGGAAAGTTATGTCGCTTCACATTATAGAACACGATCGAGTAACTCTCGGCCCAGTAGAATATAACAAGTTGTGCTGTATGACAATTGTGCTCAACACCAGCCTAAAATTAGTAAATTTAGCGCATTTGTTTAAATGTCACTTTTGCTTTATTAAGGCTGAATGCAGGTCTAGCTAGTCCTCTTTTTTGTAATGTTTACCTCGCCCAATCTATAGACTCACTAGTTTACTAGGAAATATTAGCGACATCATGAGCTCACTAAATTTTGACACAAATATCGTTTGTGGAGACTTTAATGTTCGCTCGTCTAGATGGTCCACGAAAACAGTACCACATAAACGTGAAAGGGATGTTGAGGATATTTTAGATCATAACCATCTGCTGAACATACACAGCGAGACAACACGTGAAGTAAATGGTGTTGAATGAACAATTTCTCTCACCTGTTGTACTACGACATTTTAAAATTATACCGCATGTGTTTATTTTCAACGAAAAATCCAAATTTATTTTAAGGAGAAATAATGATTATTTCCAACCTTAGGGATGAGGCATGAAAGGATGAATTGTGAAGAGTAACGATAAACGGAAAAATAAGTGTCCAGGGATGGGAAAATCGAACCCACAGTGTTCCGCTTACCGGAGTATTTTCGTTGAAAATAAACACATGCGGTATAATTTTAAAATGTCGTTTTACAATCACAAGCCGCATTATATTATATTGTACCTGTTGTACTGTTAGATTAGCGGGCATGAATTGACTCATCAGATCACCATGGGAGGTTGACCAATGACAAGTCAAGATCCCCCAAAATGTTTCAATTGAATAGTAAGGGTAAGGAATTGGTTTAAATAATATTTTTCGGGGTATATATTAAGTTGCAGAGTATGTGTATAAGAATTTAGATGGTATTTTCCAGGAACCTCTTCTTTATGTGGATTTCATCAGCAAGCACCTGGAGCTGAAGACCTACGGCGATAAACTTGAATGGGTCGAAGGATGCGAAAAGAAAATATTTAAGGTCAAAATGATCCACATGAATAAAAAGAATTGGACCCCAGAAGACAATATAGTGTTCACTGTAAGTATACAAATGATGTTTTTAATGACATTTCATGATATCTATTATGCTACATATTAATTGATTAAATATGTCATCGTTTTGTCTTATTATGATTATAATACTGCTATAAAATACAATATAACGCGGCTGATGATTGTAAAACGAAAATTGCAATTATACCGCGAATGTTTCTTTTAAACAAAAATCGAAATTTATTTTAAAGAGAAATAGCGATTATTTCTAACTTTAAGGATGAAGTATGATAGGATGAATTGTGAAGAGTAATGACAAACGGAAAAATAAAAGTGTCCAGGGATGGGAATCGAACCCACGACCTTCCGCTTACCGGGCAGATGCCATGTCCACTAGGCTACCCCGGACATATTTTTCCGTTCGTAAATATTATAAATAGTAATTTAAAATACAATATAAGTTAGAAATTGTCGCTATTTCTCTTTAAAATAAATTTCGATTTTTGTTTAAAAGAAACATTCGCGGTATAATTGCAATTTTCGTTTTACAATCATCAGCCGCGTTATATTGTATTTTAAATTACTATTTATAATATTTACGAACGGAAAAATATATCCAGGGTAGCCTAGTAGACATGGCATCTGCCCGGTAAGCGGAAGGTCGTGGGTTCGATTCCCATCCCTGGACACTTTTATTTTTCCGTTTGTCATTACTCTTCACAATTCATCCTATCATACTTCATCCTTAAAGTTAGAAATAATCGCTATTTCTCTTTAAAATAAATTTCGATTTTTGTTTAAAAGAAATATTCGCGGTATAATTGCAATTTTCGTTTTACAATCATCAGCCGCGTTATATTGTATTTTAAATTACTATTTATAATATTTACGAACGGAAAAATATGTCCAGGGTAGCCTAGTGGACATGGCATCTGCCCGGTAAGCGGAAGATCGTGGGTTCGATTCCCATCCCTGGACACTTTTATTTTTCCGTTTGTCATTACTCTTCACAATTCATCCTATCATACTTCATCCTTAAAGTTAGAAATAATCGCTATTTCTCTTTAAAATAAATTTCGATTTTTGTTTAAAAGAAACATTCGCGGTATAATTGCAATTTTCGTTTTATAATACTGCTATTTTACTCGTTTGTTGAAATGTATTTATAAATGTAATTAAAAATACTCATATTGGCGAGAGTAATTTTTATATTTATCTATCTTTTATAGCGTACAGAAGAATTGCAAATAAGAAAAAAATATTGTTAAGGGCTTTCAATGAGCTTCTTTATTTAGTAAGTAAATTAATTGTTCAAATGCTTCTAGCTCTCTAGAAACATCTGCACGAGCTTATATTATAATAATAAAAAGGAGATTTAAGAAATTACCGATAGTATTTAATAACAGAAAAAGGTTGCTCTTTAGGATATTGATCTATAAAAATAAAGGTCACATTTCCTGTTGAAATAGACGCTAAAACTATAAACGCCATATATTGACCATCTCCGCAGGTTTTCACCGATGGAATAATATTTCATTTTTATTTATTTTCGGATTTATTAATATTATTAATGAAGTACTTCGATGTTTCTTTTCTAAATGTGCAAAATTTAAAAATTATAAGAAAACTTTTCTTTGCAGAGGGTAACAATGGGGAGGTCACCGAAATGTCGGAAATAAAGAAAAATAAATGTTGAGGCAACTTATTATTAAGAACGGAAGAAGGTACTACCACTGCCAGACATGTCACATGTTCAAGAAGAAGAGCTACAATTGTACTGACGGACATTGCCGACAGCAGGATCTACTGCCTTCCTAATCTGGTCAATTGTCACAAACACAATCTACTCCCGGCAATAGTGACTCCACTGGTTGTAGCACTCTCGGATCCCCATGCTGTGTATTCCCTTAACTCTATTTCACGTCATATAAAGGCTAAACTGGTGTACGGCAAAACGCAATTTGACATGAAATTTGCGTAATTTTATGTTTAGTGATAAGTCCTGATTCTGTTTTTGCCAAGGTGATCGTCTACAGCGTGTCCGTCAGAGGTCAGGAGACAGAATCCACTCAGAAGGTATTTCAGCGGTCCAACTCTTAGTGTCATTTTTTTGTGGGCAATCAGCTATGATGGCAGGACAGAGTGGGTTGCCATTGAACGAAGAATAACTCCCCGCCTGACAGTATGTGGACAGAGTTGGTTGACATTGAAGGAAAAATAACTCCCCGCCACACAGTATGTGGACAAGTTGGTTGCCATTGAAGAAAAAATAACTCCCCGCCACACAGTATGTGGAAAAATTGGTTGCCATTGAACGAAGAATAACTCCTCGCCACACAGTATGTGGACAATGTTGGTTGCCATTGAAGGAAAAATAACTCCCCGCCACACAGTATGTGGACAGAGTTTGTTGCCATTGAGGGAAAAATAACTCCCCGCCACACAGTATGTGGATAGAGTTTGTTGCCTTTAAAGGACAATAACTCTCCGCCACACAGTATGTAAACAGAGTTTGTTGCCATTGAAGGAAAAATAACTCCCCGCCACACAGTATGTGGACAGAGTTTGTTGCCATTGAAGGAAAAATAACTCCCCGCCACACAGTATGTGGACAGAGTTTGTTCCCATTGAGGGAAAAATAACTCCCCGCCACACAGTATGTGGATAGAGTTTGTTGCCTTTAATGGACAATAACTCTCCGCCACACAGTATGTGGACAGAGTTTGTTGCCATTGAAGGAAAAATAACTCCCCGCCACACAGTATGTGGACAGAGTTGGTTGCCATTGAAGCAGCAAAAAGTGCCCGCCACATAGTATGTAGAAACGGTGATGCAGCTTATTATCATACCTTTTATGACACTGTTGTCACAACAATACGACCTCTTGAATGTATGATGTTTACCCAGTTAAACATGTGTGAGATGTTGTAAAAATGTCATATTATGCCTTCAAGCACGCGAACTGTATAACAATTGACCGAACAGATCATGCAGGCATGAAGATAAATACTCCAAGATTACATCAAAATGTATTTTTTATTCAATTCCTCCAAGGATTCGAAAGTGTATAGATGCTCATGATGGACACTCTTTTTCTAAAATACCAAACAAGTAATACACTTATTTAATTCTTTTGTTTTTATCATTTGTTCTATGTAATCGCCTCTACATTCATGCCTTCATGATATTACATCAGTTTCTTCTAGGTGTTACACTTTAAAATTCTACTAGTGTAACCTAGTGCCAATTTTACAGGATTGGGACCGCATGAAAGGACGCATGCCTGACTTGTCATCTCCAGAAAGCAATTACCTTCAAGTCAGTCGACAAAGATTCAGGTCTTCCCTAAATAAGATTAAAGACGTTGAGGAACTAAAATATCGAAAGACGTCGGAGGAAAGATTCTACAAAGTTGTTGCGGCAATGCAACATGTCAGTAAGTATCCTCAGGGTTCTTATTCTCGACCATTGAATAATCAAATCTCCTGACTTTTACTTGATCAAGGCCCACATGAATTTATGATAATTTAAAGACCTATTTTAAAAGGCATTTAATATCACAAAGGCAATAATTCAATTCAATCAAATAATTTTAATTGAAATTAAAAACCAATAGATGGTATAAACAAGTTTAGGAATGGGAAACAAGTTTATTTTTTGCGGTTTAAGGAAATTATAGGGTTCTAGTGAGATGAAAAACCAACTGATAACGTTTATATGACCTTGGTATTTGAAGAATATCTCGAACAAGCGGTTGGGATGCTTGAAGAAACGGTAGTGAGTAGGTGAGAGGTTGCTTAAGTAGGCCGGGTGATCAAGAATAACATAGTCCAACTCATGCAGCTTTTGTCGAATGAACGTGTAGACCTTCAGATAGGCCTTTTTTTTGCTTATCCCAAGTACACGTGGTACAGGCCATGATAATCATGGTGGGTTGTTAGCGACTGCTTTTTACTGTAAGTGCACCACATGTCTACACATGTGAAAAGCAGTTCGACTTTGCACTTACAAATGTGCCAGAGCCTCGTTTGGTTACTTGCACTCGCTGGTGGGGTTGGACTTTTGCAAGAATCGGGGGCCATTGGAGCATTTTTTTAAACAGAAAAAGTGTCCAATGCGGGAATCGAACCCGGGTCGTAGTGGTCGAAAACCAAACGGTTTAACCAGCCTTCCACCGACCCCCCAGGACTTTTTTAAGCAGAAGAATAATATTAAAATGAAGATAGAGGTTTCCTGTCGGCATTTATAGTTCTTAAAATAAAATACATATCGGCCAAAGACCAGTTTTTATTTTTCGACGTTTCGACAAAATATTTTGTCTTCGTCAGAAAAAAATGGAGAATAAAACATTATAGAAAGGCGTTTAAAATATGTTTGATGTATCTGGGCGTTCTCACGCTGTGATAAATAACGAGTCATAACAAAATAAATATAAAAAAAATATTTAGCAAACCCCACAAAGGAGGTGAAATATAAATAAATAAATTATATATATATTAATATAAAAATAAAAAATATATATAAAATAAAATATATATAAAACTCTCTTTACAAAGAGATATCACAATATTATATATAAATCCATATCTATTATGTACTATTTATACCTAGATTTTAACTAATTTTTCTATTTTATTTTTAAACGAAACGTATTGTTTCGGAATATTTCTCTTCATATATATTTATAGTTCTTTAATTAAAAAGGCATATATTGGATCAAAATATCATTTATTTTACCAATATTTCAGTTGGCTGAACGCCAACCTTTATCAAGGTGTTATAACATTTTAAAGTGTGTCAACAACAAACTCAGCGCCACATAACGGCAACGTCAAATATTGGTAAAATAAATGATATTTTGATCCAATATATGCCTTTTTAATTAAAGATTTATCTATGGATTGCTCTATTTTCAAAATTTATAGTTCTAGTTCTCCAATTCCTCTCGTGATACCCATCCCTCTAAATTATTTCCTTTTTGAATTTTATACCTTAATACCTTAATATCATTCCAATTTTGGCACATGTCCTTCGTATAATGGGTATTCTATATTTATAAATGAAATTCTCCCTATCAAACCGTATTGGTGTTCTTTAATTATGATCTCTAAATTACGGCCGGTTTCTCCTGCATAAATACTTTTTTTGCATAATTCCTTTTAGGAATAAGCTTATTTTTCCCTTAAAACTTTCAAAAAACTCTCAAGTACAAATCACCCTGGCGACATTTGGTAAACTGGATGTCCACCATTAGACGTTAAGTTCGAAGACCAACTCAGATAGTTGGAGACTTTAGTACGCTCCGGGAATTAACAACAACAAAAGTTTTATTAAGACCTTTTAGTCTTATACAGATTCTCCAAGCAGAAATATAGGATACATGCAGGAAAAATAGTAATAGAACTTAGTGATAACATGATATTTATATACAGGGAAAATTATATATAAAGAATCAAGCTAATAGATTAATCTGGGCAAATTGGAGGCAAAGAAAGTTACTATACTTGAATTTACCACGGATTCTCTGCAAATGAAGATAAAAAGTAAAAGCTGATTACAATCAATATTGAGAGAGAAAACGGTATTCATATACCAGAAAACCTAATTAAGACAATTGGGCTCCTAAACAGATTCGAAAGGCTAAATCCGAGAGAAAAAAAGATACAAAATAAATATAATAACGAATAGATTCAATAAGGATAAGTTTCTTCATTTGAAAAATCAATTCAAGCTTTCGGGCGCAAGCTGCCCTTCTACAGGAATAATAGATACAATTTCAAGTAGTCATGTATGTACAGTTATATATATTTTATTTAAATAGTTTCTCGCTTTGTTCTTGTATAGTGTGAGTGGATCTCATACCCACGTGATTTAGTTTAACTCAAAGAAAAGCCTAGATAAAGAGAGGCGTGTTGCCCCTAGAAATACTAGCTGATTAATAATTTATATCAAGTATATGCTCTATATTTATTTATACATATATATATATATATAAGCTATTTTTTGCATATCTAGGATTATTTATGAAGTTTTATATTTTATTATTTAAGAAAAATTATTGTTATGTAAATTAGTCAATTGGTTATTATTATTATATGCTAATTGTTAATGGTGTGATGAAAAGAAAACGGATAATTCTATTTTAGTTTTTGGACCAGCCTATCATATGTCTCCGGGATATCTATGTGTCTATTTATACTATTATATTTTGATGAAATCAGTGCTTCCAGTATTAATCTTTTGTATTTACTATTTATGTTTGTATAATGAATATTAGGGTTTGCTAGGTTGAAATCGTGATCTGTGGGTATGAGATCCACTCACGCTATACAAGAACAAAGCGAGAAACCATTTAAATAAAATATATATATCTGTACATACATGACTACTTGAAATTGTATCTATTATTCCCGTAGAAGGGCAGCTTGCGCCCGAAAGCTTGAATTGATTTTTCAAATGAAGAAACTTATCCTTATTGAATCTATTCGTTATTATAATTATTGAAAGGATTATTCGTCTTAAATACAAAATAAATGAATGAACGCTCCGAGAATCTGGGTTACATCTAAAAGGAGAGACTTATCTTTCTTATAAAAATAAAGCTAACTTCTACCGTCAAAATAGATGATAAATCTAAGCGCCGTCTATTGACCGTCTCCGCAAACTAGCGGACTTAGGTCGGTGACAAAGCCATCACAATAGCTTACCATTCTTATCAGAAAAACTTGTAATTTTAAACTTATAAATCTCAAGAAAGTGTTGTATTATTCCTAGTGTTAACTCATATTTTACAAGGGAAAAATTCACCTGAATAAAATATGAAGCAAATCCGATTTTTTTGCGAAATTTTAACTAATATTTTAATTTGATGACTGGACTGCAATAATAAATAAATTGGTTTAAATTTCTCAGCAATTTCAAATTTGTTTCATATTTGATTCGCATAAGTTTTTTCCTTGTTTAATATACGCGTTAAAACTAGAAATAGTAGAACATTTAATGATAGATTGATGATTTACAATTATTATAGTTTTCTACCAAAAAAGGTATGTTACGAAACTTTAAGTAATCAATAATGTTATCAACAAATATATATTAAAATATTATTTTAAATTTAAATATCAAAATGAGAAACTATTATAGACGTGTATAATTCTTTTTAAAAATAAACAATTTCTACTGCCCTTACTGCAATGGAAAAATTAATGGGAGGGCCTGGCTCATCAGTGGTGAACCCTCCCATTAATTTTCCAATTGCAGTAAGGGCAGTAGAAATTGTTTATTTTTAAAAAGAATCATACGCGTCTATAATATTTTCTAATTTTGATAACAGATGACGCGATAATGCATCATAAATTTAAATATAACATAGAAATTTGAACCTTGTACAGTAATTGTGTTACATTCAATGCTATAAATTTACAAATGGGTACGTACATGGTCCGTATGACAGCACGGTGGATGCCGCAGAGCGAAAGAGACGCCATGTGAAGAAGACGATTGGAGCCAAGAAGACGAAGGCTTCAAGTCGCTCCTAGAGATCGCCTCCAGCGCAGGCGGCTCCCCAGCATTTATCCAAGTTTTACCAGAGTGATCAAGCAAACATTTACAATCACGATATTTTATAATTTTCAAACTTCCTTATGTTCATTATCAAAATTTTATTTGATTTTCCATAAAACAAAGGCATTGGTTAATATTCTTTTTATTAGAAAATATTTGCTCTACATTTATCAAGATATCCGTCTATGTAAATAATTCACCAAATCTTTCCGATCATTTGAGTAACATCGTTTAAATGATTTCCTCAATTTGATCATTTTTGAGTGATAACCATTCTGGCCTTCTCAAAACTAATCAAGTTAACTTATGTAAATAAATTTTCAAATTAAAATAAAAACATTTTGCAAAATATTTCTCCCGTTGAAGGGCTTACTTGCCCGAAAGCTCGAGATATTTTTAAATAAAAAATATTTTTAAAAGAAACTTTTCCCTGGAGGCTTTATGTTTTTATTTTAATATTGATTTAAGGGATTATTTTATCGAAATTTTAAAATATTTTCATATACACTGTCCACAAAAAAAAATTGCATCACCTAGAAATACCTATGTACATTTTCTGAAATTTAGTGAGCTATATATATTTATATATAATGGGATATTGTGAAAAATAATTAGTTTGCCTAACGAACATTTGTTAAACAATATTTGCGGGGCAAGCATTCATTCCCTATACCCATTCCCAATCTTGTCAAGATGATTTTACTCTTTTCCACACCAAAACTACTAGATAAACCATTTAAAAATTCTGCATGTAGGTATATAAAATATAATAACATATAGGTTATTCATAATACAATATAATACGGCTTGTGATTGTAGAACGACATTTGAAAATTATCCCGCATGAGTTTCTTTTTAACGAAATAACAAAATTTATTTTAAGGAGAAATAAAGATTATTTCTAACCTTAGGGATGAGGTATGAAAGGATGAATTGTGAAGAGTAATGAAGAGTTATTCAAAGACTAAAATTACACAAATAAACCATTTTTCATATTTTTAATGTATAAAATTATAATGTTAATTACACTGATCAACAACAATTCCCCCAAGAAAACCTGATGGTGTTTCTAGTGTACATGTCCATGCTAAACTCAAAAATATAATCAGAAATTTCTATGACCCATGGTTTTATGTGTGGCAACCTTTTCTTTTAGTATTAGGATAAACAGTAATAAATGCAAACAATGTTACGTAGCAAAAAAGATTTGCATAAACCTTATTACATTACACTAGTTAACCAAAAATATTTGTATTTATCCCAAAATAAGCTACATTTTATCTTTTCATAACTTCCTTTGTGATGATTCAAAATAAATCTTTAGTTTTTTTCTATAATGCAAGATTTCTGAGAAACACCTACTTGTCAGCTTGTCGTTTGCGAAAAAGCATACTTTTGTGGCCTTTTTAAGAAGATTCCAACCCTTTAACCTAGAAACTAAAAGTTCACTTTTTTATATAAATGCAAATCATGTACGAAGTAATTTAAATTTCCTTTAGTTAATAAATGAAGTTCGGATGAAATATGTGCTTTTAAATTTGTGTCATCCGATTCGTGCTTATTACTGTTTGAATCATCGTCACTAAATGTCACATTTTGCCACATTACCTGTGGCACAGATAAAACACCACCATGAGGCATCACTATAGCAGATAGCAAATCTGGATATTTAATGGTATGTTTTCATTTAGATGTAATACTTGTAGTTTGGGTCAAACAGATATAACAGTCTGAATAATTATCTTTGAGTACCTTCCATACCATTATAACCGCAAAAGGCATATGGCCTTTACTTTTAATCCACCCTGTAAGAGGCCGAGCACAAGCCTAACAACAATGATGAAGAGTCCAAGTCTTGTCCACCCACTTCACATCCAAAGTAAAGCTTATAGTACTTTTTGATGAGCGGTGTAATGTTTCGCCTTGAGCTTTGAATATTAATTATCCACAGATGTAAGAAAAAATATCTGAATTATTAACGCAACAACTTTGCATATTAGAATGGTTTTGTGTACACGATCTATTAAAATAATTTGATAGAATACGAAAAGGGAAAATAACACTATTCAGTGTGTGTGAGTGGCAAAATATAAATAATGAAAATAATGTTTTTTCATATATTAAATCTGCCATCTTTTTAAGATGCTACTGAACAAATCGTTGGCTTACATATCAGCTTGTCCAAGCAAGAATGAACCCGCAGAAAATCTATCACCACTAGATAATACAATGAAGTTGAAGCCAAAATCTTACGTAACATTGTTTGCATTTACTACTGCATGTTTTTTCCAATACGAAAAAATATTGTTATCCATAAACCTTGCATGATCGAAAAAACTAATGGTATATTAGTAATCAGCACAAAAATTCATATAAATATCATATTTTTTTATTTTGGAGAAAAAAAACCTTTTGTAGACCCCAATGTTATTGGAAATAAATTCTTTAACGAAAAGCTGGTGGTCTCTTTTTTCATGGAGTTTGGGTGTATGTATACTCTACAACAAAAATATATCGACGCTCCAAAAATTGTTGTCGTATTTTGGGACAAACTCTGGTGTATGTGAAGAACGTATATAAGGGAAAATAAGAATAAAATTCCATAAAAAAATTTATTACAGAGTTTAATAGTCACAAATTGAGACGGTCAATATGTCGTTAGACTCCCACTGTCCTGGATGCAGGCTGCCACCCGGCGTGCCATGGACTGATAAAGATACTGGATGGTATGCTTTGGGATTTCTTGCCAAATTTTCTCCAACTGTCGGGTTAAATATTGAACATTTCGGGATGGTTGCCATCGCCTTCCCCTCACGTATCAGATGTGCTCTATAGGGTAGAAACCAGGAGACCTTTACTCGCCAAGGAAGAGTCCGGTAAAAATTGAAAATTGAAGACAATTCATAATAACACGTGGCATATGTGGCCAGACATTATCTTGTGGAAAAGCAAGCCCGGGTTAGGTGAGAGAAACGGCAACAAATGAAACCGTAGAATGTCATCTACCTACTATTGTGCTGCCAGGGTTCCAGGAAAGCCTACCAATGGGGTCCTGCTACAAAATGAAACGACAGCCCAGACCATAGCGCTCTGTGCTAAACCTATGTGGTGTTCGAAAGTAAGGCCAGGATCCATACGCTGCTCAGTACGTCTCCAGACACGTTTGCGACGGACGTCAGGACACAGTAAGAAACGGGACTTGTCACTAAAGACTATACGTCCCCAGTCAGCACAGTTCCAAGTTGATCGTTCCCGACAACACTGTAGTCGGAATTATCGGTGTACGGATGCAAGGGGTAAGCATCGTAACGGTCGGCGAGCTCTTAGATTCCGCTCTCTCAGTCGTCTGCTGATGGTCATCTTGAACACTTGTGTGCCGGTCACACGTTGGATGGTAGATAACGTCGAATCCAGTGCTGCGACAGGCGTTCTGATAATCGTCAGACAACAATCGTCCTCCCGTTCTGTTGTGTCCCTTGGTCGACCGCTACCGTTCTGACGTTGCGTTCTTCCGTTGATGACCCACTCTTGCCAACATCGTATAATAGCCGTATAACTTCGACACAGAAGTCGCGCGAGTAGTCTACTTGATCAACCAGCTAGGGCCTCCAATCTCAGGACATATTTTCAATCCCGGGTTTCAGGATTGCTTTTTCCACAATCCTGGGATTTTGAAATTCATTTTCGTCATTCTGCGCCAAAAGCATATCGTTCATTTTGAAATATTTTCAAAATTTTCTTTTATATAGCCACAATATAGCCACACACACAATGAAGTGGCACTTTCTTCAATGAAAATAACTTAAAAGTCATATGTTGTGTGCCTGCTTTAATATGAATACTTATAAAATAATAATGATTATAATTTATATAAAATTACAATTAAAAATAATTCTAATCACAATTTCTAACAGTACCCAAATACCAATGGTTTAGTTTTATTTATAGAAAATGTAATAATGATAATTGTAATTGTAATTATATAAATAAATAAATATATATATATATATATATATATATATGTTTTCAATTAAAAAGGCATATATTGGATCAAAATATCATTTATTTTATCAATATTTCAGTTGGTTGAACGCCAACCTTTATCAAGGGATTATAACATATTAATGTGAGTCAACAACAAACTCAGCGCCACATAACGTCAACAGAATTAAATTTTAAGTTAGGCGGCGCCGAGTTTGTTGTTGACACACATTAATATGTTATAATACCTTGATAAAGGTTGGCGTTCAGCCAACTGAAATATTGGTAAAATAAATGATATTTTGATCCAATATATGCCTTTTTAATTTAAGATTTATTCATAGATTGCTCTATTAAAAAAAAAACATATATGTGTGATAAAATAATAGAAAAAAAAATAAATAAAAAGGTCAGGTGTTGATATTAAAAATAAAAAAGGCATATCCTGACCAGGAGCACATGTGCTTTACAGATGGCAGAGCGCCATCTGGTGGAACAGAAATCAACTAAACATTGATTTAGCTCTACTCTGATATTTGGCCAACGTAAAGCACATGTGCTTCTGGTCAGGAGGATATGCCTTTTTTATTTTTAATATCGACATCTTACCTTTTTATTTATTTATTTTTTCTATTATTTTTCATCTGTTAAGCGCATTTACGCAAGTTTGGCCTTAAATACCCATTTCTTGGTTTCTCAAGAAGCCTCTGGGACCAAAATTCTTTTTGGTCGCAGTGGTACAGCCTACTCCACGCTGACGAGTGCTAACAGCGCAAAAAGCGTTCGTGGATGGCTTTTCTTGATTTATCAAGAAATTGGGTTGGCCAAATATCAGGGAACAGGCTAAATCAATGTTTAGTTGATTTATGTACCACCAGATGGCGCTCTGCCATCTGTAAAGCACATGTGCTCCAGGTCAGGATTTGCCTTTTTTAATTTTAATATATATGTGTGTGTAATCATTATTGCAGGTTTTCCAAATATGTATTAATGTTTAGAAAAGAGACACACACAACACCGTTTTTTCAAACCATTGAATCACTTTATTTTGAGGATAAAAATTCAAATGCAAGAAATATATTTTGATCTCCCTGAAGATAATTTTTCAATAGTGTTATGATTCATACTAGAACATATTGCATAGGTATCTAGAGGAGAAGAAGACTTTTCCGATACTACAGACGTTGGAGAAATTTTACCAAGTATTGATACACACTTCTAAATGTGGTCCTCGTTTATCTGACTGGGCAGCTATATTAAGTTCATGGTTAATCATAGTTGAGTAGGATGCGGAGTCTGGTGTGTTGTTTCTTAACTCCTTGAGTAAATATTCAACGATTTCCACGAGTTCATGCTCCTCGAGCTGTTTTATGAAGGGCAGAGGCCTTCTCTCAAAGGTCCTGTTCATTGCATCAAATGCAGGCCAAAATATTTTATGGAGCTGCAGATGCCAAGCTACATTTTGGGCAAGTGGGGTAGATTTTGTTGTTATTTTCTATCTTCAATGGCTTGAGATGGTCTGTTCTAAATCTTGTTAGTGTTGTTTGGTGCTACTTATCTTTGAGGTTCAGAGCTCCTCCTGGGTTCTTTCCACAATTCTTTTTTTTTTGGCTACTGTCTCTATTTCTTTAAAAGTAAGTTTATTTTTTCGTGGCAAGGGTTCTCCTGTGATTTTTTTCTAGCGCATCAGTAACTTCATTGCCTTCAATGCCAACGTGAGGATGGATTTTTGAAAGTTTTTGGAGATAACCAATTATGTTCCTGCTTACTTTGTCTCTAAGTTCCCCTGTGTGACTCAAGTTTTGTATGGCACTTCTACTATCAGTAAAAATCCAGCTATATTTTGAAAATTTGTATTTCTGATGGAATTTTAGGCTTCATAGAAGAGGAGAAAGGAGTCTGGTGTAGATATTGCGATTGAAGTTGAAGAGGCAGTCTTAATAGCTTCCTGTAATCGGCGCTCAATTGTAAAATGGCCATTCGATTGTGATGGCTCATGACATTCTTTTAGACTCAGAAGAAGTTGCGAATTATCCGCCTGAATTCCTACTTCGGTCATTTGTTCTTGTGATAGTTTTAAGACGCAAAAGCAATTTCAGAAAAAAAGGTCTTTGACCATCTTCTCTTCTACTAACTGTGCTTGCAGATTGTGCAGATATTGAAGGACGACAGATGTTTTATTGTATCAATCCACTAAAATATTTGCAGATCTTTGCTGAGAGAATGATATTGTGCTTGTAGCTCTTCTTGAAGAAAATTTACTGCTGCTTCTGCAATCAAAAGCGTATCGTCGCGTTTACAGATACCACTACACCTGCCTGAAATGGTCTAAGTGCAGAAAATATTTGAATCATTATATCAAAATATTCATCAATTAGACGGACGCTTGCATTCACATATATTAGCGACTTCTGAACCGCTGACTTCACACTGAGGAGTCTCTCCATGTTCAATAAACTATCCCAGGGTGTTCTGCAGCCAGAATGAGACACTATCTTATTATATTGTCGCTTGTATTTCAGTAAAATCTCGTTTTTCAGCGGCGATAGTTTGGGTCGGAGTAGATTATTATTTTGCTTGGTGATTTAATGTTGAGCAGTATCTACTACAGAGAGTTCTGAATTATAAACTGAAAGGCGTTTAGTGTGGGGAAAGGTAGATTTTTTTTCAAGGATCGTATATTTTTAAATAGCAATTCCACTGCCAGACAGTCCAGTTTCAAGTTGGCAACCGTCAGTGTAAATTGTGATATCGAAAAGGAAGATAATTTCCTCAATTATTTTACAATTATTTTTCATTCCAAAGCGCTATATCCCGCAAGGGTACTTGCGCCAAACAAGGAGAAAAGTTTATTTGCATAAGTAATTTACATTATTCAACGCATGAAAACATTAGAGATCCCGATTTTGTAGAAAGTCTAGAATGTATTTACAAAATGAATTGAACTTTAAATATGATTTTTTTATCGGAAATCAAATCGTTAAGTTCACAAACAACTAGTTCATTCTTCATTCTAAAATCTTGAAATGCTGGGCAATCGAGGTTTGTTCCTCAATACCACAAAAGCAACTTGAATCCTCCACTGCCTTTATTCTATTTTAAAACTTCAGAAATTTCCGTGGTTTGTGACAAATTGAGTGTTATAAAAATTTGGACGAAGGTATTTAGGAATTTCTTGGGGAAAAAAGCCTAAGAAAGTATTATTTGCTTCGTTTTCAGAATATTGATTCTTGATTTGAGAAAGGTATCTATAATTCCTGGAATAAATGGGTCATACATTTTTTGATCATCTGTGGATAAGTTTTTCAGATCAGATATCATGGTTCTGGATTCGATAGTCTGAGATCAGAGGAATGTTGGCCAAACTATGAGCACAGCTATATGATGTGGATTTATAGGCTTGTATACACCATGTTAGTATTTGATATTGGGTTGAATATAATTTTTGTAAACATTTTTTATTTAAATATTTGAACCAAATTTCGGCTCCATATGTAAGTATTGGTCTGAAAATGGATTTATATAAAGTTAGCCTTTTCTGGGTGCTTAGACCCCAATATTTCCCACAAATTGAGAAGAGATAATTTTTAAAACGTTTTGTACGATTTAATATTTCTTCTATGTCTCGAGATCGAGAATTTCCAGGTTTACCAATCACTTGCCCCACCATTATCCTCCACAATAGCGAGATTCTTATTGAAATTTGGAATCAAAACCTAATTCACCTGCGCACCTATCTCTGGATCCCTTCTCCGAAACCAGATCATGAAACTCAATGAACCTAGCAGCACTCCACGAAACGCTATTTACTCCATAGAATGTTTGAACTGCCCAAAAATCTACGTAGGCGAAACCAGGAGACATGTCAATATTAGAATTCATGAACACAAAAGAAATATTGATAACTTAGACCATAGATCCTTAATAGTACAGCACATAAACGAAACTGGCCATTCCTTCAACATTACATCACCGAAAATTCACTATTCCAATATTGCCAACAAACACCAAAGACTAATCATTGAATCTATCCTATCAAGCAAATTCCATAGCCTCAATAGAAAAATTGATTTACCTGAAATTTACAATGTAATATTCCCTGCAGCCACCAAACCCCCCTCTGTATCATGAACTCTGCGATTCAATAAATGATCTCTTATTTCCGATATTTCAAAGGGCTAAACGGCCATCTTTTTCAAAGATCTCATCCCCTCCCGCGGCAAGCCTCGCATTCACTCGAGACTCAGGCGTCTCACAAATGTATTTATAGTTTAGATCCGAAAACTTTAGTAGCTAATAGAATTTTTCCTGTCGAAGGGCGGTTGAGCCCGAAAGCTTGAAATAAATGTATTTAAAAGAAACTTATCCCTCAAGCTTATTGATTTAAACAAAATACATAGTTTACATTTTCAATTGCTGGTGTCGCTAATTCATCATTTCATACACATATTAAATTACATTTCTAAAATATTGATATTTTTAGGACACGTCATTTTAAACGCTATCTACTATTCTTCATAATTAAGAATGTATCACGTTGATTGTAATTTAAACATAATCCTCTTTAAAATTTTATATATATTTTTTTCGAAATTTATATTTTGTGAATAAATATTAACTTCCATGAATATATTCTCCTTGTAATTATTCCGAAATATTGACATTTCAAATAAAGGGACGGAAATATTGGGAAAGATACAAAATTGTTCAAGTAATATAAATTGTTAACATGTTAATTAACGATATCGTGATACCGACGGTGTTACAATTCCTAAGGTTATCATGCACATGATGTTTTAAGGAATTCAAATTATTCCTTTTTGGTGAAATTCTTCAGTTTCAACATATTCGGGGTGAGATTGGAAATATGAGCGGCGCAAGATATAAAATATATCTTCAAACGGATAAGATATGGGAGCAAACGTAGCGTTTATTGACCAAAAAACTATAGGGTAAAAAGAATGTCAAGTTTAGGTCGCAGACGACGCTTTTCTCAAATGACGGAATGCGACAAAGACGCAATCAGTGGAACGGAAACGGAAAAATAATCTAATCTTCATGATACAACGTCAATTGGACTTGGCAAACTCGACGGACCGGATCTTGACACATTGAGAGAAGGACTTAGAGACGTGAGATCACGGATTCCAGTGATCGAGTCCACCATGTGGAGTCCACATATGCACATATGCAATCAATGCAGATTTGTGTCTCGGCCAGGAAATCACCATGTCTTGGAGGCTTTCTGATAATCTGCACAACTTCTCTTTTTCTGTCATTTTTACGTTTCATGACCTTTTGGAATTATAGAGGACAATTTAACGAGGTTACGTCGATGAAGTCCTAAGACTTCAGAGTATTCCTGTGTCTCATATAACCATGTGTGAGACAAATTGAATACACAGGTTATTGTGACGCCACAATATTCTATATTTGGGAGACACTGTCGAGTAAGTTGCTTTAGTTTATCACAGGAGAGCATGAAGCATCGCGTCGATTAATCTCAAGTTTTGTTGCCAGCTCTACACAAAATTGGCGCAGTATTAACCATGGCCGGTGTAACAGATCAAAGCGTTCTTCTTCTTCTAGAGGTCATATGAATTAAACCATCTCGTAGATAGCGTGTTACATTTATTTTTTCAAGTTTTGAGTGGAGACATCAAATAGAGCTAGCTGTATGCCCGCAACGGCGATAGAAATTTAATGTACTGCGCATGCGTCATCATATGCAAGTCAATGGGTGGAAAAATAATATGGACACCATAAACACATATCTATAAGCTGATTTGGGTAAGTAAACTTATTGACAAAACTTAAGGATGTTGTACCTTTTAGCATGTATATAGGGATTAAAGCAATAACTCTGTAAGATATTTGATACCCAGTGACCTTTATTGAAGACACACGAGGTACCCAAGTAAGAACAAAATTTCCTCCGTCTACAAAAAAAAAAAAACATACAACCGGCGACTTCAAAGACTTTCACTTCCTTAAGTTCTGTCCATGGGTGTATATAACATGATTTTCTCGATTAAAAATTAGGGATTAAAAATGGATATCAAGCATTACATAGAAGAAAAAAAAGTTAATTAAAATAAGAGTGTTTCTAGCAAATTTGAAAAGGTAACTATCATAACTAAGAAAAAAAAAAAAAGACTCCGCAACTCTTTTATTTACATTGATTAAAGGAACCATTCGGGCAAGTCGTTCTTCAGCTAACTAAAATACGTTTATACGTTTTAGTTACTTGAAGAAGGGACTGCCCGAAAGCTTCTTTTAATTAATGTAAATAAAAAGAGTTGCGGCGTCTTATAAATTTTTATAATATATATAGAAGGGGGGATCAATAAATAAGGTGAATTATCTTATTTCTTAAAAATTAAAAAAGCAAAAATAATTTAAACCACAGAATATTAAAATATAACATCGAGAGACTATTTAAGGTGTTCTGTTCTTTTTTCCCACGCGCGGCGCAAGACTTATAAATAAACTAAAATGGAAGCTCCCTTGAAGGATTGCACCCCCCTTGAACAACGTGAAGTTATTCGTTTCTTTAGTGCAGAAGGTATTCAAACATCTCAAATATGCCAAAGAATAAAAAATATCTATGGTAAGTCTTGTTTGTCTCAAAAAACATTTATAAATGGGTTAACGAGTTCAAAAATGGACGAATTACATGAAGAGGGAAGCTTAGTAAAGGTGTTCTCTTCCTTCATGATAATGCAAGGCCGCATAGATCATGTAAAACTGTATCTACAATCATTAAATTAGGTTTTGAAGTTTTAGAACACACATCCTGCATATAGTCCAGACCTAGCCCCCTCTGACTATTTCCTTTTTGGACTACTAAAGAAGGAGTTAAAGGGAAAGCGATTTGACTCGGATGAAGATGTCCAGAAAGTGGTGCAAGATTTTTTTCACACGCTTCCTAAGAGTGCCTATAAAGAGGGTATTTACAAGTTGCCAGAACGATGGAGACGATGTATAGAAAGCCAAGGTGATTATTTTGAATAAATCAAGTCCTAATTTTTAATATCGCTCTTATTTTTTTAATAAATTATAATTCACCTTATTTATTGATCCCACTTTGTATATAACTGTTTAAATATTAAAAAATAATTAAAGTCGTTTTTTTTTGTCAATAAAAAAATTGAATATATAGAAGCTGTTTCTAACATCATGGTCGAGTGAGTCGCCTCCTCCATAATAGATTAGAGTATGAGACTTATCCTCGGCCCCCTCCTGGTTTAGCCCTTCTAGGGGCTTATCCATGGGGAATGTCCACCACGTGTAGAGGGCAATTATAATTTACCTTTCTAGTATATGGCGCCTTATAGTAAGCATTTACACAAATGTTATATCTTAAACCTCCTTGGACATATGAGCCGAAAATTACCATAATCAATTTAAAGTATTTCTGTTATCACAACGACCATAATTTTCCTAAATTTCTAACATAAATGATAAGATTGTAAATCAAAATATTCTTTAAAAATCAAATATTTATTGTTTTTAAACGAGCACTGATAGCTCCATTTAGTAGTTCTACATCTTTTATGTATAACAAACTATTGTTGTATTTTATCTAATAAAGCAAAAATATTTATAAATAATATTGCATTGTCATCGTGATTAATCAAGAGGTAATAAAACATGAGAAATGGTCAAATTTATATAAAAACTTTTAATGAAGGGCTTTTATAGGACTAAAAATAAAAATGAATTTGTAAGAAGGCTCATCACATATATTGAGGGAAAAGATAAAGAATTAAATGACTAGGCAGAAGAACTTCGAGAGTTGAGATTCTCTAGATGTATAAAGGATCTACTGTACATCGACTCCATCTTTTACCAAATTGTAAGCAATAAAATAATTTTATGATAATACACAAGCCATCAGTTCGTCTAAGACATTATCGTCTGTAATATATCGCCAGTAATGCACCTTTCAACAGATATTTGCCTTCTCAACTTTTACCTATAGTCACATAAAGGCTATGGCCTAGACGATGACGCCCTGGGCATCCTGGCGTCTGCCAAGACGCGCATTTACAGGTACTTCCTCGGTGTGGAACTGAGGAGTGTTCAAGAAGACCTTGTCTGGAGGAGGACTCTCTCAAGGTGGGGAAACCTTCCTTGCTGAAGAAATTTATACACATACACAACTATATATATTCCCTACATTTTATCTACCCTTTATTTTTCAACCTTTGTAACAATTAAAAAGAAGAATTAATAAAATTGTTTAAATTGCTATAGTCACATAAATCAGATAATCCCTATAAAATAACTAGTATCCGATTATTTATTAACGAAATCAGGAACTCTAGTCAAAACTTAACTATTATATTCTGATTATTATTATTATTGATATTTTAATATATACACAATTATATATATATATATATATATATATATTATTTTTATATAGAAATAAAAAAAATATATTTATATATATTCATTTAAAAAAAAAACAATTAAAACGTGTTTTTAAAAATATATATAATGGATATCATTCAAATAGTTATAAAAACTCTCGGTAGATGGCGCTCTAAGACTGTTCGGCATTGAATTTTTAATCACGCCTCGCGCACTGGAGAGAATATGTTAAAACAATCGTTCAGTTAAAGGAGCTAATTTATATGTTGATATCTCTTAAATGTGTATAATGATATTTGAGGCATCAACCTTGTGTTCTGGCTTTATTTCACGACGTATGACTCGGCCGATCTTCTCAGGGATATTGTGCTTGTTGCTCCAAGCTTTGGATGATTCCAACCCAAACTTGGACCAAAAATAACGATATATGATAATTTATTACTTGACACATCCAGTATATATATATAATTACATTCTCTCAAATATTTATTTCAGCTTTATGATAATACACAAGCCATCAGTTCGTCTGACAAATATTCGTCTGTGATATATCGCCAGTAATTCACCTTCCCACAGATATTTGTCTTCTCAACTTTTACCTATATTCGAACAAATCAGATAATCCTATACAATAACCAGTATTCTGAATATAGAGCAATCCATAATACATTTATATTTTTAAAATAAGGCCTATTTTGGATTTTAATACGATTATTTATTAATCCGATATTTCGATGGATCAATCTTCCATATTTTACGAGGTGTTTTGCCGTGAAGCACGCAGCAGGTCGCGTGCCCCAGGTGAGCCACTAGACGTCTTCCAAGCTTCCTGCCAGGCAATATACATAGGAGAAACCAGCAAACCTTTATCTGAAAGAATTAACCAGCACAAATCCGCACTAAAGCACCATAAACCGACATCCCTACTGGTAGATCATGCATTCAACAATAGTCACACTCCAGACTTCGATCACACATCTATAATACATCAAAACATCAAAGAAAAACATTGCCGTTTATTTTTAGAAAGATGGAGCTCATTAGAAAATAAAAATAGTATCAATAGAAAGTTTGACTTTCCAGATGTATATACTCAGTTTAGAACCTCTTAGATGAATATGCTATTTACATGTTTATTTTATTTCATTTTTAATTGGATATTTATTACTATTATTTGTATATTTATTTCACAGTTATTTCAATTTTTATGATATTTTATTTGTTTAATTAATTCGATATCTCTTAATTTTCAATAGTTATTTACATATATCACTTTTTTCTTTTGATTATATTTACTCTGTTTAGAATGTATATATTAGATGATTTATCGCCCAATAAGCTTGGAAAACGTCTAGTGGCTCACCTGGGGCACGTGACCTGCTGCGTGCTTCACAGCAAAAAACCTCGTAAAAGATGGAAGATTGATCCATCGAAATATCGGATTAATAAATAATCGTATTAAAATCCAAAATAGGCCTTATTTTTAAAATAACCAGTATATTTCAGCGTTATATATATATGTTTGAAAATAGAGCAATCCATATATTATATTAATTAAAAATGCCTATTTTGGATCATAAAGTTTTATTTCCGATATTTCGTGTGGCAACTCGCTAAACCTCTTCGGGGAACAAGATTGTTTTGAATAGCTCGCGTATCAATTCACGAGTATGTACAACTGCTATAAAATTTTAAAATATCTAAAATCTACAATATGCATGTTTATAAATATAATTATTAATAATAAAATGATATATACAATACTAATATATAGAGAATAAATAAATATATACATTTAAAATAAAAGATTTGAAAATCAGTAATTTGTTATATATATAAATGTATAATAGTGGGCTATATGGTCTTAAATTGTAAGTATAATTGAGGAATGTCTATGTTTCGATTGATATTGTTTTTATCTTCTATTGAGGACCAGCTTTCTAGAAAAAGTCTTGAATGTTTGTCCTTGATATTTTGATATACTATTTCAGTTGAGTCAAAATTTGGTATGTGGTCCTGTTTCAGTGCGTGATCTACTAAAAGGGAAAGAGGGCTATAGTTTTGAAAGGCTGTCCTGTGTTGATTGGTTCTTTCTTCTAGAGTTTTCCCTGTCTCTCCTATGTATGTAGCTGGGCAAGATCGGCACGGGATTCTGTAAATGAGGTTGGATTTTTGACTGTTGTTTGTGTTATGTTTGGTATCGGGATGGCGGAGAAGTGTTTTTAAGTTGGATGGTGTCTGGTATATCGTCTTGATGTTGTATTTCTTGAGGGCTCTGCTGATTCTTTCGATGCCGTAGCTGTACGGAAGTGTGCAATATGATTTATGAGATTGGCTATTGGAAGGAGGGATGAATGTTGATCTGTAGAATTGTCTTTTGATAAATTCTGTGGGATAACTATTGCTTTGTAATTCATTCATTAGGAATATTTTTTCTTGTTGTACTTTTTCTAGATTATTAGAGCAATGAGTAGATATTCTTTTTGATAGGGTTTTTATGACAGATATTTTATGGTTAATAGGGCCGAATGAGCTGAAATTCAAGTAACCACCTGTGTGAGTTGGCTTGCGGTAAATGCCTGTTTCTATTCTAGAGCTGTTTCTGGTGAGAATTATATCTAAGAATGATAAAGAGTTTTTTTCTTCTATTTCATGTGTAAATGTGAGAAATGGTTTTATATTGTTCAAAAAATTCAGAATGCTTATTGTATTGTTGTTTTCGGTTATGCAAAGAATATCGTCAATATATCTTTTCCAGAATGTTATTTTTAGCTGCTTATTATCTATTATTAATTGGTCAATATTATTCATGAAAATGTTTGCCAGAGCTGAAGATATTGGGTTGCCCATCGGGAGGCCTTTGATCTGTTTGTAGTATTGATTCTTGTAATTAAAGTAGTTGAATGATAGGCACAGTTTGAGTAAGTCTATGAGGGCTTCCTTTGGTATAGATAATGGTAGGTTGGGGTGGGCATTCAAGAATTCTGAAATTTCTGTAATAGCTTCATCATGTGGGATTGAAGTATATAGTGATTCAACATCAAAGGAGACCAGGCGACTGTTTTCTGTTATTTGAGTTCTTGAAATTATTTCTATTGCTGCTGTGGAGTTGGGAATAGTATGAGGTAATTCTTTCTGAAAAGGTGAAATTATCGAGGAAAGGTATTTCGACAAGGGGTATATGGGGGTGCCGGCGTAGGATACAATGGGGCGTAGAGGGCTGTTTAGTTTGTGTACCTTTGGTAGGCCATAAAATATAGGTAAGTTAGTTTTTGCTGCTTTTAGTTTGTCGAATGTTTTGCTATCCAATTTATAATTACGTTTTAGTTTGTTCAATTGTCTCACAGGTGGTTACTTGAATTTCAGCTCATTCGGCCCTATTAACCATAAAATATCTGTCATAAAAACCCTATCAAAAAGAATATCTACTCATTGCTCTAATAATCTAGAAAAAGTACAACAAGAAAAAATATTCCTAATGAATGAATTACAAAGCAATAGTTATCCCACAGAATTTATCAAAAGACAATTCTACAGATCAACATTCATCCCTCCTTCCAATAGCCAATCTCATAAATCATATTGCACACTTCCGTACAGCTACGGCATCGAAAGAATCAGCAGAGCCCTCAAGAAATACAACATCAAGACGATATACCAGACACCATCCAACTTAAAAACACTTCTCCGCCATCCCGATACCAAACATAACACAAACAACAGTCAAAAATCCAACCTCATTTACAGAATCCCGTGCCGATCTTGCCCAGCTACATACATAGGAGAGACAGGGAAAACTCTAGAAGAAAGAACCAATCAACACAGGACAGCCTTTCAAAACTATAGCCCTCTTTCCCTTTTAGTAGATCACGCACTGAAACAGGACCACATACCAAATTTTGACTCAACTGAAATAGTATATCAAAATATCAAGGACAAACATTCAAGACTTTTTCTAGAAAGCTGGACCTCAATAGAAGATAAAAACAGTATCAATCGAAAAATAGACATTCCTCAATTATACTTACAATTTAAGACCATATAGCCCACTATTATACATTTATATATATAACAAATTACTGATTTTCAAATCTTTTATTTTAAATGTATATATTTATTTATTCTCTATATATTAGTATTGTATATATCATTTTATTATTAATAATTATATTTATAAACATGCATATTGTAGATTTTAGATATTTTAAAATTTTATAGCAGTTGTACATACTCGTGAATTGATACGCGAGCTATTCAAAACAATCTTGTTCCCCGAAGAAGTTTGGCGAGTTGCCACACGAAATATCGGAAATAAAACTTTATGATCCAAAATAGGCATTTTTAATTAATATATATATGTGAAAAATAAACAAACTTATTCTCTGTTTTCTTTTTTTTTTTTTGGTTCCGTAAAAACTTCTCTAAATTATTTATACGAAAAGAGCTACAAAATTTGATATGTTCTTTTAAAAAACCAAAAGGACATATTTTTTAATAACAATCTAGTATATTTGTGAACAATAAAATATGCTTCACCAACCTGTAACAAAAGCAACGAGTCGAGGTGTCCTATTTAATATCAATTCTACATGAATTTTATTTAAAAACATAACTGTTTGAATGGAATATAATACAACAGATATCTATATCTGTAGCGTTTTGTTTGCTTCAAATCGTCTGAGGAAGACTCAAAATATTTAAGCCTAAATAACAAAAACAATTTGCAGTGTAGTATAAATTCTAATAATTTTGTAACGGACATATAACTTGTAAATAGGTAAATTCATGATTTTCTAATTATTTAAAATACTTTGTTAGTTTTGTAATAATATTCAAAGTATATTTTATCCTTTACAAATTATTGATAACTTTATCATTTGCCTTATCTATTTATTAATTATCTTTGTTTTTTTTTATTCTTCATTGTTTACTTTTTAAAATAATAACTAAAATATTTTAGAGTTGTTTATTTAAATGTAAAATATATTAAATAATTAAAATTAACAACTTTTGAATAAATAAATAATATTATTTGAAATATTAAGAGTATTTTTATAAATATTTCTAATTATACATGTAAATAAAAAAATATGCTAATCATCATCAATATAAAAATATAGTTCAATATAGTTTGTTTATGTTAGAATAGAAGCAACCTGCAGCCGAAGATAAAAATAAATAATGGTTGATCTTCCAAAGTAAATCGCTTGCTAAATCATTGATTGTTTTAAACAAACAAATAACAACAATTTCGACAATTATACCAATGGAACTACAGATATGAATACTAAAAGTGATGAGGCTAGATTGCTGAATGACATAGACTATTGTTTGCAAAAGTCCATAAATAGGGGAGAGAGTAGTAAACGAAATTAATGCGGTTCCAAGACTGAGAATCGTCGTTTGATAATCATCATATTCATAATATGATGCACTAGCGCGCCATCTGTCATCAAAATATTAAACTATTTTAAACGCGTAAGATTCTTTTTGAAATTAAACGATTTCTATTGCCCTTTCTGCAATGGAATATTGCAGTAAGGGCAGTAGAAATTGTTTACTTTCAAAAAGAATCTTACGCGTTTAAAATAGTTTAGAATTTTGATAATAACCATATTCAATCATCCCTAGAAGATCTATCTAGCGTTGGATATAGTAGAGGACAACATTACATCTAGATTGGGTCCGTTCTTGTACCACAACTGGTTTTAAGGAGAATAATCTCGTACCGAATACCGAAGGCAGAATATCAATAGCATGAACATCAAATTACAATATTTCTCTATTCAGCAGCCTAACTTTTTTATATCTGTGGATTTACGTTCCCCGTAAAATCAACTTCATATACTGTAATTAACAGACGAAAGGTAGCGGACGTGGGTTAGGGAAGCTTAGCTGAGACACCCACTTCGTGTATCACTGGTCTTGCTAGTGATTGGATATCGGCCCATAGACTATGTCTTCACCCAAAAAAATTGTGTTCGTTATTTTAACCTTTAAAATATTTCTTCTACCAGTATATCAATTTTCATGGCTTTTCGCACGTTATTTTTTATTGTGGTGCACGTACATTTCAGAGCTATATGCAATTGAAGGTTGTTAAACGGGATTTGAATACTGAAGATAAATGTGAAACTTCTTTTTCGTGCAGACATGTGGTTAACAAAGAGAAAATCAGTCGCAAATTACTACCATATTCCATTTTTTTAATAGCTAGTACAAAATTGCATTTTGGAGATGAGTAACCATGACATGTATTAAAAGAAAAGGCATCTCATTTTTGAGATGTTTCCAGTATAATTTCGCACTTTTGTACTATTTTATACACATATATTAATATTTAAAAAATTAATATTTTCATTAATTTTGTTAAAATTGTTGGCGCCTAGAACTACCCATACAGACATGGTTTTCGAAAGTAATCATGTAGACAAAAATCACAAAAATAAGAAATGTTGGAATTTTATTGAAGATATTGTCCTACAAAAAGGAAGGTACTTTACCTTACACTTCAAAACTTTTTTTTTTAATTTATAAGCCTTGCTATAAATGGCTAAGAGGAAATGAATGAGTGCGATATAATTTTTTATTGATAATTCTACAAAAATATTAAAAAGGGCTCTTTCTCTTTTTAAAGGACATCCATTGATAAGTTATTAAATATCTATTTTTATTCTCCTTTTAGCAATTATCAGAATCATTGGCAAAAATTTCATTCAAAACGTTAACACTATCCGCTAATTCCGCCGTTTTTATCAACTCAAAAATTAATGTAAATCTTCCGTTATAATCATATTGTTTAATTTTAAGATTATTTATTTTTACAATCTCTCAAAATTTGCATTCTTCTGGCATTAGAAGCAAGTAAAAAACAAAGTGCGTGTGTATTTCATATTTTCCAACAAAAAGCCTTCCTGCCTCGCCGCCCTCGGCGGTGCTGTTGATCTCCCTGCGCCGAGGATGTCTCCCAGCTCCTACTGTCAATATCATGGCTGTCCTGCAAATATTTGTCCTCGTCAGTCACCCAGAGGCTGTTGGCTAGTTTCTTTGTCAGAAAAGGTTTTTTTATTTTGTCGGCTACCTTATTCTTCTTCTTTTTTTTTTTCGCTTCCCTCTTTGGGTTACTTATTTTAAAATCTACTGTTGACTTTGTGCTGGACTATAGACTCCAAAAATCTGCTGAAGGCGTCGTACTGAGAGATAGTTTCCATTTTTATTGAACTATTTTTAGTCGGGGATTGTTATTTCTGCACTTTGTAGGACAATGAGTGAAAGATGATGTACACAGATTAGTTCAATATATATTTCGGCTTGGATTAAAGATGGAAATCCTGACACATTGCGGGTAACTATTGTGTTACAGACAATTGCCGTCGGACTTCCTTGGAGCGTCCAATGCTCTGTCCGGTTGGTCCAAATGTAGTGTGATTAGCCATGCAGTCTTGTTCCACTTCTACTGAGCGATCAGCTCCGTTCCATCCAGTTAGATCGCCGATGTTGTCCCTTACAGTCTGGCCCCTTCGCAACATTCCGCCAATCCGTCGCATGGCAGCTCACTATGATAGTAGATGCCATCGCCGAAGTATTTTGAGGAGAAGTATAGGATCGATTTTACGCACAATACTTCATCTGGAGGACTCTCTCCGTTGACCTGGTCTAAAGTTCTCGTGCCGCACCAATTGTCGAATGCGAGTAATGCTCCATCCTCGGATACAGTGCCGACCTGGAACATTTCACTCTCCACACCGCCATGTCTATTAATCACAGTGATAATTCGGTGACGAGCGGTGATCATCAATGATGCCAGTCCTACCATCACCCGGACTCATTGATTTAAATCCCTTTATCTCTCTCAATATTGTAACACTTATTAATATATTGCTCTATTTTGTGTTCTATCAACATTTGAGTACATTGGCTACAGGTTCTGACAAAAGTTACTCATTCTTGTTTATACACACAAAAATAAAAAGTACTAGGGCCTAAAGTAAAAGTAACTTAACACACAGAAAGGCTTACACTCAAAAGTAAATCAAAAAGAAAAGACGTAAATTAAACAATACGATAAGTTATAACAAAACCAGTACATATCTTTTATTGCAGCGTTGTGGATAATGAGCCGACCGGGGGTAACATAGGTATGCGAGGAGATGACCAAACACGGACTAAGCACGCAGAGAACGCTTTAAGCGCTTCCACACAATTACTCCTGGAAGAGTCCTCGCAATACCTTTGAACCACCTTTATGTACAAACATGTTGACATTCGTCCAATAATAAGGCATGGAAGATCATTTCACTTAACAAATAAACAACATGCTTTTGACAAAACTGAGAAGCTTAAAACTGCTTGTGTTTGTCAAATAATTTGACAAAAAGTATCTTTCCAAAAAATCTAACCGATCTCTTAAAAATCTTCTGATTGTCCCGTAAGAAAATTCTCCCTCTGTCGGGAGGGGCAAAGTTCACGGGAGTCATATTATAAAGGTGGAAAAAACTAAAGAGAGGTGAAGTAGGAATCCAGGTCGTTCTGTGACAGTGCCTCCCATCTTTTTCCAACAAAAAATAATAATAATAAAAATGAATCCTGCACAAACTACAGTGAGAGTTACCATGAATAACTACCAAACACACGCATATATATATATATATATATATATATATAATATGCTCTACTAGACAGAGTTTAATGAGGAGAACAATAAGTTATCTTCTGGAACCGCTGGGCATGTTAGAAAAGGGACATTGGGAACTGACAGACGCTTCCATAGCTTGAGGAGCAACTGAACGATCCAACTCAGAGGATTCCATCCAGTTCTCTCAAATACAAGGGTTGAAAGCTCTTCTAACGCCTGTCTCTAAACGCTTCATCCTATCGATATGCACAACTTTCTCATCATGCATGCTGACCCCTCGTGCTTTGAAGTTTACATCGAGGACTCTAGCTTCCACACGGAAAGGTCCATAGAAATTGGCATAGCCTTTATTTCAAGGAACAGCTATAGTCACCAAGTTTACTTTATCGAAACCTATAGTATAAAGTGGTATAGGATTCATAAGCTTTTTAACAGAATTAGCTGACATGAACCGTTTAACAGTTTCCCTTGCTTTTGGCATCCCCCATTAACCTTTCGGTCCAAATAGGCTTTCTAAAACTACCAACTAACCCAGTACTATACTTACAGTTTATGTTGAACTCATTAGATGGCAACTCTAAAGCCTCGTTTTCAATGTGCATCATTGATATATCCTTTAAGGAGCTTGAAACCATAGGTTTATGTCTTCTAGAAACGCAGCTAAGGTCTGCATCATTTCGAGCTTTAGGAAATCACGTTGCAACGTTTCCTTACGGGAGGCAGCGGAATATTAAATCTTCTTGTAGCATTATTTCTCAGAAATCCGTCGTAGCCCTTATCTTCGAGCGGCATTAATCAGAAGCTTATCTCTTCCAGCTCGCTGCCGTTCTCGTTGTCTTCTCTAAAGATCTGCTCGTGGTCTGTCACTGATACTATACGTAAAGTTTTAAGTACATCTATCATCACAAATTTCTTTCAAGATCTTGCGCTTTTCTTAATCAATTATACTGACTTGGTTTCCTGTATCATATAACATATGCCACATATTTCGGTTAATATTCACCCTAACTATTGTCAGATTACCAAACTGATCTCCGCCATATGAACGTGTGTTCACAATCTCAACATTATAAAGAGTATTGCGGTTGGCAAATATAGAAGACTGTCTTGAGCAAACACTGACTATATGTCCTAATATACACTCAGATGGGTTCTGCTTGATTTCGCCCAACAATTTAGTCAGCATTTCCACCTCACCCCTAAGCTCCTTAATACACCGCTCATTTTTGTGCTGCATCCTATTTTCACAGGCATTAAGCTTATTTATTTCACTCATGATGCTATTTATTTCCTTATCTCCTTCTACCGAACATACCCCTCTCATAAAGCTGCAATCTATGTCGCACTACTTGACTCTCCGCTTTCTCTCTCTTAAGGATGTCGCCTGTCAACACACAACCCATCGCACAGACTACTCCTGCAGTCTTTACTTCTTTCCTTGTTCTTCTTCTTCCTGCGCGCGTATCTTTTTAATTTTCTTTTCGCAGTTGACGGCAGGCTATTTATTTTGTTCATCTGTTATAGATTATCTAATCAAAAGATCCCTACTAACAATCTATCAATGTCAATTTTCAGTTATATTCATAATTTTATTTTAACTCACTGAATTTGGACGGTGCGATATTGAAATTTCTTGTAAACTGAATATTCCCGATTGGGTCGCCTCTTGTATTCTTTGAAGAATAGATCTAACCCATCAAATACAGGAAATTCTAAGCCGACTTGACACAATAGGCAAAAGATGTACCATGCAATGGATACCAGCCCTTGTTGGAATAGAGGGCAATGAACAGGCTGATGGCCTAGTGAAGGGAGGAAGAAAACAGACACTGGAAACCAGTTCAATAACACTGAAAGACGCAAATACAATAGCAAAAGCAAAACTCATTACGAAAACCAAAATAACCCAGCCCATATGCAAATTCAACATTAACAAAGAGTTAAGAACAAAAATTTCAAGAATCAGAAGAGGAAATTTTAAAGGAATAAGATAAACCCAGACATGACTAGATCCTATAGGAACGGCAATAACTGTTACAACACCCAACTCACTCCGGACCATATATACAGTTGCCCGGCAATCCTTGCAGCCCTCTATATGGCAGACACCAACCCAGAAGAGGATATCCATACGGACAAGGCATCTCAGTTGGCCGGTATTGTGATCAGGGTGCATGGACCAATCTGATCTGCTCCATGGACAAGACACTACCACCACCACAAAATATCTTGTTTCATTACAATTATATACAATATACGAAAACCATATATTTCTTATATAAAAATAGATTTTCTCTTAAAAAAAAAAAAACGTTGATTAGAGTTACACTGTAGAAGAACCATGTAGTTTGAAAGTTTTTGTGCTTCTCCCTCGCTTTTAAACTTCTTGTTTTTATACAATTATCAATTACCTAACTTTCCACCAGACTTCATCTTCTAAAGAATGTCTATAAGGTTTATTGCAAATTGAAGCCATTTGTAAGATTTCATGATTATTCGAATACTACAACACACAAATAACACAATTTGAACTTAATTATTACCCCATTTGTCAATACTTTATTTCATTAAACCGATGAAAAATATTCAATACCATAATAAACCTATCTGATAGAAACTTACGCGATAAATGTGGTGAATCTTTGAACACGTTTACCTTTAATTATTCAGAAGAAAATGTGTCAACGGGAGAAATCGTTTATAATATGAAATCTCTATACGAAAGTAGGTTATACTATATAACACCTCATTGTTTTTGCAGCACAGATAGGAGTTATTATTTTATATATATAAGCACAATGTTTTTAAAATTTAATATCTTGGAGATGAAGGAAAAACTTCGAATAAAATAGTTGAAGAACTCTCTAAGTTTTTGGTGTTTTATCCAGGGGTTTATCAATGTCTTGTATAAACAAAACGGGCGTAATGATCCCTGTACCGGCGTTCAAATCCCACTTGGGAATGATTGATTCCTTGATGGGTCCATCGCTCAACTCGGATCAATTCCCCATTCTTTATCCATTTTCTCTTTCCGATTGACAGGCACGCGCCGACCGCGGCTGTTGGGGCCTCACAGCTCCCAGCCCTGCCGCCATTAGGAGATCTCATATGTTCAGATGGCAACGTTATGGGTCTCTAGGATTCCTCAAAAACCATATCGGTATTCCTCTTTCTTCTTGATCAGTTTCGGAAGTCATTGTAATCAATGTTTTTCGCGGAAGCCTCGGCATTAATATTTACCTATTCATACAATAGCATATATTCCTTTTCCACTGGCTTCCTGCCATGCGTCTTAGGATTAATGGAATTCCGAATTTTTGCAAATTAGATTATGGAATCCATGGTAAAAATATCTTAGCAATAGGTGTTTGTTCTTTCGGTTTTCTGCCTTACAGGATGACGTTGCGAATCCTGGTTCAATATAATCGTTTGAAGCAAATATCCAAATGATTTTTATAACTTGTTTTTATTTTAATTATTGATTTATTTGTGCTTTGATGTTTTTCTGATATATGTTTGTATTTAGTGCATACACATATTTATTCAGATAAACCTCATCGAAGGCGTTTGCATTGAAATAAATATTAGGAATATTTTGTCGAAAATAATATACAATTATAATCAATTTTTATTATTTTTTTAATAAATGTGTGTTTTTAATAAAGTTCCGTTGAATTTTCATGTGTTAAATTGTAAAATTATAATACAATATAATGCGGCTTATGATTGAAAAACGACATTTGAAAATTATCCCGCGTGTTTTTCTTTTGAACGAAAAATCGAAATTTATTTTAAAGAGAAATAACGAATATTTCTAACCTTAAGGATGAAGTGTGAAAGAATGAATTGTGAAGAGTAATGATAAACCCAAAAATAAAGTGTCCAGGGATGGGAATCGAACCCACAGTTTTTCGCTTACCGAACAGATGCCATGTCCACAAATTATATGTGTGGGATCGCAAATGAATATCTTCCAACATATAAATGTAACTTGAAATATTTGAAAGCAAAGATATTGAGAATATATTATAGACAATTCATTGACAGTTTGAAATGCTTTATTTAGACTTAATTATTGGTTAAAGTAAAAGAAAACGAAAATAATATAGAGATAATAAATGATAATATATACAATATATATAAAATGATAATACAGTTTTGCACTTTTCTTCAGCGACGGAGGCCTTAAGAGAGTAGACAGGGAGGGGGTCTTCTTTAACCCACCTCAGTTACTCATTAAGAAATTGATTTGTATTCCCATATGTACTTGTAGTATATGTACTTCTTCCCAGTCGTCTTTATGATTTTGATTCAATAAATATAAACATACGTTTATATATATGATTCCTAATTCATTTTAGTCCTAGTTTAAGTTTCTATTCGTCCACTATGAAAGTTTATTTCGCTTCGCTATGTATATTTTATTACAATTTTGGGAATTCTATTCTGTATACCATATATAATATTCTCTATATTGTTTCTATGTCTCGAAGTCTGCTCAGAGTGTTGTATATACGTAAATTTCCATCATATTTATAACTCTAGTAATGAAGTGAGAAAGCACGAATTTTCTTTTTTAAATAAGGCGAACCTCCTACTTCCCGTATTGAGATGGAAATGAACATTAGGAGAGTGGTAAACCCTCCCAGCGGTATCACCAGTTTAACCAACAATAGCGCTTGAAAAGATCTACTAGTGTATTGGACGATTCTGATTATATATCCGACACTGTGAGGGGATCTTGGTTATGGTATTTAGACAAACCATGTAGACATATGTTTAGACGACAGTTATTAAGGTATACAGGGTAGGGGCGTATAACGAACTATGGACATAAGCTTCTAGGACTATAGGTACTTATACATAAGTTAACGATTAAATGCATCGAGCAATACTCATCCGTAACATCGCAAACAAGCCTTTTAGGAAATATACTCATGTGCAAATCGCCGGTCGTATTTCTTTTTTTTTTGGAGGAGACAGAGGCTATTTTGTTCACACTTTGTTATCTCGTGTGTCTTCAATAAAGGTCACTGTGTATCAATCAGAGTTATTGTCTGAATCCCGATATACATAATAAAAGGTACAAATTCCACACACACGCACAAGTTTTGTCCATTAGTGTATATAACCCCTTTCTCCCATTGCCGAAAGTTAGTAAGCACCTTTGTTTGGATTTATTTAAGCTATATATATTTAAAATATATCTTTGTCATTATTTTATGAAGTGTTTGAAATTACATAATTAGATAGGAAAAAGAAAAAAACTATCTGAACAGGCTTTACCTAGAAAATTTTTGTTGGGAATGTGTTGTCGTGATAGGTAAAATGTATTTCTCTCTTGTCTCAATGAGAAAAGATATAACCAAAACTGACCTCCAGGTTTTAAATCGATTAGGTACTAAACGTAAGTCATTCATCTAAAGGTAGCTCCAGCCGTCTCAGTATGCTGGGCTTAATGAGCAAGTGATAAATTCGCCTAGAGCCAACTTCAGCCACATAAGTACGCTGCCTAAATGGGTAAGTACAGCGTTCACCTAAAGGCAACTCCAGTCGTGTCAGTACGCTGAAATAAATGGGTGAGTTCAGCGTTCACCTAAAGGCAACTCCAGTCGTGTCAGTACGCTGAAATAAATGGGTAAGTTCAGCGTTCATCTAAAGACAACTCCAGCCGTGTTAGTACGCTGGGCTAAATGGGTAAGTTCAGCGTTCATCTAAAGACAACTCCAGCCGTGTTAGTACGCTAGGCTAAATGGGTAAGTACAGCGTTCATCTAAAGACAACTCCAGCCGTGTTAGTACACTAGGCTAAATGGGTAAGTTCAGCGTTCATCTAAAGACAACACCAGCCGTTATAGTACGCTGGGCTAAATGGGTAAGTTCAGCGTTCATCTAAAGACATCTCCAGCCGTGTTAGTACGCTGGGCTAAATGGGTAAGTAAGGCGTTAACCCAAAGGCAACTCCAGTCGTGTCAGTATGCTAGGATAAATTGGTAAGTGAATTATTAACCTAAAGGCAACACTAGCCTTGCCTCTACGCTGGGCAAAATGGGCACAAGTGAGATATTAACCTAAAAGCAGCCGTGTCAGTATGCTGGAACAAATGGCCAAGTAAGAAATTCATCTAAAGGTAGCCGTGTCAGTACGCTAGGCTAAATGGACAAAGGTGCGACATTTACCTAAAGGAAGCCGTGTCAACACGCTGGGCTAAATGGTCAAGTGAGACCTTCAACTAAAGGAAGCCGTGTCAGTACGCTGGCCTAAATGGGCAAGTGAGACCTTCAATTAAAGGAAGCCGTATCGGTACGCTGGCCTAAACGGGCAAGTGAGACCTTCAACTAAAGGAAGCCGTATCAGTACGCTGGCCTAAATGGGCAAGTGAGACCTTCACTTAAAGGAAGCCGTGTCAACACGCTGGGCTAAATGGGCAAGTGAGACCTTCAACTAAAGGAAGCCGTGTCAAAACGCTGGGTTAAATGGGCAAGTGAGACCTTCAACTAAAGGTAGACGTGTCAGTTCGCTGGGCTAAATGGGCAAGCGAGACATTCACCTAAAGGTAGCCGTGTCAGTACGCTGGGCTAAATGGTCAAGTGAGACCTTCAACTAAAGGAAGACGTATCAATACGCTGGCGTAAATGGGCAAGTGAGACCTTCAACTAAAGGAAGCCGTGTCAACACGCTGGGCTAAATGGGCAAGTAAGACCTTCCACTAAAGGAAGCCGTGTTGACAAAATGTTACTTTGTACGGGTTAACACAAAATGGAATAAACTAGGGCCTACAGTAAGAGTAACTTAAACCCAGAAAAAACGTACACTCAAGAGTACAACACAAAAAAAGGTAAATAATAACTCACGATTTGTAAAATAAAATAAAATTAAAAAACAGCACTTATCTTTATTTTAGCGTTGGTAGGGATAGGACCGGGGTTACACAGATATGCGAGGAGATAGCCAGACAAGGATAAAGCACGCAGAGAACACTTTAAGCGTCTCCACACGATCATCCACCACACTGCCGTATAAGCCGTATAAGTACGCTGGGCTAAATGGTCTAGTGAGACCTTCACCTAAAGGAAGCCGTGTCAGTACGCTGGGCTAAATGGTCAAGTGAGACCTTCGCCTAAAGGAAGCCGTATAAGTACGCTGGGCAAAATGGTCAAATGGGACCTTCACCTAAAGGAAGCCGTGAAAGTACGCTGGGCTAAATGGTCAAGTGAAACCTTCACCTAAAGGAAGCCGTATAAGTACGCTGGGATAAATGGTCAAGTGAGACCTTTACCTAAAGGAAGCCGTATAAGTACTCTGGGCTAAATGGTCGAATGAGACCTTCACCTAAAGGTAGCCGTGTCAGTACGCTGCTGGGCTAAATGGTCAAGTGAGACCTTCACCTAAAGGAAGCCGTATAAGTACGCTGGGCTAAATGGTCAAGTGAGACCTTCACCTAAAGGAAGCCGTGTCAGTACGCTGGGCTAAATGGTCAAGTGAGACCTTCGCCTAAAGGAAGCCGTATAAGTACGCTGGGCTAAATGGTCAAGTGGGACCTTCACCTAAAGGAAGCTGTATAAGTACGCTGGGCTAAATGGTTAGGTGAGACCTACACCTAAAGGAGGCCGTATAAGTACGCTGGGCTAAATGGTCAAGTAAGACCTTCACCTAAAGAAAGCCGTATAAGTACTCTGGGCTAAATGGTCGAGTGAGACCTTCACCTAAAGAAATCCGTGCCAGTACGCTGGGCTAAATGGGCAAGTGAGACCTTCACCTAAAGGAAACCGTATAAGTACGCTGAGCTAAATGGGCAAGTGAGACCTTCAACTAAAGGAAGCCGTGTCAGTACGCTGGGCTAAATGGCCAAGTGAGACCTTCATCCTAAGGGAAGCCGTATAAGTACGCTGGGCTAAATGAGCAAGCAAGGCATTCACCTAAAGGTAGGCGTGTTAGTACGCTGGGCTAAATGGGCAAGTGAGACCTTCACCTAAAGGAAGCCGTATAAGTACGCTGAGCTAAATGGGCAAGTGAGACCCTAACTAAAGGAAGCTGTGTCAGTACGCTGGGCTAAATGGTCAAGTGAGACCTTCACCTAAAGGAGGCCGTGTCAGTACGCTGGGCTAAATGAGTAAGCGAGGCATTCACCTAAAGGTAGCCGTGTTAGTACGCTGGGCTAAATGGGCAAGTGAGACCTTCACCTAAAGGAAGCAGTATAAGTACGCTGGGCTAAATGGTCAAGTGAGACCTTCACCTAAAGAAAGCCGTGTCAGTACGCTTGGCTAAATGGGCAAGCGAGGCATTCACCTAAAGGTAGCCGTGTTAGTACGCTGGGCTAAATGGGCAAGTGAGACCTTCAACTAAAGAAAGCCGTGTCAACACGCTGGGATAAATGGTCAAGTGAGACATTCACCTAAAGGCAGCCGTGTCAGTACGCTGGGATAAATGGGCAAGCGAGGCATTCACCTAAAGGTAGCCGTGTTAGTACGCTGGGATAAATGGTCAAGTGAGACCTTCACCTATAGAAACCCGTATCAGGACGCTGAGATAAATGATCAAGTGAGACATTCACCTAAAGGTAGCCGCATCAGAACGCTGGGATAAATGATCAAGTGAGACCTTCAACTAAAGGTATCCGTGTCAGTACGCTGGGATAAATGGTCAAGTGAGACATTCACCTAAAGGCAGCCATGTCAGTACGCTGGGCTAAATGGCCACGTTAGACATTCACCTAAAGAGAGCTACGCCGGGCGACGGGAGCCATCCATCAGACCGCAGGTGGACACCGCGACTCTTGATCATCCTTCACGCCGCCATAACAGCTTATTGAATCAGCCCCAATTAGCTCCGCTCCCCGGGCGGTGGTGGACCCTAATGGTGCTGGATTCTAGGCACTCGCTCGGCCTTGTGCTCTAATTGGCTTTGTGTTTGAAATGGCGATTTCTCTATTGTAATCTCCAGCTAATCTGTCATTCGATTGCTGTGGAATACAAGTTCTGTCAGTCACATATATATATGCACACACTTTTAAAACATATTAATTATATAAATATACTCTCATGTGAACGGAACTTAAGTAAGTGTAAAGTCTTTGATGCCGCCAGTCGTTTTTTTTTTTCTTCTTCCCTTAAGGAGACGGAGGCAATTTTGTTCATACTTGTTTATCTAGTGAGTTTACAATAAAGGTCACTGTGTATCAAATATGTTTCAGATTAATTGTATGAATCACGATATACATGCTATATTAAAGGTACAGCTTCCTTATGTTTTGTCTATGAGTGTATATTTGTCACAATTTGAAAAAAAAATGCTTGCCCTTCTTTTTAATGTTATCCATTATATATGTTATGCTTGTGTACATGTTTCTTCCGTAAATAGTTCCCCCTTCTTTCACCTTTCCAGGAAGTTCCTATGACTGTACATAATACCTGCTGTGAAGGCAGTCCGCTAATCAGCATGTTGAGAGAGAGAGAACGGCCACTCTTTTATGATCTTACAAATTATAAATCTTACCGTTTGCCCACTGCCCTTATTTTTGTCGAAAAAAACTTTTCCTTTTCTTTTTAACTTTTGTCTATATTATTTAAAAATGTGGTTTCACACTTATATTTCACTTAATATAAATATTCCTTATAAAAAATTATCACACTTTATATTTAAACTGATCCAGCTTTAAAAAGATTTTGATTTCTTTATGCAAAACATAATCGAAACTTCTCGTTTAATCATAAATTTAT
>CP092886.1:24693475-24716127 GCA_030710605.1 Cordylochernes scorpioides
TACACTAGCTTGAGGAGCAACTGAACGATTCAACTCAGAGGATTCCATTCAGTTCTTTCAAATACAAGATTTGAAAGCTCTTCTAACGCCTGTCTCTAAACGCTTTCATCCTATCGATATGCACAACTTTCTCATCATGCATGCTGACCTCTCGTGCTTTGAAGTTTACATCGAGGACTCTAGCTTCCACACGGAAAGGCCCATAGAAATTGGCATAGCCTTTATTTCAAGGAACAGATATAGTCACCAAGTTTACTTTATCGAAACCTATAGTCAAAGGTGGTATAGGATTCATAAGCTTTTAACAGAATTACCTGGAATGAACCGTTTAACAGTTTCCCTTGCTTTTGACATCCCCCTTAACCTTTCGGTCCAAGTAGGCTTTCTAACCCAGCACTACACTCACAGTTTATGTTAAACTCAGTAGATGGCAACTCTAAAGCCTCGTTTTCAATGTGCATCATTGATATATCCTTTAAGGAGCTTGAAACCATAGCTTTATGTCCTCTGGCAACGCAGCTATGGTCTACATCATTTCGGGCTTTAGGCTTCAAGGAAACCACGTTGCAACGTTTCCTTACGGGAGGCAGCGGAAATTTTTATAGCATTATTTCTCAGAACTCCGTCGTAGCCCTTATCTTCGAGCGGCATTAATCAGAGGCTTATCTCTTCCAGCTCGCTGCCGTTCTCGTTGCCAACTCTAGAGATCTGCTCGTGGTCTGTCACTGATACTATACGTAAAGTTTTAAGTATATATATCATCCCAATTCTTTTTCAAGATCTTGCGCTTCTCTTAATCACACACACACAAAGCTTATTAAGACCACCAGTCTTATGCAGATTCACCACAGGAAGAAATAATAGATGGAGCTTCTATACTCCAGGCAGCGCAGCACCCAACAACAGTTTCCTGGTCCGACGCATGTCCAATGGCCACACGTTCCTTTGTGCATACGTCATGATTAGCGAATCACTGAACAGGCGAGTGTGGAATCAGCCGCATTCTAGTCTTCGCTTTCCTCTTCCAAATCGACCACGGCATTCGGCGATTCAATTAATCTCCTCCGAACGGTGACTGCGGCCTTGAAGAATTTTTATAAACCAAAAAGAAGACCTTGATCAAACATCATTGCATTCATCCAGTTATAAATTTGTTGACTATCCGATTGGAACAAGGATAAATCCTCCAAGAGTTCCCCTCTTTATTTCTCCAAGTACAGCAATAAAAAATTGTATGCATGATTTCGTCTTGTATTCTGATATTACATAGATCACAAGTTAAAGGACAGTCAGTCTTCCAGCGCTTTGATCGATTTTCTGGGAATGTTTTTCTTAATCAATTATACTGACTTAGTTTCCTATATCATATAACAGATGCCACATATATCGGTTAATATTCACCTTAGCTATTGGCAGATTACCAAACTGATCTCCGCCATATGAACGTGTGTTCACAATCACAACATTATAAAGAGTATTGCGGTTGGCAAACATAGACGACTGTCTTGAGCAACCACTGACTATATGTCCTAATATACACTCAGTTGGGTTCTGCTTGATTTCGCCCAACAATTTAGTCAATCTTTCCACCTCACCCGTTAGGTCCTTAATACACTGCTCATTTTTGTGCCTTATCCTATTTTCACAGGCATTAAGCTACTTTATCGCACTCATAGTGCTATTTATTTCCTTATTTCCTTCTACCGAACATACCCCTCTCATAAAGCTGCAATCTATGTCGCACTACCTGACTCTCCGCTTCCTCTCTCTAAGGATGTCGTCTGTCAACACACAACCATCGCACAGACTACTCCTGCAGTCTTTACTTCTTTCCTTGTTCTTCTTCTTCCTGCGCGCGTATCTTTTTAATTTTCTTTTCGCAGTTGACGGCAGGCTATTTATTTTGTTCATCTGTTATAGATTATCTAATCAAAAGATCCCTACTAACAATCTATCAATGTCAATTTTCAGTTATATTCATAATTTTATTTTAACTCACTGAATTTGGACGGTGCGATATTGAAATTTCTTGTAAACTGAATATTCCCGATTGGGTCGCCTCTTGTATTCTTTGAAGAATAGATCTAACCCACCAAATACAGGAAATTCTAAGCCGACTTGACACAATAGGCAAAAGATGTACCATGCAATGGATACCAGCCCTTGTTGGAATAGAGGGCAATGAACAGGCTGATGGCCTAGTGAAGGGAGGAAGAAAACAGACACTGGAAACCAGTTCAATAACACTGAAAGACGCAAATACAATAGCAAAAGCAAAACTCATTACGAAAACCAAAATAACCCAGCCCATATGCAAATTCAACATTAACAAAGAGTTAAGAACAAAAATTTCAAGAATCAGAAGAGGAAATTTTAAAGGAATAAGATAAACCCAGACATGACTAGATCCTATAGGAACGGCAATAACTGTTACAACACCCAACTCACTCCGGACCATATATACAGTTGCCCGGCAATCCTTGCAGCCCTCTATATGGCAGACACCAACCCAGAAGAGGATATCCATACGGACAAGGCATCTCAGTTGGCCGGTATTGTGATCAGGGTGCATGGACCAATCTGATCTGCTCCATGGACAAGACACCACCACCACCACAAAATATCTTGTTTCATTACAATTATATATATATACGAAAAACCATATATTTCTTATATAAAAATAGATTTTCTCTTAAAAAAAAACGTTGATTAGAGTTACACTGTAGAAGAACCATGTAGTTTGAAAGTTTTTGTGCTTCTCCCTCGCTTTTAAACTTCTTGTTTTTATACAATTATCAATTACCTAACTTTCCACCAGACTTCATCTTCTAAAGAATGTCTATAAGGTTTATTGCAAATTGAAGCCATTTGTAAGATTTCATGATTATTCGAATACTACAACACACAAATAATACAATTTGAACTTAATTATTACCCCATTTGTCAATACTTTATTTCATTAAACCGATGAAAAATATTCAATACCGTAATAAACCTATCTGATAGAAACTTACGCGATAAATGTGGTGAATCTTTGAACACATTTACCTTTAATTATTCAGAAGAAAATGTGTCAACGGGAGAAATCGTTTATAATATGAAATCTCTATACGAAAGTAGGTTATACTATATAACACCTCATTGTTTTTGCAGCACAGATAGGAGTTATTTTTTATATATATAAGCACAATGTTTTTAAAATTTAATATCTTGGAGACGAAGGAAAAACTTCGAATAAAATAGTTGAAGAACTCTCTAAGTTTTTGGTGTTTTATCCAAGGGTTTATCAATGTCTTGTATAAACAAAACGGGCGTAATGATCCCTGTACCGGCGTTCAAATCCCACTTGGGAATGATTGATTCCTTGATGGGTCCATCGCTCAACTCGGATCAATTCCCCATTCTTTATCCATTTTCTCTTTCCGATTGACAGGCACGCGCCGACCGCGGCTGTTGGGGCCTCACAGCTCCCAGCCCTGCCGCCATTAGGAGATCTCATATGTTCAGATGGCAACGTTATGGGTCTCTAGGATTCCTCAAAAACCATATCGGTATTCCTCTTTCTTCTTGATCAGTTTCGGAAGTCATTGTAATCAATGTTTTTCGCGGAAGCCTCGGCATTAATATTTACCTATTCATACAATAACATATATTCCTTTTCCGCTGGCTCCCCGCCATGCGTCTTAGGATTAATGGAATTCCGAATTTTTGCAAATTAGATTATGGAATCCATGGTAAAAATATCTTAGCAATAAGTGTTTGTTCTTTCGGTTTTCTGCCTTACAGGATGACGTTGCGAATCCTGGTTCAATATAATCGTTTGAAGCAAATATCCAAATGATTTTTATAACTTGTTTTTATTTTAATTATTGATTTATTTGTGCTTTGATGTTTTTCTGATATATGTTTGTATTTAGTGCATACACATATTTATTCAGATAAACCTCATCGAAGGCTTTTGCATTGAAATAGATATTAGGAATATTTTGTCGAAAATAATATACAATTATAATCAATTTTTATTATTTTTAAATAAATGTGTGTTTTTAATAAAGTTCCGTTGAATTTTCATGTGTTAAATTGTAAAATTATAATACAATATAATGCGGCTTATGATTGAAAAACGACATTTGAAAATTATCCCGCGTGTTTTTCTTTTGAACGAAAAATCGAAATTTATTTTAAAGAGAAATAACGAATATTTCTAACCTTAAGGATGAAGTGTGAAGGAATGAATTGTAAAGAGTAATGATAAACCCAAAAATAAAGTGTCCAGGGAAGGGAATCGAACCCACAGTTTTTCGCTTACCGGACAGATGCCATGTCCACAAATTATATGTGTGGGATCGCAAATGAATATCTTCCAACATATAAATGTAACTTAAAATATTTGAAAGCAAAGATATTGAGAATATATTATAGACAATTCATTGACAGTTTGAAATGCTTTATTGACACTTAATTATTAGTTGTGTAAAAGAAAACGAAAATAATATAGAGATAATAAATGATAATATATACAATATATATAAAATGATAATACAGTTTTGCACTTTTCTTTAGCGACGGAGGCCTTAAGAGAGTAGACAGGGAGGGGGTCTTCTTTAACCCACCTTAGTTCCTCACTAAGGAATTGATTTGGATTCCCATATGTATAAAATGAAAATATTTAAAAGCACGAATTGTTTTTTATACACAATACAAACTTCTACAGTCCTTACTGCGATGAAAAAATATATTGGGAGGGCTTGGTTAGGGTGAATCCTCCCAGCGGCTTCGCCAATATAATCCACCAGACCGCTTCTCAGAGATATAATACTGTATTGGACGATTCTGCTTATATACGCAGCACTGAAGGGTGGAATCTCAGAAATGGTATTTAAACAAACTATATGGACATAAGCTTATAGGACAGTAGAGTTATATTCAAATATTTGCATCGAGCAATGCTCTTCCGCAAACAATAAAGACAAGGCCAGATAGGCATAAATTAACACAAAGCAATAACGCGCCATATATATATATATATATATAATTCCCATATGTACTTGTAGTATATGTACTTCTTCCCATTCGTCTTTATGATTTTTATTCAATAAATATAAACATACGTTTATATATATGATTCCTAATTACTTTTAGTTCTAGTTTAAGTTTTTTATTCATCCACTATGAAGTTTATTTTACTTCGCTATGTATATTTTATTGAAATTTTGGGCATTCTATTCTGTATACCATATATAATATTCTCTATATTGTTTCTATGTCTCGACGTCTGCTCAGAGTGTTGTAGATACGTAAATTTCCTTCATATTTATAACTCTAGTAATGAAGTGAGAAAGCACGAATTTCTTTTTTTTAATAAAGCGAACCTCCTACTACCCGTACTGAGATGGAAATGAACATTAGAAGAGCCTGGCTCATCAGCGATAAACCCTTCTAGCGGTTTTACTAGTTTAACCAACCATAGCGCTTATAAAGATCTACTAGTGTAATGGACGATTCTGCCTATATATCCGACACTGTGAGGGAATCTTGGTTATGGTATTTAGACAAACCATGTAGACATATGTTTTGAGGAGAGTAGATTTAAATCTAAATATTATGTCTATAGTTGTGTAAATATCATAATCAAGAATCCTTTCACAGTGTCGAGTATTTAGGCAGAATCTCCCGATGCAATATTGGAGCTGCAAAAAAACTGGTATAGTTGATTAAAGAGGCTGGATGGTTTCATCATTATTGTGTCAGGCTCTACAAATATTTCTATCGCAAAAAGGACACTAGAAAGCTTATTTATTTGTTTTTTGTCTTTTTAAAATTAAATTCGTTCCTTATACTTGTAATTTCGTTTCTTTAAATTGGTGGTGCATTATTACCTTATGCTTCTTTGATACTATCACCCCTTGAGACCCAACGACCAATTTACAGAAACAGCTGGAGTTTATCACCTATCTACACTCATGGACAATGGGATTTCTACAGACATTATGATGAGAGGAAATAAATTGAAATGAGTAGGTATAATTTATGACTAGGAAACTCTTCCAGAGGTTTTGCCTGTTTAATCTCCGAACTCTTCTATTTATTGTATTAATTCGAAATTCTTAAATATATTTTCTGTATACCATATATTATATTTTCTATTTTGTTTCTATGTCTCGAAGTCTGCTCAGAGTGTTGTATATACGTAAATTTCCTCCATATTGTTAACTCAAGAAATGAAGTGAGAAAGCACAAATTTTCCTTTTTAAATAAGGCGAACCTCCTACTTCCCGTATTGAGATGGAAATGAACATTAGGAGAGTGGTAAACCCTCCCAGCGGTATCACCAGTTTAACCAACAATAGCGCTTGAAAAGATCTACTAGTGTATTGGACGATTCTGATTATATATCCGACACTGTGAGGGGATCTTGGTTATGGTATTTAGACAAACCATGTAGACATATGTTTAGACGACAGTTATTAAGGTATACAGGGTAGGGGCGTATAACGAACTATGGACATAAGCTTCTAGGATTATAGGAACTTATACATAAGTTAACGATTAAATGCATCGAGCAATACTCATCCGTAACATCGCAAACAAGCCTTTTAGGAAATATACTCATGTGCAAATCGCCGGTCGTATTTCTTTTTTTTTTTTGGAGGAGACAGAGGCTATTTTGTTCACCCTTTGTTATCTCGTGTGTCTTCAATAAAGGTCACTGTGTATCAATCAGAGTTATTGTCTGAATCCCGATATACATAATAAAAGGTACAAATTCCACACACACGCACAAGTTTTGTCCATTAGTGTATATAACCCCTTTCTCCCATTGCCGAAAGTTAGTAAGCACCTTTGTTTGGAATTTATTTAAGCTATATATATTTAAAATATATCTTTGTCATTATTTTATGAAGTGTTTGAAATTACATAATTAGATAGGAAAAAGAAAAAAACTATCTGAACAGGCTTTACCTAGAAAATTTTTGTTGGGAATGTGTTGTCGTGATAGGTAAAATGTATTTCTCTCTTGTCTCAATGAGAAAAGATATAACCAAAACTGACCTCCAGGTTTTAAATCGATTAGGTACTAAACGTAAGTCATTCATCTAAAGGTAGCTCCAGCCGTCTCAGTATGCTGGGCTTAATGAGCAAGTGATAAATTCGCCTAGAGCCAACTTCAGTCACATAAGTACGCTGCCTAAATGGGTAAGTACAGCGTTCACCTAAAGGCAACTCCAGTCGTGTCAGTACGCTGAAATAAATGGGTAAGTTCAGCGTTCACCTAAAGGCAACTCCAGTCGTGTCAGTACGCTGAAATAAATGGGTAAGTTCAGCGTTCATCTAAAGACAACTCCAGCCGTGTTAGTACGCTGGGCTAAATGGGTAAGTTCAGCGTTCATCTAAAGACAACTCCAGCCGTGTTAGTACGCTAGGCTAAATGGGTAAGTACAGCGTTCATCTAAAGACAACTCCAGCCGTGTTAGTACGCTAGGCTAAATGGGTAAGTTCAGCGTTCATCTAAAGACAACACCAGCCGTTATAGTACGCTGGGCTAAATGGGTAAGTTCAGCGTTCATCTAAAGACATCTCCAGCCGTGTTAGTACGCTGGGCTAAATGGGTAAGTAAGGCGTTAACCCAAAGGCAACTCCAGTCGTGTCAGTATGCTAGGATAAATTGGTAAGTGAATTATTAACCTAAAGGCAACACTAGCCTTGCCTCTACGCTGGGCAAAATGGGCACAAGTGAGATATTAACCTAAAAGCAGCCGTGTCAGTATGCTGGAACAAATGGCCAAGTAAGAAATTCATCTAAAGGTAGCCGTGTCAGTACGCTAGGCTAAATGGACAAAGGTGCGACATTTACCTAAAGGAAGCCGTGTCAACACGCTGGGCTAAATGGTCAAGTGAGACCTTCAACTAAAGGAAGCCGTGTCAGTACGCTGGCCTAAATGGGCAAGTGAGACCTTCAATTAAAGGAAGCCGTATCGGTACGCTGGCCTAAACGGGCAAGTGAGACCTTCAACTAAAGGAAGCCGTATCAGTACGCTGGCCTAAATGGGCAAGTGAGACCTTCACTTAAAGGAAGCCGTGTCAACACGCTGGGCTAAATGGGCAAGTGAGACCTTCAACTAAAGGAAGCCGTGTCAAAACGCTGGGTTAAATGGGCAAGTGAGACCTTCAACTAAAGGTAGACGTGTCAGTTCGCTGGGCTAAATGGGCAAGCGAGACATTCACCTAAAGGTAGCCGTGTCAGTACGCTGGGCTAAATGGTCAAGTGAGACCTTCAACTAAAGGAAGACGTATCAATACGCTGGCGTAAATGGGCAAGTGAGACCTTCAACTAAAGGAAGCCGTGTCAACACGCTGGGCTAAATGGGCAAGTAAGACCTTCCACTAAAGGAAGCCGTGTTGACAAAATGTTACTTTGTACGGGTTAACACAAAATGGAATAAACTAGGGCCTACAGTAAGAGTAACTTAAACCCAGAAAAAACGTACACTCAAGAGTACAACACAAAAAAAGGTAAATAATAACTCACGATTTGTAAAATAAAATAAAATTAAAAAACAGCACTTATCTTTCTTTTAGCGTTGGTAGGGATAGGACCGGGGTTACACAGATATGCGAGGAGATAGCCAGACAAGGATAAAGCACGCAGAGAACACTTTAAGCGTCTCCACACGATCATCCACCACACTGCCGTATAAGCCGTATAAGTACGCTGGGCTAAATGGTCTAGTGAGACCTTCACCTAAAGGAAGCCGTGTCAGTACGCTGGCTAAATGGTCAAGTGAGACCTTCGCCTAAAGGAAGCCGTATAAGTACGCTGGGCAAAATGGTCAAATGGGACCTTCACCTAAAGGAAGCCGTGAAAGTACGCTGGGCTAAATGGTCAAGTGAGACCTTCACCTAAAGGAAGCCGTATAAGTACGCTGGGATAAATGGTCAAGTGAGACCTTCACCTAAAGGAAGCCGTATAAGTACTCTGGGCTAAATGGTCGAGTGAGACCTTCACCTAAAGGTAGCCGTGTCAGTACGCTGGGCTAAATGGTCAAGTGAGACCTTCACCTAAAGGAAGCCGTATAAGTACGCTGGGCTAAATGGTCAAGTGAGACCTTCACCTAAAGGAAGCCGTGTCAGTACGCTGAGCTAAATGGTCAAGTGAGACCTTCGCCTAAAGGAAGCCGTATAAGTACGCTGGGCTAAATGGTCAAGTGGGACCTTCACCTAAAGGAAGCTGTATAAATACGCTGGGCTAAATGGTTAGGTGAGACCTACACCTAAAGGAGGCCGTATAAGTACGCTGGGCTAAATGGTCAAGTAAGACCTTCACCTAAAGAAAGCCGTATAAGTACTCTGGGCTAAATGGTCATGTAAGACCTTCACCTAAAGGAGGCCGTATAAGTACGCTGGGCTAAATGGTCGAGTGAGACCTTCACCTAAAGAAATCCGTGCCAGTACGCTGGGCTAAATGGGCAAGTGAGACCTTCACCTAAAGGAAGCCGTATAAGTACGCTGGGCTAAATGGTCAAGTGAGACCTTCACCTAAAGGAAACCGTATAAGTACGCTGGGATAAATGGTCAAGTGAGACCTTCACCTAAAGGAAGCCGTATAAGTACTCTGGGCTAAATGGTCGAGTGAGACCTTCACCTAAAGGTAGCCGTGTCAGTACGCTGGGCTAAATGGTCAAGTGAGACCTTCACCTAAAGGAAGCCGTATAAGTACGCTGGGCTAAATGGTCAAGTGAGACCTTCACCTAAAGGAAGCCGTGTCAGTACGCTGAGCTAAATGGTCAAGTGAGACCTTCGCCTAAAGGAAGCCGTATAAGTACGCTGGGCTAAATGGTCAAGTGGGACCTTCACCTAAAGGAAGCTGTATAAATACGCTGGGCTAAATGGTTAGGTGAGACCTACACCTAAAGGAGGCCGTATAAGTACGCTGGGCTAAATGGTCAAGTAAGACCTTCACCTAAAGAAAGCCGTATAAGTACTCTGGGCTAAATGGTCATGTAAGACCTTCACCTAAAGGAGGCCGTATAAGTACGCTGGGCTAAATGGTCGAGTGAGACCTTCACCTAAAGAAATCCGTGCCAGTACGCTGGGCTAAATGGGCAAGTGAGACCTTCACCTAAAGGAAGCCGTATAAGTACGCTGGGCTAAATGGTCAAGTGAGACCTTCACCTAAAGGAAACCGTATAAGTACGCTGAGCTAAATGGGCAAGTGAGACCTTCAACTAAAGGAAGCCGTGTCAGTACGCTGGGCTAAATGGCCAAGTGAGACCTTCATCCTAAGGGAAGCCGTATAAGTACGCTGGGCTAAATGAGCAAGCAAGGCATTCACCTAAAGGTAGGCGTGTTAGTACGCTGGGCTAAATGGGCAAGTGAGACCTTCACCTAAAGGAAGCCGTATAAGTACGCTGAGCTAAATGGGCAAGTGAGACCCTAACTAAAGGAAGCTGTGTCAGTACGCTGGGCTAAATGGTCAAGTGAGACCTTCACCTAAAGGAGGCCGTGTCAGTACGCTGGGCTAAATGAGTAAGCGAGGCATTCACCTAAAGGTAGCCGTGTTAGTACGCTGGGCTAAATGGGCAAGTGAGACCTTCACCTAAAGGAAGCAGTATAAGTACGCTGGGCTAAATGGTCAAGTGAGACCTTCACCTAAAGAAAGCCGTGTCAGTACGCTTGGCTAAATGGGCAAGCGAGGCATTCACCTAAAGTTAGCCGTGTTAGTACGCTGGGCTAAATGGGCAAGTGAGACCTTCAACTAAAGGAAGCCGTGTCAACACGCTGGGATAAATGGTCAAGTGAGACATTCACCTAAAGGCAGCCGTGTCAGTACGCTGGGATAAATGGGCAAGCGAGGCATTCACCTAAAGGTAGCCGTGTTAGTACGCTGGGATAAATGGTCAAGTGAGACCTTCACCTTTAGAAACCCGTATCAGGACGCTGAGATAAATGATCAAGTGAGACATTCATCTAAAGGTAGCCGCATCAGAACGCTGGGATAAATGATCAAGTGAGACCTTCAACTAAAGGTATCCGTGTCAGTACGCTGGGATAAATGGTCAAGTGAGACATTCACCTAAAGGCAGCCATGTCAGTACGCTGGGCTAAATGGCCACGTTAGACATTCACCTAAAGAGAGCTACGCCGGGCGACGGGAGCCATCCATCAGACCGCAGGTGGACACCGCGACTCTTGATCATCCTTCACGCCGCCATAACAGCTTATTGAATCAGCCCCAATTAGCTCCGCTCCCCGGGCGGTGGTGGACCCTAATGGTGCTGGATTCTAGGCACTCGCTCGGCCTTGTGCTCTAATTGGCTTTGTGTTTGAAATGGCGATTTCTCTATTGTAATCTCCAGCTAATCTGTCATTCGATTGCTGTGGAATACAAGTTCTGTCAGTCACATATATATATGCACACACTTTTAAAACATATTAATTATATAAATATACTCTCATGTGAACGGAACTTAAGTAAGTGTAAAGTCTTTGATGCCGCCAGTCGTTTTTTTTTCTTCTTCCCTTAAGGAGACGGAGGCAATTTTGTTCATACTTGTTTATCTAGTGAGTTTACAATAAAGGTCACTGTGTATCAAATATGTTTCAGATTAATTGTATGAATCACGATATACATGCTATATTAAAGGTACAGCTTCCTTATGTTTTGTCTATGAGTGTATATTTGTCACAATTTGAAAAAAAAAATGCTTGCCCTTCTTTTTAATGTTATCCATTATATATGTTATGCTTGTGTACATGTTTCTTCCGTAAATAGTTCTCCCTTCTTTCACCTTTCTAGGAAGTTCCTATGACTGTACATAATACCTGCTGTGAAGGCAGTCCGCTAATCAGCATGTTGAGAGAGAGAGAGAACGGCCACTCTTTTATGATCTTACAAATTATAAATCTTACCGTTTGCCCACTGCCCTTATTTTGTCGAAAAAAACTTTTCCTTTTCTTTTTAACTTTTGTCTATATTATTTAAAAATGTGGTTTCACACTTATATTTCACTTAATATAAATATTCCTTATAAAAAATTATCACACTTTATATTTAAACTGATCCAGCTTTAAAAAGATTTTGATTTCTTTATGCAAAACATAATCGAAACTTCTCGTTTAATCATAAATTTATCAAAGTGATTAGAGTCTTCTCAAATTATAATGATTTATTTTTATGTAATTTTTTTTTTATGCTGGAGCTTTTTTTCCTGCTTGTTAGATAAGATCAAGAAGCCCACTATCTTGTCGAGCAATGGAATTTAATATTTATTTAGCACTAGACGAATGACCCGGGCAACGCCCGGGTTTACCCGATTAAATGTTTTATTCAAACACTATTCGTTACAATTATAAATTGGCGCCGTGGATGTCACTCTTGTGAAACGTCCCGCTCCAAACTTTACAGTCAGATTAGTTACGATATAAATCTTCAAATCGAGCGAGCGTCTATAAATATTTCGATTTAGATCAAGTATTCTAATTATTAAGCGAACTATTATTAATAAAATTTTGAGAAGATTTCAATTTTAAACGTATTTATAACCTTGATAGAGGGCGCTGTTCGTGAGCTAAGTAGAATCATTTGAATATATAGTTTTAATATTTAATTTATATATAATTTAAAATAGCCTATCGTTTTCCTCGTATTTTTTTACCTATGTATGGAAATTTTGGTTTGAATTAGTGAACTACTGCGAATTTGTATACCGGACATACAAACCAACAAACAAACAAACATTCATTTTTTTATATATAGAAGATATAATATAAATGAGTTTTAAAAATTGTTTTAAAAAAATGCATCGGCCGGGAATCGAACCCGGGCCGCCCGCGTGGCAGGCGAGCATTCTACCACTGAGCCACCGATGCGTATACAAAATGGCCATATTTGGGTATTCATTCCATTCCGGATTACTCCGCGTAAAAAAAAGTTCTTCAAATGAAAAAAGAAATAGCCAAAAATACTAAGCAAATTGTATCCAAAAATTTTCCTCAGGTTTATAAAAAGCGACATGCAAAATTTGGTACCAATTGGTTCAGTAGTTTTTGAGTTTATCGCGAAACAGACAGACAGACAGACAGAAATTGACTTATATATATATAGAGAGATTAGTGTTTAGGTATTTGATTTAATTCATATAGTTGATATAATAGTATATATTTATATTATATTTTTTATAAATTAGTTTTAAAAATTGTAAAAAAAAAAATGTATCGGCCGGGAATCGAACCCAGGCCGCCCGCGTGGCAGGCGAGCATTCTACCACTAAGCCACCGATGCGTATACAAAATGGCCATATTTAGGTATTCATTCCATTCCGGATTAGTCCGCGTAAAAAAATAGTTCTTCAAATTAAAAAAAGAAATAGCTAAAAATAATAAGCAAAATGTAGCCAAAAATTTTCCTTAGGTTTATAAAAGCGACATGCAAAATTTGGTACCAATAGGTTCAGTAGTTTTTGAGTTTATCGCGAAACAGACAGACAGACAGGAATTGACTTTTATATATATAGAGATTTATTTATTCTAGGTCTTCTAATATTTAGATTGTTTCAAACACTTCCTACACTGTTCAGACAATATATAGATTGTGTTTTTAATTTTAATCTCTCCCCTATTGTCAAAACATTGAGTGGATTGTTTCTAATCCCATTTTCTGTCATGAAAACATATTTTATTTGTTTCTAATCCCTTATACACATACTGTCGAAGCAATATACAGTTTGTGTGTGTTTCTCTTCTTCCTACAGTCCAAATAATGATATTATTTGGTTTCATTGAAGAGACATAAACAATGTTGACTAATTCTCTTTAATTTTATTTTAAACCTTTAATTCAATAAACATAGAAGAGATAAAATTATCAGGACAATTAAAGTCTGGTCCGATTCTTCTTAAGGTGGAGGAAATCTCCCCCGACGACGTCTTCCATCCCCGCGGTCAGTAATGGTCTCCTCGCTTGGCTGCTCATCGCGATCCTCCTCGGTTCCATCATCAGCATGCGGGCGGCCCTTTGCTGGAGCACGTGGACGGCGGGTCTTGTTGATCTCGGCTTCTCCTTCGTTATCGGCATCCAGACGGCCCCTGGCAAATTCCTTTTGACGGTGGCTTCCACTTGTCCCGGCTTCTTCTCCATATACAGCATCCAGACGGCCCCTGGCAAGTGTCTTGGAACGGGAGATTCCACTGGTCCCGGCTTCTTCTCCATATACAGCATCCAGACGGCCCCTGGCAAGTGTCTTGGGACGGTAGCTTCCACTGGTCCCGGCTTCAACTCCATATACAGAATCTAGACGGCCCCTGGCAAGTGTCTTGGGACGGTAGATTCCACTGGTCCCGGCTTCTTCTCCATATACAGCATCCAGACGGCCCCTGGCAAGTGTCTTGGAACGGGAGATTCCACTGGTCCCGGCTTCTTCTCCATATACAGCATCCAGACGGCCCCTGGCAAGTGTCTTGGGACGGTAGCTTCCACTGGTCCCGGCTTCAACTCCATATACAGAATCTAGACGGCCCCTGGCAAGTGTCTTGGGACGGGGGATTCCACTGGTCCCAACTTCTCCTCCATATACAGCATCCAGACGGCCCCTGGCAAGCGTCTTGGAACGGTAGATTCCACTGGTCCCGGCTTCTACTCCATATCCAACATCCAGACGGCCCCTGGAAAGTTTCTTGAGACGAGGGATTCCACTGGTCCCGGCTTCTCCTCCATATAGAGCATCCAGACGGCCCCTGGCAAGTGTCTTGGGACGGTAAATTCCACTGGTTGCGGCTTTTACTTCATCTCCAATATCCAGACGGCCCCTGGCAAGCGTCTTGGGACGGTAGATTTCCCTGGTCCCGGCGTCTACTCCATATACAGCATTTGGACGGCCCCTGGAAAGTGTCTTGGTGCGGAGTAATCCTCTGGTCACAGCTTCTTCTTCATATTCAGCACCTTGACAGGCCATTGCAGGTATTTGGTGAAATTTATTTTCCTGGGTCCAGGGTTCCTTTTCGAATTCGGAATCCAAAATTTCACTGGCAACTGATTGGTGACTCTGGCTTTCCTTGTATGAGGCTTCTTCAAATTCGGTATCCTGTGAGTCCTTGGAAATTGATTCGTGACGGCAACTTCCCTGGATCCAGGGGTCTTCTTCAAATTCAGAATCCAGATTGTTATTGGAAGGTGACTGGTGATCGTAATTATCCTTGGTCCAGGCTTCTTCATATCCTGCATCCTGACGGTCTCTGGCAGGTGACTGGCGAGTGAGAATTTCTTTATCCTCGGCTTCTTTTTCACACCTTGCACCCAGATGACCACTGTCGAACGGCTCGTGTCGTTGGATTCTTTTGGTCCCAAGTTTATTTTTGCTTCCAATACCACCACGACCCTTTGCAGGAAACTGTTGTTTATGAGCAGTTTTAGTTCCAAAATTATTTTTAAAATTAGTATTCTGGTGACATTTTGCAGAAGGAGCAGCCCGAGTCTGAGAGCGAGATGATCTATCAAAGAATGTTCTAGAAAGGTTTGCATCAGACATTCTTTTAGGTTGCAAATTTCCCATTCTTGAATAGCTCTCTTCTTTCAAATACTTCTCGGCAATTGAACTTGGAGCAAGCTTCTGTTGATGAAGTAATTTAGTCAATCGCTGACCGGGCTTCCTATTTTTGGATGCCATGGCTGGAACTTTTGAGACATTTGTTCCCATAGGTCTTGTTTCCATTTTTACATCCGGACGGGCATTATTACGTCTCATAGGATTATCTGTGAATTGTTCTTTTTCATCGCATTTTTCTGCACGATTTCCAAAACGGGCTTTGTTATCGAGGGTCTCTACTTTCTTTTCAGGTTGAGGCTCTTGGGGTTTAAAAACCTCTTTCTTCGACAAACGTGACTTCGAACTGGCTCCAGTTACGACAATGGACGATTCCAGAGATTTTACTATTTCGTCATACTCCGCGCTTCCTTTGGGAGGAATCTTGTACTCCTCTTCACCCTCTTCTTTCTTTTGTTCTTGTTTCTCATTTCTGAAAAGCTTTCCTCGCTTTGGATTATTTTTCTCTGCCATTGTCAGACCGCGTTTACGAGAGATTTATCGTATTTTATATTCACTTCTTATTTTCAGCAGAATCTTAGATTGATTAAAACACTTTCCAAATGCTCTTTAGAAATAAGTTGTTTCTTAGTTGCTTTAAGAAATTAAACTAATGAGCGATTTATAAACGCGCGCTTTATCCTCTCGCTCTTTATAGCGTGTTAAAACTAAATACCTTTTTTATTTTAAATTTTAAAAAATATAATCAATATATTTTAGATATGAAATCTTTATTGAAAAAGCACCACTTAGTATTCTAATCTATATGCAGTATTAGGTTGGAGGTTGCTTCTCTCTTTAGTGCGTCAAATTTCTTTCCACATATTTAGCGACCTCAATAAAAACTTGAGTTTATAAAATAATTAGCAAGAATTACTTACGAGAATAAGCCTCGAATACTCTGCTGAATCCAAGAAGATCAAATACGAATATCTGCCACAAAGGAATATCAAAAGAGACAGACACACTTCATTTTAAAAATGGCTATTCAAAACACTCTTGCGAAATAAAAATTAGTTAGTAGTGGAAAATATAGTTAACTTTAAACGGGAGTTATAATAGAATGGAGGGGGAGGGGGAAATGAAAATAAATTAAATATTCGATGAGAATTACAACTTCTAACTATATACACAATATTTGTGTACGGGAGTGTTTGTAGTTAATAGTGAGGAATAAAATGTATTTTTGAATAGTTTACCTCTGATTTTGGAATTTTATAGGTGTGTGTATGACAGAACAAAATGTTCTTTATATTTTCCCAAAATGTATAATAATATATTATATACTATTTATATTATCATCATATTTGAAATATATTACAATGTAAATATATGTGAAATTGTAATTTTAAAAATGTGATATGCGAAGGCTGCCATCAGAAATAAAGCTACATGATAATGTTTTACATTCAGAATTCAACCAAACCACTGTTAATGACAGGCCCGAGTTGTACCATAAATACTAAGGGCAAAGAGTCTCATCAAACCTTCATAATACTATATAAACTATATAGAAATGAAATTATTTTAGATGCGTAAGATTCTTTTTGAAATTAAACAATCTCTCCTGCCCTTACTGCAATGGAAAAATTAATGGGAGGGCCTGGCTCATCAGTGGTTAACCCTCCCAGCGGTTTCGCCAGTTTTAATTTCGAAAAGAATCTTACGCGTCTAAAAGAGTTTCGAATTTTTATAACAGATGGGGCGCTAATGCATCATAATAGAAATGAAATTATTCTCAAAGATGATCAAACCTCTATCAAAAGTTATAAACGTTATTCTTCTGTTGGGAGCACAAGACCAAAAGTTAAACCACAAAGCGACGGGACGTTAGGATTGTTCCAGTACCAAAAATACATGCTCGATCTCTACGAATTCTATCTTATGATTAAGATTTAAAAAAAAATATGTGTAAATGCATATTTTATTCTTTGCCCAATTTTTTTTACGCTCTTCGTCAAAGTGTATTTCCAATCATCGCTTGCCTACCGTTCTTCCACAATATCGTTTGTAGCGCAGCTACAAAAGGAATGGAGATATGAGGATTGGATGTGAAATTTCTGAGAAAGAAGGGAGACTCTTTTGCTTATTTTGGAAAATAGACGTCAGCGATTGGACGCTACAATTGAGTAATTTGCTTTGTTTCGGAATAAATCGCACGCGGAGAACTATTTTCGTCTGTTTATACCTCTAGATGCAACATGAATACAGCATTACACACCAATGGAAAGGTGAAGGATGAGTGGAAATTTTGCACCCAAAGTAAGTAAGGGTTATACCTTTATCTGGGAAATTTATGGCCAGATTTACGAGAAAATTGCGTGTTATAATTTATATTTTAAATTATTTTGAAAAATAATTAAAAACGTTTGTGCCATCATTTACAGTTACTGTAAAATATTTCAAATAATTGCCCTATTATAGTAACTGAATACTACATTGCCATGCTGAGCACGATTTTATACAAAACAGCAGTACGTTACAATAATAACACAAATAGTATTGGATTCAAAATCAAATTTATTATTAATTCAAACTAAATATTAAAAGAATTCGTGATTTGTATAAAGTATTTGTGTTGGGGCACAGTGCAACATATATAAGATGCGCTGTATTGCGGAATTCTGAAATGAATAAAACAAAACACATTGATATTAGAAACCATAAGGAGAATGGAAAAGAATAGCATGGTGGCGTTGCATAAATAGATTATAAATCTATCTAAAGATATTAAAAACCATCAAAAGCAAAGCGTACACTACTTGCCAGGCAAGCAAGAGATTTTGACGATATAGGGGAATAGCTAAGAGTAAAAAGGGGAAATAAATTTACGGAAACGAAAAAAAATAGTTTGTGATTATACACACTATAATTACCGATATAACATCTGCTTACCTCAGCGTTTAATAGAAAAAGTCTTGAATGTGTTCTCGAAGTATTCCTGTCCATGCTCTTTCCCTGTGAGCCCATTTTGATTTAGCGAGATGCGAGTAGCGCGGGCTAAGCATCTTGTTTGTAAATCTTCAATTAGACTTTTAGATTGGTAAGAAATGGAGAAAACAGGAGGGTCAAGACAGCAATACATTAGGTGGGAAATGAAGAACTATTCAAAGTACGTTCCCCGTGCGACCATGCATTTACCTTTTTTTTTTAATTTGGCCACAGATAGATCTTGAAAGTAAGAAAGAACAACAATCTCCAATATAGCGTCTGCTGTTGATCAGACTAGGGTCAAGAGAGACCTTTTGGTATGGCGCGCGATGACTAACGAAAAGTAATAGATCATCCCTTTGCGTTGCCATCATAAATGGATACGACCTGATTGAATTGATGTCAATCATTTGCCATGTTCGTAGTTTAAGTCACAATTGCAGCTGTCTGTAGGTGACGAAGGTATTCTAAGCAATGAAAGTCTTGCAAAGAATCCTCTCTGCTGCAGGCGACGACAACAGCCTCCTGACACGTATATGTAATTCAAGATAATTAAAATTGTTCACTATTTTTACATGGCGATCTATCCACCATTGTCATAATCGTTTGCTTGCATCAGACCGTCTCGCTTGCTCTAACCGATAATATAATCGCTAAGTGCGGTTTAGCTTCGTTTACCCCGATTTCTTGGAAAGATAATACGCGGCGTACGAATGGGAGTCTATTAAACAATATTAGTTTCGTATGACACTAGAAAGAAATATACTCTTTGTGCGTGTGCTAACAGAGTGGCGCATATACAAAGAATTATTACAAATATTCTCATATTTATATTTAAAAAAGTCAAATAAATCTAATTATTGTAAAAAAACGGTTGTTTTATCAGATATTTTAAATACATTTCTCTTTTATCTTTAAAGATTCAAAAATATAGATTTATATTAAAATAGTCTTTATTCGATTAATTTTGGGCATGGGTTTAGTTATTAAGAGATCGCTGCTATTCTGAAGCTCTGCCCAATCCCCAGCAGTTCAAATGTGGAAGGAAGACGCTCTATTTATATGATGCATTATATATATATCTATTTATATATAATTCCAGATGTCCAGTCCAATAATTTGAAAGTGGGGTGACAATTAGGCGGAGTGATGTCTCGGTGGTATGAATGGACGTAAATATTCCGCCACCGCCGCGGGGTCAATATTTAACGAGCAAGTTGTGTGTTGCGGGATTAGCCTCCACCGGCTTTCAACTTTAATGAGGGCTCAGCCCGCTGGGTTTTCCTCCAGGATGAATATTGCAGGACGCTGATTGAATTATGAGTTTTAACCATCGCGACAGTGACATCTCCGGAGTTATCCGACATGCTGACAACCATGGATCAATTGGCAATGCTGAAATATTTCCCAGCACGCTCCTTTATTTTACATTTTGAGTTTTCAAATAGATTCTAGATGTTAAAAATTATATTTGTGGAAAATCCTATAGTAATAGTTGGAAAGTTGCTAAATAAATAGGCCTAGAATATAATCTATTACTGCGCTATCTAGTCATTATGATGGAAACCTTTAAACTCTGCCTTTATCTGTAAACATTCTACAGATCCTGTGGTTGATAAAAGCTATCTATACGAAGAACCAGCTGATCAGTGTTGAGCATTTCCAGCGGTTTCGTTTGTTAAAACTCGAGACTACTTTGAAATATTTATATAAACCGCGAGAAGCTAAATACATTATTAAAGATATAACTGGCCAAATATTAATAGAAGGGTTACCACTCATGTGCCTGGATAATCTCTCTCTATGATGGATTTTCTTATTAGAGTTTAAAACTGAAGTGAAAGGTTTATATATATAAAGATAAAATCATCAGTAATTATATATATTTTCTCTAAAAAATAAAATCTCAATTTTTTATCGAACGATCAAAGCTTTTTTGTCTTGCCATAAATATTTGTAATGGGAAGAGTGCAGAGAAAAATACACTATGTAATCTCTCTTCCTGATGGCACACGTTTACGAAATCCGAGTAAACCATCTTTGAATTTAGGAATAGTAATTAAAAATAAAAATAAATTTCAGGACATGTACTACAAGGATCATGAGGATTAGCCATACTGAAGGGATACATCTTTAATAATGAAGGAAGAGGGATAAAAAACGTAAGTATAAATTCGAAAAGCTGGTAGAAAGGTCTTGAGATCAATATAATACTGGAGGGATACACCTTGAATAATGAAGGAAGAGAGATAAGAAACGTGAGTATAAATTCGAAAATCTAGTAGAAAGATCTTGAGATCAAGATAATACTGGAGGGATACACCTTGAATAATGAAGGAAGAGAGATAAGAAACGTAAGTATAAATTCGAAAATCTAGTAGAAAGATCTTGAGATCAAGATAATACTGGAGGGATACACCTTGAATAATAAAGGAAGAGAGATAAAAAACGTGAGTATAAATTCTAAAATCTAGTAGAAAGGTCTTGAGATCAATATAATACTGGAGGAATACACCTTGAATAATGAAGGAAGAGAGGTAAGAAACGTAAGTATAATTCTAAAATCTAGTAGAAAGGTCTTGAGATCAATATAATACTGGAGGGATACACCTTGAATAATGAAGGAAGAGAGGTAAGAAGCGTAAGTATGAATTCGAAAATCTAGTATAAAGGTCTTGAGATCAAGATAATACTGGAGGGATACACCTTGAATAATGAAGGAAGAGAGGTAAGAAGCGTAAGTATGAATTCGAAAATCTAGTAGAAAGGTCTTGAGATCAATATAATACTGGAGGGATACACCTTGAATAATGAAGGAAGAGAGGTAAGAAGCGTAAGTATGAATTCGAAAATCTAGTATAAAGGTCTTGAGATCAAGATAATACTGGAGGGATACACCTTGAATAATGAAGGAAGAGACATAATAAAAACGTAAGTATAAATTCGAAAATCTAGTACAATGGTATTGAGATCAAGAGAATTGCTCAGAACAGAATGAAATGACGATCCATGATGGCCGATCTCCGCATCTGAGATTACAATTCACGATAGAGAATTAATCATAAATAATATTTGACGTTGGATATTGAGCTTTCAACGACAGATAAATGAGGTCAACGTCAAATAAGCTTGAAATCTTGAAAATTAAAGTTTCGATAAAGTAAGTAAATATGGGAAAAACATAAGTAGTTAAAGAGAAGTAAATATAAACCCAACTAGTTTTTAATATGAGTAAAGAGAAAGAAAAATATACGAGCAAATATAACTTTTCTCTTTCTGTTTGAATATGGTAAATGAATATATTTGTCTTTATAAATAATATAACGCTCTTTTCTCGATCTCTCTTTTATATATACATATATTGTATCATATGGCATTTCTCTTTTCTCGCTAATATAAATAATATAAAACTATATATATAATATGACGTAAATATATTTTCTCATTATCCTATTGACTCTGTCTATTACTGAAAATTGAAATACATTTTAACGCGTTACTTTTTGTTCATAATTAAAAAAATATATATTATACATACTTTAAAATACTGCAGTCGCCAAAAACTTAAAATGTACACTGTGTGACAAGGAAATTACTGAAGAACTGCCTCATTACCTGCTTAATTGTACAGCCCTTGATGCAGAGAGAAAGGCCTTATATCAACAAATTATATGTACCAACACTTCCCCCTAAATATTGCTTTCAAAAATATCAGCAAACAAATCTAAGGTAATAGCTTACAATAAATATTTTAGATCATCATTATATAAGGACCAGTCAGCAAATGAATTACTTTGAGACGAAGAGTAAAGCCAGTTCAATTTCTATTTCACTACCTATGTAAATAACACAAGATGATTATTACCTTACCCTATTAGGAGAATCTGTATGGGCCAAGACCCTAATAAAGGCTTTTGGGTGTGTGTATAATACTGCAGTCATACAAATAGCGTCACCACAGATGAATCAATTTCTATTCTTTCTATGTAAAGTCTGTTAAAATTGTTTATAATTTTATTAAAATGTAGCGTTAAATTTTTACTCAAATTTCTACGATGTTAATGAGTTGACATTTAACCTACACTCATGGACAAAACTTAAGGAAGTTGTACCTTTTAGCATGTATATCAAGATTCAGACAATA
>CP092886.1:24716227-24744211 GCA_030710605.1 Cordylochernes scorpioides
CAAAGTGATTAGAGTCTTCTCAAATTATAATGATTTTTTTAAATGTAATTTTCTTTTTTTATGCTGGAGCTTTTTTCCTGCTTGTTAGATAAGATCAAGAAGCCCACTATCTTGTCGATCAATGGAATTTAATATTTATTTATCATTTATTTATTCTAGGTCTTCTAATATTTAGATTGTTTCAAACACTTCCTACACTGTTCAGACAATATATAGATTGTGTTTTTAATTTTAATCTCTCCCCTATTGTCAAAACATTGAGTGGATTGTTTCTAATCCCATTTTCTGTCATGAAAATATATTTTATTTGTTTCTAATCCCTTATACGTACACATACTGTCGAAGCAATATACAGTTTGTGTGTGTTTCTCTTCTTCCTACAGTCCAAATAATGATATTATTTGGTTTCATCGAAGAGACATAAACAATGTTGACTAATTCTCTTTAATTTTATTTTAAACCTTTAATTCAATAAACATAGAAGAGATAAAATTATCAGGACAATTAAAGTCTGGTCCGATTCTTCTTAAGGTGGAGGAAATCTCCCCCGACGACGTCTTCCATCCCCGCGGTCAGTAATGGTCTCCTCGCTTGGCTGCTCATCGCGATCCTCCTCGGTTCCATCATCAGCATGCGGGCGGCCCTTTGCTGGAGCACGTGGACGGCGGGTCTTGTTGATCTCGGCTTCTCCTTCGTTATCGGCATCCAGACGGCCCCTGGCAAATTCCTTTTGACGGTGGCTTCCACTTGTCCCGGCTTCTTCTCCATATACAGCATCCAGACGGCCCCTGGCAAGTGTCTTGGGACGGTAGATTCCACTGGTCCCGGCTTCTTCTCCATATACAGCATCCAGACGGCCCCTGGCAAGTGTCTTGGAACGGGGGATTCCACTGGTTCCGGCTTCTTCTCCATATACAGCATCCAGACGGCCCCTGGCAAGTGTCTTGGGACGGTAGCTTCCACTGGTCCCGGCTTCTACTCCATATACAGAATCTAGACGGCCCCTGGCAAGTGTCTTGGGAGGGGGGATTCCACTGGTCCCGGCTTCTCCTCCATATACATTATCCAGACGGCCCCTGGCAAGCGTCTTGGAACGGTAGATTTGACTGGTCCCGGCTTCTACTCCACATCCAACATCCAGACGGCCCCTGGAAAGTTTCTTGAGACGAGGGATTCCACTGGTCCCGGCTTCTCCTCCATATAGAGCATCCAGACGGCCCCTGGCAAGTGTCTTGGGACGGCAAATTCCACTGGTCCCGGCTTTTACTTCATCTCCAACATCCAGACGGCCCCTGGCAAGCGTCTTGGGACGGTAGATTCCACTGGTCCCAGCTTCTACTTCATCTCCAATATCCAGACGGCCCCTGGCAAGCGTCTTGGGACGGTAGATTTCCCTGGTCCCGGCTTCTACTCCATATACAGCATTTGGACGGCCCCTGGAAAGTGTCTTGGTGCGGAGTAATCCTCTGGTCCCAGCTTCTTCATATTCAGCACCTTGACAGGCCATTGCAGGTATTTGGTGAATTTTATTTTCCTGGGTCCAGGGTTCCTTTTCGAATTCGGAATCCAAAATTTCACTGGCAACTGATTGGTGACTCTGGCTTTCCTGGTATGAGGCTTCTACAAATTCGGTATCCTGTGAGTCCTTGGAAATTGATTCGTGACGGTAACTTCCTTGGATCCAGGGGTCTTCTTCAAATTCAGAATCCAGATTGTTATTGGAATGTGACTGGTGATCGTAATTATCCTTGGTCCAGGCTTCTTCATATCCTGCATCCTGACGGTCTCTGGCAGGTGACTGGCGAGTGAGAATTTCTTTATCCTCGGCTTCTTTTTCACACCTTTCACCCAGATGACCACTGTCAAACGGCTCGTGTCGTTGGATTCTTTTGGTCCCAAGTTTATTTTTGCTTCCAATACCACCACGACCCTTTGCAGGAAACTGTTGTTTATGAGCAGTTTTAGTTCCAAAATTATTTTTAAAATTAATATTCTGGTGACATTTTGCAGAAGGAGCAGCCCGAGTCTGAGAGCGAGATGATCTATCAAAGAATGTTCTAGAAAGGTTTGCATCAGACATTCTTTTAGGTTGCAAATTTCCCATTCTTGAATAGCTCTCTTCTTTCAAATACTTCTCGGCAATTGAACTTGGAGCAAGCTTCTGTTGATGAAGTAATTTAGTCAATCGCTGACCGGGCTTCCTATTTTTGGATGCCATGGCTGGAACTTTTGAGACATTTGTTCCCATAGGTCTTGTTTCCATTTTTACATCCGGACGGGCATTATTACGTCTCATAGGATTATCTGTGAATTGTTCTTTTTCATTGCATTTTTCTGCACGATTTCCAAAACGAGCTTTGTTATCGAGGCTCTCTACTTTCTTTTCAGGTTGAGGCTCTTGGGGTTTAAAAACCTCTTTCTTCGACAAACGTGACTTCGAACTGGCTCCAGTTACGACAATGGACGATTCCAGAGATTTTACTATTTCGTCATACTCCGCGCTTCCTTTGGGAGGAATCTTGTACTCCTCTTCACCCTCTTCTTTCTTTTGTTCTTGTTTCTCATTTCTGAAAAGCTTTCCTCGCTTTGGATTATTTTTCTCTGCCATTGTCAGACCGCGTTTACGAGAGATTTATCGTATTTTATATTCACTTCTTATTTTCAGCAGAATCTTAGATTGATTAAAACACTTTCCAAATGCTCTTTAGAAATAAGTTGTTTCTTAGTTGCTTTAAGAAATTAAACTAATGAGCGATTTATAAACGCGCGCTTTATCCTCTCGCTCTTTATAGCGTGTTAAAACTAAATACCTTTTTTATTTTAAATTTTAAAAACTATAATCAATATATTTTAGATATGAAATCTTTATTGAAAAAGCACCACTTAGTATTCTAATCTATATGCAGTATTAGGTTGGAAGTTGCTTCTCTCTTTAGTGCGTCAAATTTCTTTCCACATATTTAGCGACCTCAATAAAAACTTGAGTTTATAAAATTATTAGCAAGAATTACTTACGAGAATAAGCCTCGAATACTCTGCTGAATCCAAGAAGATCAAATACGAATATCTGCCACAAAGGAATATCAAAAGAGACAGACACACTTCATTTTAAAAATGGCTATTCAAAACACTCTTGCGAAATAAAAATTAGTTAGTAGTGGAAAATATAGTTAACTTTAAACGGGAGTTATAATAGAATGGAGGGGGGGGGGGGGGGAATGAAAATAAATTAAATATTCGATGAGAATTACAACTTCTAACTATATACACAATATTTGTGTACGGGAGTTTTTATAGTTAATAGTGAGGAATAAAATGTATTTTTGAGTAGTTTACCTCTGATTTTGGAATTTTATAGGTGTGTGTATGACAGAACAAAATGTTCTTTATATTTTCCCAATGTATAATAATATATTATATACTATTTATATTATCATCATATTTGAAATATATTACAATGTAAATATATGTGAAATTGTAATTTTAAAAATGTGATATGCGAAGGCTGCCATCAGAAATAAAGCTACATGATAATGTTTTACATTCAGAATTCAACCAAACCACTGTTGGTGACAGGCCCGAGTTGTACCATAAATACTAAGGGCAAAGAGTCTCATCAAACCTTCATAATACTATATAAACTATATAGAAATGAAATTATTTTAGATGCGTAAGATTCTTTTTGAAATTAAACAATCTCTCCTGCCCTTACTGCAATGGAAAAATTAATGGGAGGGCCTGGCTCATCAGTGGTTAACCCTCCAAGCGGTTTCGCCAGATTTAATTTCGAAAAGAATCTTACGCGTCTAAAAGAGTTTCGAATTTTTATAACAGATGGGGCGCTAATGCATCATAATAGAAATGAAATTATTTTCAAAGATGGTCAAACCTCTATCAAAAGTTATAAACGTTATTCTTCTGTTGGGAGCACAAGACCAAAAGTTAAACCACAAAGCGACGGGACGTTAGGATTGTTCCAGTAACAAAAATACATGCTCGATCTCTACGAATTCTATCTTATGATTAAGATTTTAAAAAAGATATGTGTAAATGCATATTTTATTCTTTGCCCAATTTTTTTTACGCTCTTCGTCAAAGTGTATTTCCAATCATCGCTTGCCTGCCGTTCTTCCACAATATCGTTTGTAGCGCAGCTACAAAAGGAATGGAGATATGAGGATTGGATGTGAAATTTCTGAGAAAGAAGGGAGACTCTTTTGCTTATTTTGGAACATAGACGTCAGCGATTGGACGCTACAATTGAGAAATTTGCTTTGTTTCGGAATAAATCGCACACGGAGAACTATTTTCGTCTGTTTATACCGCTATTGCAACATGAATACACCACTACACACAAATGGAAAGGTTACAGTCGAAAAGGTGAAGGATGATTAAAAATATTGCACCCAAAGTAGGCAAGAGTTATTTATACCTTTATCTGGGAAATCTATGGCCACATTTACGGGAAAATTGCAAGTTATAATTTTTAATATTATCAATTATCTTGAAAAATAATTTAAAAACGTTTGTGTGCCATCATTTACAGTTACTGTAAAATATTTCAAACAATTGCCCTATTTTAGTAACTTAATACATACATTGCCATGCTAGTAACGATTTTATACAAAACAGCAGTACGTTACAAAAATAAAACAAATACTATTGGATGCAAAATCAACTTTATTATTAATTCAAACTAAATATATAAAGATATTCCGTACTTTGTATAAAGTATTCGTCATTGGCACAGTGTAAAATATATAAGTTGCGCTGTAAAGCGGAATTGTGAAATGAATAAACAAAATCACATTGATATTAGGAACCATAAGAAGCATGGAAAAGAATAGCATGGTGGCGTTGCATAAATAGATTATAAATCTATCTAAAGATATTAAAACAGTCAAAAGCGAAGCGTACACTACTTGCTAGGCAAACAAGAGATTTCGACGATATGGGTGAATAGCTAAGAGTAAAAAGGAGAAATAAATTTACGAAAACGAAAAAAAAGGTTTGTGATTATACATACTATAATTTCCAATATAACTGCTGCTTCACCCCTCACCGTTGAATAGAAAAGTCTTGAATATGTGTTCTCGAAGTATTCCTGTCCACGCTTTTTTCCCGCGAATTCATTCTGATTTGGCGAGATGCGAGTAGCGCGGGCTAAGCATCTTGTTTGTAAATCTTCAAATAGACTTTTCGATTGGTAACAAATGGAGAAAACTGGAGAGTCAAGACCTGGTGGAAAATGAAAAACTAATCAAAGTACGTTCCCCGTGCGACCATGCATTTACCTTTTTTTCTAATTTGGCCACAGATAGATCTTGAAAGTGAGAAAGAACAACAATCTGCAATATAGCGTCTGCTGTTGATCAGACTAGGGTCAAAAGAGACCTTTCGGTATGGCGCGCGATGACTAACGAAAAGTAATAGATTATCCCTTCGCGTTGCCAACATAAATGGATAAGACCTGAATGAATTGATGCCAATCATTTGCCATGTTCGTAGTTTAAGTCACCATTGCAGCTGTCTGTAGGTGACGAAGGTATTCTAAGCAATGAAAGTCTTGCAAAGAATCCTCTCTGCTGCAGGCGTCGACAACAGCCTCCTGACACGTATATGTAATTCAAGATAATTAAAATTGTTCACTATTTTTACATGGCGATCTATCCACCATTGTCATAATCGTTTGCTTGCATCAGACCGTCTCGCTTGCTCTAACCGATAATATAATCGCTAAGTGCGGTTTAGCTTCGTTTACCCCGATTTCTTGGAAAGATAATACGCGGCGTACGAATGGGAGTCTATTAAACAATATTAGTTTCGTATGAAACTAGAAAGAAATCTACTCTTTGTGCGTGTGCTAACAGAATGGCGCATATACAAAGAATTATTACAAATATTCTCATATTTATATAAAAAGTAATATAAATCTAATTATTGTAAAAAAACGGTTGTTTTATCAGATATTTTAAATACATTTCTCTTTTATCTTTAAAGATTCAAAAATATAGATTTATATTAAAATAGTCTTTATTCGATTAATTTTGGGCATGGGTTTAGTTATTAAGAGATCGCTGCTATTCTGAAGCTCTGCCCAATCCCCAGCAGTTCAAATGTGGAAGGAAGACGCTCTATTTATATGATGCATTATATATATATCTATTTATATATAATTCCAGATGTCCAGTCCAATAATTTGAAAGTGGGGTGACAATTAGGCGGAGTGATGTCTCGGTGGTATGAATGGACGTAAATATTCCGCCACCGCCGCGGGGTCAATATTTAACGAGCAAGTTGTGTGTTGCGGGATTAGCTTCCACCGGCTTTCAACTTTAATGAGGGCTCAGCCCGCTGGTTTTTCCTCCAGGATGAATATTGCAGGACGCTGATTGAATTATGCGTTTTAACCATCGCGGCAGTGACATTTCCGGAGTTATCCGACATGCTGACAACCATGGATCAATTGGCAATGCTGGAATTTCACCTAGCACGCTCCTTTCTTTTACATTTTGAGTTTTCAATTTGATTCTAGATGAGAAAAAATCTATTTGTGGAAAATCCTATAGTAATAGTTGGAAAGTTGCTAAATAAATAGGCCTAGAATATATAATCTATTACTGCGCTATCTAGTGATTATGATGGAAACCTTTAAACTCTACCTTTATCTGTAAACATTCTACAGATCCAGTGGTTGATAAAAGCTATCTATAGGAAGGGCCAGCTGATCAGTGCTGAGCATTTCGAGCGGTTTCGTCAGTTAAAACTCCAAACCACTTTGTAATATTTTTTATTGAAACCGCGAGCAGCCAAATATATAAGTAAATAATTTTGAAGGTGAACTGGCCAAATATTAATAGAAGAGTTACCACTCATGTGCCTGGATAATCTCTCTCTATGATGAATTTTCTTATTAGAGTATTAAACTGAAGAGAAAGGTTTAAAGACAAAATATTTTTTGAAGAAAGATAGAGTACTGATATATATTTTTTCTTTAAAAAATAAAATCCTAAATTTTTATCGAACGAGCAAAGCTTCTCTGCCTTGCCATAAATATCTGGAATGTAAATATTGCAGATAAATACACTATGTAATATCTTTTCCTGATGGCGCACATATATCAGATCCGAGTAAACCATCTTTGAATTTAGTTGAAAGAAATTAAAAGAAAAATAGAAATTTGAGAACATACACTACGAGATTGATCGGGATTAGCCATGCTGAAGAGATACATCTTGAATAATGAAGGAAGAGGGATAAAAACCTAAGTATAAATTCGAAAATATAGTAGAAAGGTCTTGGGATCAAAATAATACTGGAGAGATACACCTAAAATATTGAAGGAAGCGAGATAAAAAACGTAAGTATAAATTCGAAAATCGAGTAGAAAGGTCTTGGAATCAAGATAAAACTGGAGGGATACAACTTGAATATTGAAAAAAAGAGATAAAAAACGTAAGTATAAATTCTAAAATCTAGTAGAAAGGCCTTGGGATCAAGATAATACTGGAGAGATACACCCTGAATAATGAAGGAAGAGAGGTAAGAAGCGTAAGTATGAATTCGAAAATCTAGTATAAAGGTCTTGAGATCAAGGTAATACTAGAGGGATACACCCTGAATATTGAAGGAAGAGAGATAATAAAAACGTAAGTATAAATTCGAAAATCTAGTACAATGGTATTGAGATCAAGAGAATTGCTCAGAACAGAATGAAATGACGATCCATGATGGCCCATCTCCACATCTGAGATGACAATTCACGATGAAGAATTAATTATAAATAATATCTGTCGTTGGATATTGAGCTTTCAACGACAGATAAATAAAGCCAACGTCAAATTAGCTAGAAATCTTTAAATTAAAGTTTCGATAAAGTTAGGAAATATGGGAAAAACATAAGTATTTAGAGAGAAGTAAATAGAAACCCAACTAGTTTTTAATATCAATAAAGAGAAAGAAATATAAACGAGCAAATATAACTTTCTCTCTCTGTTTGAATATGGTAAATGAATATATTTGTCTTTATAAATAATATAACGCTCTTTTCTCGATATCTCTTTTATATGTATATAAATATATTGTATCATATGGTATTTCTCTTTTCTCGCTAATATAAATAATATAAAACTATATATATAATATAAAATAAATATATTTTCTCATTATCCTATTGACTCTGTCTATTACTGAAAATTGTAATAAATTTTAACGCGTTACTTTTTGTTCATAATTAAAAAATATTATACATACTTCATAATACTGCAGTCGCCAAAAAATTAATATGTACACTGTGTGACAAGGAAATTACTGAATAACACCCCCATTACCTGCTTAATTGTACAGCCCTTGATGCAGAGAGGAAGGCCGTATATCAACAAATTAAATGTACCAACACTTCACCCTTTCGTATTGCTTTCAAAAATATCAGCAAACAAATCTAAGGCAATAGCTTACTATAAATATTTTAGATCATCATTATGTAAGGACCAGTCAACAAGTGAATGACTTTGAGATGAAGAGTAAAGCCATTTCAATTTCTATGTGAATGACACAAGATGATTATTACCTTACCCAATTGGGAGAATCTGTATGGGGCAAGTCCCTAATAAAGGCTTTTGTATGTGTGTGTGAGTATAATACTGCAGTCATGCAAATAGTATCCCCACTGATGAATCAATTTCTATCCTTTCTGTGTAAAGTCTGTTAAAATTTTATTAAAATGTAGCGTTAAAATATTTTCTCAATTTTATACGATGATAATGAGATGATATTTAGCATGCGCTCATGGACAAAACTTAAGGAAGTTGTACCTTTTAGAATGTATACCGGGATTCAGACAATAATTCTAAAAGATATATTTCTGAGATTTTGATTGAAATAAATTCCAAATATCGCGCGGCTTTCCCTTTTCTTGACTAAGAGGGTCAATCGAAGGACGTTAAAGGACATGGCGACATATATTTAACCGATTCTGTACCTTTTAGACAGGTATTATGTGTTTGTTTGTTTCTTCCGAACTTTTCACATGTTAACAGTAACATTTATGAGGGAAGAGTTTCGAAGGGCTGTAAGTGTCCAAAAGCTTGTTTTATCGTGATTAAAAAAGAAAAACTTTTCCCTCAGCGAATTTTATTTTATTTATGTTACAATTTATATATGTTACAATTATATATACCCCCCCTAACTAATGGCTTAATCGTTAGATATCATGTAATATAATGTAGATTAAGGGGAATCTACGAACGCTTACCTTTTTGTAATTGTTGAATGAAATAAAATAAAATTTAACGAAATCGAAATTTGATGTCTTCAAATATAGGAAGTTGTCTGTGATGGCGTGGCTAATATGTACAGTATGTATCGTCTGAAATAAAACCGAGTTGTTATTTAGCCAAAATATCAAATGGATGTATATTTGAAAATGTTTTCTCAAAATATAAATAACTTTTAACGATCATCCACTGTAACGGATCATTTAGTTGATAGTAAAAAATGCGATGAATTTTAAAATGTTGAACTAGAGTTGTGCGTGTTCAAACTTCTGTTACTATTAGAGATATTTTGGTAGTGTGGAAAACTTATTTACAAACCTTTTTCGCCACTTCTATTTTAGAGTCACAAAAAGAGAGAATGTCGTATATTCTCAGCATCTTAAAAAAATAGAATAAAGATTTAGAGCCTAAATATCGAAGGAAAATTGGCTAAAATGCTGAGAACGTTCACCTGTTAAATACCATAGGTCAATTATTTGTCCCGCACAGCCAATAAGGTGTTATCATGTTGCACGAAATAATTGCTTACGGATTATCAAAATTGAATATTTCTGAAACAAGGCAGCGTACATTTGTTCAGAGCGAAGTCTAAATGTGTTTCCACGGAGACTTGGATCAGAAATCCACTTTACGTTGAACATCAATTTGTTTTCAAAATTCCCACATTTGTCTACTAATTCTGGTAGCTTACTCGGGAATTACCAATTGTTCTCCACGTTTTAATTACTGTAGATAATTCATTTCTCACCTGAGTCTTCATTTCAGCATTTAAAATTTCATTACAGCACAATTTCCACAGAGGTGTGGTAGCCAATGACGACATATACTTACTTTTTTTACATATTTTCTGGGCTTGTGGAGAAGTCAAGTGATACGCAATAACCTCTGTTCTTATGCCCTAGCAAGTGAAGTAGACGAACAATACTTGGCTGTGAAGTACCAAGTTCTCTAGACGAATGCTTTTATATGAGTTAGTATAGATATTTGGCCAAAACTTCAAAGTCAGATGTGGAATCTTGATTTGAAATTTCAACAAAATCCGTATTTTCGTCAGAGAGAACATCTTCATAATGGTATTCCATCCTGTTACTTGGTAGTTGTCAAAAAGTAGTTAGTACAGGTGTCAGAAAGAAAGCAGTTATGGTTTTAGGTTTTCATATACTACCTGATCATATACCTCCTGCTCTGTTGTTTAGAGACGACGTAATGTAAATGACTTCTTGAGTATATCATTCTGAAATTCTTATCTTCAGTATTTAATGGTGTTGGTCAATTTTTGTTTACTGTTTTGAAGTCCATTAAAATATTCATAATTGAATTATAAGAACTAATATTTTTCAGTAACACGAGTTGATATTTGCTAGACCGACATCTTTAAAAGTATTTGTCGTACAATAACTTCAATTGGAATTGATAAGGCAAAAAGTCTCGAATCAGTATATTTCTTTTTCTGGTTCATTCTAGTCTGCAAATAGTACAAACATATCATTTTAGTATTAGTGTAATTAATTATTAAAATTAAGTTTTATCTCTTCAATTTTTATAAAATAAAAATGTATACTTGTAAATATGATTTTCCTTATAAATGTGAGATGAACTTTGTGTTCTAAATATAACCGAAAGTGTCAATATTCACGACTCAAAGTGTCATAAAACATTTTGCGCGAAAAATAGGGTTTATTTACTTTAAAAGTTAAGGTTTCAAACCTAATATAACGTTATAATTATAAATACAACTATATCAAGCCATATAATCAGCCATAAATCAAGCCATACGATTCCGATATTTTACCGTGGATTAATTTCTAACTGTGAGCAACAATTCAGGGTTGTATTATAGTTATTAGCCTATATATTCTTACCATTTTAAATCCTACACTACCAAGAGAATTTATCCCTTCTTAGCTTCTCATAAAAAAACTTTAACGATTCTTGAATATAATAAATATTATATATCTAGAAAAATTCAATATTTTACTATAAATTCAATGCTATAAAAAGCATTTTAATGAAAACATTTTTTTAATCCGGTGAAAATTTAAAGTTTTTTAATACCAGGTGAGAATCTAATCTTTTGAAATTTAAGCGTGCTGGGACAATAGGATAGCTTTTACAGGGTCGATTAGACAGGCAGGGAGAAATATGAAGCTCAGCATAGTGCAGTAAAGGTTTGCTCATTAGTTTATCACGCTGGTTTTCTAATGAAGATTTTGGCATTGTGTAGCGGATCCCCATGAAACATCAAAAGCGCCGATATTAATTTCTTTAGATGCTTTAGATGTTGTACTTTTTTTTGCTCTTCCCTAGTACACGTGGTAGAGGCCATGGTAATCATGGTGGGTAGTTAACGACTGCTTTTACTGTAAGCGCACCACATGTCTACACATGTGAAAAGCATCTCGACTTTGCACTTACAAATGTGCCAGAGCCCCGTTTGGTTACTTGCATTCGCTGGTGGGGTTGGACTTTTGCAAGAATCGGGGGCCATTGGAGCATTTATTATTATTTTTTTAAACAGAAAAAAGTGTCCAATGCGGGAATCGAACCAGGGTCGTAGTGGTCGAAAACCAAACGGTTTAACCAGCCTTCCACCGACCCCTTAGATGTTGTACTAAATTCGAAAAATCACGTGAGAACGCCCTTGGAACCTCAGAACAATTTTTAACGCCTTGCCAAATGCTTTATTTTTATTTACTTCTCCTGACTAAAACAAAAGATTTTTGTCGAAACGTTGAAAAAATAAAAAACTCTAACTGGCCGAAGTGTCTATTTTTTATATAAATATGAATGCCGGCCAGGCAGCCTCTATCTTTACGATATTTAATATCTATTAAATAATATTTTTTATTGAATTTTAATTTCTCTATGAAAATCTATTTGGTACTCTGTGTACTATAAATCATCATGCAGTTACACTCCTCTTCTAGATCCAATGCCATAAGATGAGACTGATAATTATTGTAATATTGAATAAAATCCCCTTGGACCCGACCAGAAGTCCAACCCCTCCTCTACGTGGCGGGCGGGAGAAGCAGAACAAGTAAGGAATTGCCCTGTAGGGCGAAGTACGGTGTCGTGAGCCCCGAGCCGCTACAGTAACCGTGAAGGCCAACAGGGAACTCTGAAATATGGCTGACTAACGGGGCAATGGCACTCCCCCTTTCCATGGAGCAACAAAATCCATGGAGCAACCACCACCATATCCTTGGTCTCCTGACATTGCTTATTTTTACAATTTGGTAAGTTGTCATAACACACCGACCTTAACACTTACAAACGCACACAAATACCTGTTCAGTTAAAAATACATTTGAAGTTTTTTTCAGGTTAATATCACTTCTCTCAATTTTTTATTTAAAAAAATTATATAACCTACATTTTAAAAGTTCTTAAAATATAAGATACTTCGGCCAGTAAATCCTTTAATTATCTCTTCTTGAGATAAAAAGATTTACCTGCCGAAGTATCTTCAATTTGAAGAACTATGAATGCCCGCCAGGCATCCTCTATCTTTACGATATATTTAATAAATTATAAACATATATTTTGAAAATAGAACAATCCATAAATAAATCTTTGAATAGAAAAGCATAATTTGGTTCAAAATATCATTTATTTTACCAATATTTCAGTTGGCTGAATGCTAAAATAAAATAAAAGGACTTAATTGACTTATTTGAATGTAATTCTACTGTCCTATAAGCTTATGTCCATAGTTTACTTGAAAACCATTTCTAAGATTCCATCCTTCAATGTAGTATATAAAAGCAGAATGATCCAATACAGTATTAGAGCTCTGAGAAGCGGTCTGGTGGATTAAATTGGCGAAACCGCTGGGAGGGTTCACCACTGATGAGCCAAGCCCTCCCAATATATTTTTTCATCGCAGTAAGGACAGTAGAAGTTCGTTTTATGTATAAAAGAAACATTCGCGTTTTAAGTCCTTTTATTTTATATGTATAGATGGCGCGTTATTGCTTTGTGTTAAAATATTCTAGTGTTAAAAATATCTTATTTTGAGAATATAAAATATTTCATATGCAATTAGCCTTTTCTATATGAATAGAGGAAGAGAGAACTGGATATCTTTCTAGACTTTAGACTTTAGACTCGTGTCTTTCTATGATGTTTCAATTTTTTACATGAAGAGGACAAAAGATATTTTCGAAACGCCGAAAACATAAACTATTTTGACCAAAGTTTCTCTTGTTTTAAAGATCCTTTGTTTTTGCAGGGGGGTTCAAAGCCTTGATAAATAAGGAACCTAGATGTATTTAACGTTTTTTTTCAGAAAATATTGAATAATGTGAATTAATTTACTCTCACAATATACCTAATAAAAGCACAGAACAGTACGAAAAAATGTCTATCTTAGATGTTTGAATATTAAATATCAGAACCTTTCTCACAGTTTAAAGATTTCCATATTCTTAAAAATAACTCGTATATTTGTGCGTAACATATGCTATCTATAAAGAATGCATTTTCACATTTTAGGGAAATATTTTATTCAAAGATATCTATTTCGAAACGATCATTATCAACGGCACAACTTAATCGAGTAAAATGTCAACCACAGAGCCAGAATATATCTCCAATATAATTTCCTGTCGATGGCTATTAGGCCGAAACCATGGTCTCTAAGTGGGCGCTTCTCAGTTTGCCAATGCTGGTGTTGTGGCTTTGTCACCGATCCAAGGCCGCTAGTTTACGGCGACGGTCAATAGATAGCGTCAGGTTTTTGACGTTTATTTGACGGGAGAGGCGCCCTATGCTTCTATAATTTCCTGTATTATACTTGGCGAACTTTTAGCAACAGCTTCATTCTTCAGAGATAAGAAATGAAGATGACAAAAGTTACTACTTTTTCGGGTTAACACAAAAAAGGGATATACTAGGGCCTACCGTAAAAGTAACTTAATACACCGAACAACGTACACTCAAGAGTACAACACCAACAACAAAAAGGAGATAAAAACAACTCACGATTTGTTAAAAAAAAATAAAACAGTACTTATCTTTATTGTAGTGTTGGTAGGGATCGGACTCGGGTGACACAGGGATGCGAAGAGAACAGCCAGACAGGGAAAAACACTTTAAATGTCTCCACACCAATTCTCCACGCTCTGGGCCCCCCTCGCATTCCCTTAGTCCCCTCTTATATACAGACATGGCCACATTCGTCCAATTCTCATTGGCGTGAGAGATTGGTTCACTAACAAACGAAGACAACATTCTTCCCTCTAAAACCTGATCAGAAAAAAAAAACTGAAAATGTTTGTCAATATAATTTGACAAAGACATACATGATAAAACGCGATCAATTATTCCAAATTAAGATTCATGTTAATTACTAAGTAAAATGTCATAGGCATTATAAATATATTTTTAGATTTAGTTTTAACATTTATAGCTTCAATTTAATTTACTTCAGCTTGAATCTTGATATCTTGTGTTGCCTTAATATTTGGCAGGAAAGCGCACCAAGTTTAATAAAATAATAATTGAATTATGTCATTGGGGTGGATATTGCCTTCCATTTAGTGGAAAATTTGAAGAATTAAAGGTAAAATTGCTAAATGCACCGTGATTTTTAAAAGAGCGAGAAAGAGAAGCGGAAATATCAATAACAACTTAAACAAAAAATTAGAGAAAGATTTTAATATTTCAATTTGTGCGAGAGATTTCTATATATTTAAATGGCGTATTCATATTAGTATAATACCACTAATTTGATGAAGAATGGACGCCCTCACCATTAATAGATTAGCATATTTTGAAAAAGGATAAGAATTTCGGCCATGTTGCTACATAGTCAAGCCGGTCCTGATGCTCAGGTAGACGATAGCAGCTTTTCCGGGAAATCCTTTTCTCCTCGACGACTCCACCGCAGATCCGTGTCTTGCTCGGCAGTTAATCAAAACGCGGCCAAACAATTAGCAGGCGTCGTTAGCGTCAATTGAGAGAAATGGCTCCGACGTCGCTGATTGGGACAAAGTGCTTCGGCATTGATTGTGGCCACCGAGAAATAATTACTTCCCGCGACCTGTATTACTTCACTTATTGACACAAACACGAGTTTGGTGGGGGAGAAAAAAACCTTCTTTCTCTAAAACTACAATAAGATCTTTAATACAATTGCATTCATTTAAAGCGTGTGCCATGATTAATAAATTCCCAAATTCACGATAGATCTTTTATCTTTATATGTTTTTGTTTACATATATAGAAATATATATTCATTAAATGTTTAACAATACTGAAGAGTTCACTACAGGAGCTTTTGCCATTCTCTAGTAGCTGTCTGTTCAGCATTAGATATGTACCACTCATTGGACGAAAGTACAAGTGGGTCGGTGGAAGGATGGTCTAAACCTTTGGTTTTCGACCGCTACGACCCAGGTTCGATTCCCGCATTGGGCACCTTTTTCTTATTAAAAAAATTCTCCAATGGCCCCCGAATCTTGCAAAAGTCCAACCCCACCAGCGAGTATAAATAACCAAACAGGGCTCTGGCACATTTGTAAGTGCAAAGTCGAACTGCTTTTCACATGCCTTGACATGTGGTGCACTTACAGTAAAAGCAGTCGCCTACTTCTACCCACCATGATTATCATGGTCTGTACCACGTGTACTAGGGATAAGCAAAAAAAATCACTATTATCAAAGAAAATTACAACAAGACATCTGCATCAGAAAGGGGAAGGGTTGAGATAATTTCGCTCTGATTATGTATTGTATATTTTCAAAAGTTTAACAATCCATATAAGGTACATTAATTATAAAACGCTCTTATATATTTTGAAATTCAATGTGAAATTCTTAATTAGAACCTTCATTTCAACGCGGCTGGTCTCCGTCTTTTTTTTACGAAAACTCTACAAGATAAATATCTCCACCGGACTTAAAGAAAATCGGGATTTTTTATTAAGGCATATCGAATCGACTCTATTCGCTTATATTATTCTTTCTAGAGACATTAATTTGTGTTGTATTGAATTATAATCTGTGTTTGTATATTCAATGTGGGGGTTTAGTTGCAGGTATCTTTGTAGAATATCGATTTTTCTATTGATGCTGTTATTTATTTTCGTTGGATTTCTATCATTCAAATCAGAGTCCTGCGTATTAGTCCTGGACGTTACTGTAGTTGATTTTTTCATTTTTAAAATCCGGATTGTGATCCTTTTCAATTGCATGATCAACTAAGAGTGATAAAAACTGCAATAGTTTATGCAAGATTTGTATAGAATACAATAATGAGATTAAATTTTGTTTCTTGCATGGAATTATTATGTGTATTTGGGTAGCGTATTGTATATATTCTCAGATTGGTATATCTATTACAAAATATTATTCATAACTCACAAAAGCCAAATTCCATTACACAAAAGGGAACGCGCGCTCCCACATCAAATTGTATCACCGATAAAGGTGATAATTATTAACGTTATCTAACATCAGGTCACGTACCACTTAGCTTTGGGCTTGAAAGACTAGCCACTGTCTCGTCCTGTGAGCGCTCTATTCGAGGTTTCCGCCATCCGAATTTACGAGGACACGTAAAATAATGTCATAATGCTACCATTTAACATCAGTAGAAAGCCACAATATCTCTGCATTGTTTAATACCTTTAATGGTCACGCGCATTAAGAACGGCATGAATACCAGTGATGCGTGGCTATGGGAAAAAGAGCATATACGAGCCAACAGACAAGGAAATGAATTAACCAGCGCAAGACAGAAGGCTAGAAGAATTGGCGAACGGCTTGTGTCATCCATCGGTTTGCATCTACCATTCGCAAAACGTTGCATGATGTCGGGTTGCAGTCAAAACATCTAACAACGCGGTTACTCTTACCACTAAGGCTGTGCATTTGTCATCGTGTGGTCATCATTAACTCCTGTAATAAGTAGTTGCTACCATGGTTCTAATTAGGAGTGATGACAACCGCGGAAGAGTATAGCGATACTCAAGAAATACCTAAGACTTTTTCACCGAGCGTCACATAGCGCATACTGACAATTTGGTTTGGAGTGGCATAGTTTTGTATCAGCTGACATAATAAGGCACAATTTGGATTATAGATTATAAACACAAGGTAATAAGACCAAATCCAAATAAATAAGTAGTGTGTGACGTTTCGGTAACAGCATTGTTACCGAAACGTCACACACTACTTATTTATTCGGATTTGGTCTTATTACCTTGTGTTTATATCAGCTGACACTTCTTAGCTTATTTAGTGTACCCTGTACTAGGTAGGTAATATAAATTGTGATTAGATCACTGGCCAAGCCGCTCCTGCAGCGCAACAAGAGGTTATATCATCACACCAGAGCTTAAATGAATTCACTCTCCCAACCAGGCCAGCAGTTTCTCTGTCCTTATAAAAAAACGACCGGTGACACAAGGAATTTTTACTTATTTAAGTTTTATCCATTAGTGTATATATATAATGGTAGAAACTGATCTTCGTGAGGCATTCATTGAGGCATCAAAACAAAATACGCTTTTAAATAATAAATGGCGGTTTTCCCCGCTCATATTCTAAATAAATGTTTTTGTGAATCAATGAATTTTTGTAATTTTATATTATTTTTGAATTTATGTGTATTCTTTTTACTCAACATATGAATACAAATCTGAACACTTTCACATTAATACTCTTTAACCTATCTTTTTTTAATCACAATGTACATTCTTTGTTTGCTCAATATATGAAATCAACAAAGTGGTTGGATAATTGAGAAAAGTTTAAAATTATAAGTTTTTCACTATATATGGCAATTATAATATTTGTCCATTATGTTAATTTCACATTTTCTACCCGAGTTAAAAGAAGACCATTACCCCATTGCACTAAATTAGAGGCAAACTTGTGAAAGTTGGCGAAGAGTGTTCATAAAATATTCACAATCCTCAAAATAAAAAGTAGCATTTCCCCAATTAGTTCCTTCCTATTTTGTTTTATTTAAAGCAACTTTGTTTAGTGTCCAAAATAAGTTGGGATCCCCCTTCTAACGAACACTCCAGGATTGTCGTCCTTTCTTTGTCCCTAATTGAACACGCACATACAATTGAAATAATTCTGAAATTTGACACTTTAGGCTTAAATTTCGTTATATTTAGGACCCCGTGTGTGTGTCATAAAATATAATAAACTAGTTATATAAACTGAAACACAAGGGAGAGTCCTAAATCATTTAAGTATAATGCATTACGATCAAATTTTATGTAAATTTATTAATTTTCTTTTCGAATTTAGCGTCCCCCCGCACATACGCACACTACATCTATACACATTTCCCTTCTTTCAGAAAGTGCATACAGATAAATATATTAAAAATAAAGAAAGCTTATCCTCTCCAGGAGCACAATGCATTTTAGATGGCAGAGTGTCATCTAGTGAAACAGAAATCAACTAAACGTTGAGTTAACCTGTTCCCTGATATTTGGCTAACCCAAAAGACACATGTGCTCCTGGTCAGGATAGGCTTTCTTTATTTTTAATATCAACACCTGACCCACTCATTTTTAAATTGTTTTTTTTTTTTTTAGAAAAATATATTATACGTCCCTTCAAGTAGTTATTGCACCACTTCCTCTTTTTATTCAACATTGCTCTGAACTTCAGACCTTCCAAATATACAAATGTCGATCAATAAAGTAAGTTGAATTTAACTGTAAAAACGATTAGAGAGAGAGAGATTTCTTGATATTTATTCAATATAAATTCCCTGCTTCTCAGCGTACATATTTTACATCTATTGACAAGTTGAAAAATACAATCCTTAGTGACCTTGTTGTCCAACCAGCGGAATTTTAGCATCAAGCAACTCGTTATTCAAATCCTCTCGTTAACTTGACATACCCGTTAACTCTCATTCCAGATATCCCAATACAATAATCTGTAGGTGTAAGCGATATAGAGAGAATGTTCTAGTTCTTCAAATCCTAAATCTTTAAAGATATCCTTCGTTATATTCGCCGTAAAGAGCCGGGAATTGTCATGCTGAAAACAACAAAGTTGATTCAATTTTATGAAATATCCAGGCGAATATATTGAACTTAAGAATAATCCTGAGAATTTTGTGTGTATCGCACCCGCAGTACATTTTACCGACCATTCTTTCTCTATTATCCAAATATTCTAGTAAAAGAGATTCTGATTCGTCCCTGAAAATTGTCAGAAATTTCTTTCACGAAGATCGTTTGGGATCCCGGAATTTTTTATTCATTTCTTATTTCTTATTCGAATCTATTTCTTCTCATCCACTACATCTGTGAGGATTCTATTGAGAAATCTATAACCATATTTAGAATATCTGTATAATTCAATCTTTACTATTTGAAAGGTTTTAAAAAAAATAATTTCTTAGATAATGAGGTACCCAATGTTTATAAATTTTCTTATATTTATATAAATATTTGAATTATTCTGTGATAATTTTATGTACAAATAATAGCTAATATTTTAAGTTCTTCACAATAATTAATAAAGGTTATCACAGTCAACTAAATTAAGGTTTTAATCTCTGCAATCATCGTTTGGTGTATATAATGATTTCAATTGATCAAGATTTAACGATCGGGATTTTTGTCTATTTAAAAATATTGAACCCTTTTATAAATTTTGTGGGATAAAAAACAATTTTTAACGTTGAATCTTTCGATTCTAACATCAATCTTAGATATATATAAATCTTTTAGTCCAAGAGGTTTATTGAGAAATCAAGAAATGGGTATTTTTGAGGCCAAACTTGCGTTATACGTTTAATACATGAAAAAATATAAATAAAAATAAAAAAAGGGTCAGGTTTTTCATCAGATTTCACTATTGTCTTTGAAAAAGTTTGTCTTTTATGTCTCTCTATTAATTCTTCGCGCCTGTTTATTGCTAAGAAATGTTTCCATAGTTTAGGTAGCGTGGGTTAATAAAACAGTATTAAAGTCGTACGCATTAGTACCAATCATATTTGCATACCCTACATTAAAAGATACTGAATCACTTATAAGGGTGATAAGGAAGAGCCGAATTTTTCTTCCACGAGCTCCTAGAAAGATCTGGCCGTTACGCTAGCGTTATTTTCAATTCAAACAACCCAATTTTAATATTTTTGAATCATTGTTTAGATGTTTTGCAAGTAAGTTAATAAGGGTTTTTATATATATTCTTTTATTTATTTATATAATCAGTAGTATCGAAAATGAATGTAAAAACACAAAAAGCAACGAACATTACAATATTATTTTTATTTGACACAGTCCTCTACTTGGCGGGCGAGAGAAGCAGAACAAGTAAGAAACTGCCCTGTAGGGCGAAGTACGGTGTCGTGAGCCCCGAGCCGTTACGGTAACCGTGAACAGGGAACTCTGAACGAGGCAATGGCACCCCCCATTCCATGGAGGGACAAGACACCACCTCCACTATTCGATACAGTCCTTTTTTATAAATATTGTCACGGTAGTCAGAAATAGGAGTCGATCAAATTAGAATTGAATTAAATAAATTCAATTAAAAATGAAAATGTTTATTCTCTCTCTCTCACTATAATATTTTATGAACGATGTAAAAAAAGTAGATTCAATCTCAATCTCTCTCTCTTCTCATTTTTCAAGGTAAAATTGAAAAAAAGGTATAAGGAATTAAAATTACAATATACTTTTATTACCCATCGTTTCCTCAAATCTACTTGCGACAAATATTATAAATGAGTGTAATAATCAGCAGTGAGGCCAATTCGATTCCTTCATAGATTGAGTTATATTTATTCAGTGAATATTTTTATCATTTTTAATTAAACCTCTTCACCTTTATAATGTATTCATTATTTTTAGAGACCGAAATATAATACTTAGAAGTGAAGTAATAACAACAAAGTGTGTATTAAATACTAATTTATTTCTATTTTTAAAAACGGAGTTAAAATGTTTCCATTTTCCATTAATGATTTGAAAAATAATTAACAAATATTTATATTTTTTAAAGAGATATATTTGTGTTTAAATTCCCATAACTTTTTTTATGTGTTCACTCGTTGAGTCCAATACATAGGCCGGCTCTGCTATGTGGGAAATTCAAGAAAATAATATTTAAAAGAGCACTCTCTCTCTTCACAAAACTTTATAACAAGAAACAAGATAAGAAGCAAGAAAAAGTAGCTTGAGCCCAACAAATTCAAAATGACAAATGCTTGCAGGCGGGGAAAGAAAATCATTTCTTGTGCCTCAATTTCAGTAGCCCCGGCTGGGTGTAAGAAAATTAAAAAAAGACGTTGGATGAAAAATCGCATCCATTCCTCACATTTCCAATTACAGCCGAGGGCGACCCTAATGAAGAAAAACTTGGGTGATACAGTATTCATACCAATCGCGCGCCCTGGACCGCCACACGGCCGATTAAATATTTAGCACAAGACTTGTGGCCTTCTCTATTTTTAAACATTCCCAGAGACCCACAACTATTGCAAAGCTTCGTTTAATTTGGCCGGCATTCCATTAACACGTTGACATGGGCTTGCCGGCCGACCGGCCAAACAACACTGAATTAGTTAGATCACATTTAGTTTTATTGCTCCTTTGCTCGCAGGCACCGCGGGACAATATTGTTAAATGGGACACACGGTGTCTCAAGGGAGAATTTTCAGCGTTTTACTTAAATTCCTAACACAAGTTTAAAACATTCTTAACCTCTATCTCTATACGACCTATTTGCTATATTCTACATGGTTTGTAACCAAGTGACCTAGTGCAACTGAGAAAGTATATATCTTATTATAATATATAATGTGCTGAAATGTTTGAAATAGAATGTTCTGTGATGTAACTGATGGAATTTACATTCAGAGTGCAACATTTATTTCGTATATTCTCATAATTATTCGGAGCGTGTTGCGAATATACTTCAAATATAATTAGGATTGTGTAACATACAATCAAGCGACGTTTACATAACAATGAGGAGACGTGTGAAATAAGGGACAAAGCTATAGCTGTCAACCTGAAACTTGTAACTGTATTCCAAGTCTAGAAAGCGAAGCTTGGAATGCTTGATGGCTTCCCCATTCAGTTCGGAAGGACTCACCAAATTTAGGTTTTCTCTGAGTATGTTATTCCGTTCCTCTTTTCTTGTGAGGTATTACAGAAATATATGAACAAGATGGAAAATGAATTTCGGAAGTTTTTTTTAGTATAACTCTAAGGAATAGTACAAATCCAGAACTCCCATTGAAGCAAGATTGGCTGAAAAAAACATAGAAAATAATATAGTTTATTTTTTAAAATATATATTTTATACTAACCGAATGACCCGGGAAACGCTCAGGTTTTACCCAATTAAATGTTTTTATTCAAATACTATTCGTTACAATTATAAATTGGCGCCGTGGATGTCACTCTTGTGAAACGTCCCGCTCCAAACTTTGTGTCAGAGAGAAGCGATATTTTTATAAAGAGATGATCTGGCTTTGTGTCTTCTGCTCGAATGAATGTTTTTCTGTTATAATTTTGTTCCTGCACACTAAAAATGAACTGGCTTCACCCATGGTCTCTGATTTTTGGAATTTTTCCCTATATAATTTTGTATCTGATAATCAAACATGATACAGCAATATTGTCATCATCATTTTCTGACTAAAAAAACAACTATTTTTGCCCAGAACCTGTCAATATTATTTTTTATTGGCTAAAAATCCGATAAATAAATTTTCCAGATTTTTTCTCTATGTCCTGTCAAAACACGTTTTACATGTACATTAGGTCAGCTGATATTACCTCCCATCTTCACCGCTAGAGGCGCTGCTTGCGAGCGAAAAGGCAAATTTGCAACGCAATTTGCAAATAGCTCGAAGAATATTCGGGATAGAGACCTGGAATTTTCACTATACGTTTTTCCAGATTATACTCTATATACTGTTAAAATTTGAGTCAGATTAGTTACGTATTGTGGACGTGTATAGTCGACATAGATAACCACATACATACATATATAGGGATATTAAAATTTGAATTTTCGGTTATAAAGCATCAAATTTTCCCGGCCCCTGTACGTGGAGAAAGATGAAGTGTGAACGTTAAAGGAAACTAACCGAACTATCGAATATTTGTTGAATAATCTATTTAATCCGATACACAGCCAAACCTTTCCTAAGCGTTAACCTGTTATATAGGTCACACCCACATGGTCCCCGTCTCATCGCGTGGAGCTCTGTTGATAAAAAAATTGTCAAATTCTGCGGAAATTATATACCCCGCTGTCAAGTTTACCTTGTTTTCATATGTCTTGAAAGTGGCCTTTTAATTTTGAAAAATAAAATAAAATCGAAATATTGCCCTAGGAAAATAATAGTCAAATTAGCATAATCAGGTAACGAAAATATCGAACTATTCAAAAACTTATCATCTTTAAATGCTCGTTTTGACAATTTTTTCTGCCTTCAGTAGAACAGGTTGACGTTGCCTGGCCGGTATTTATAATTATCAGCAAATTGATATCTCGGCCAGATGCTAAACTTTAGTTACCTATCATTTGATTCTCGTCTTGATACATGTTTTTACTCTCAGTAGAACGAATTGACGTTTTTTTTCCTTGGCATGTATTCATATTTAGTCGCAAATTGACCCCTCGGTAAGAAGTAAACCTTTAGTTACTTATAATTTTATTCTCGCTTTTGAGAGAGAGAGAGAGAATTGACATATTTTTATTGACATCTTGTCAATACATGTAAAGTGCACAGTCCGCACTAATTATGAGAAAATGAGAAATTTATAATGAGGATGATTGGTATAATAAAAAATGATTTTAAAAATGATTAAAAAATACAACTATGTACATGGCGCCTCTGCCACCGCTGCAGAGCCTGATGGAAGATCGCCAATGGGTTCTCAGCGATACCACGCATCTCGCGATCTACGAAGAAGACGTAGATGGCATGCTTTGCCGCTGAGGAGATGGTGATGGCGTGGTTCTCGAGGTTCACCGCGAAGATCCAGGATTGCAGGGAGAGAGAGAGAGAGAAATTAAATATTATTTTCATATCAGAGGAATCCCACTGATGGTCGTCTGGTATGATGTTACATTCCACCCTTAAGTCGGACAGCGTTTCGCGTAGATCGGGCTTCTCCCCGACATGTGCTATTGCCATATCGATTAATAGCTTCAGAGCAGTCCTCTGAAAGAGAGACAAATAAATTCACCTTCAGTAGAACAGAATGACATGAATAGATTTATATTTATCAGCAAATTGACACCTTGGTCAGAAACAAATCTTTAGTTTACCAACGTTTTAGTGAATATAACGTATACACTTATGAGAATTGAAGAATAAATAAACGCCCCACATCAAACAGCACCTCAATAAAAATATGTTTGATCCATATTAGCATTTACTTTCAACCCAAACGGACAAGGTATATAGTATCCACCGAAACGTCGATGAAAATATTTTATTCTGCTCGAGGTGTAAAATTCATATTGAATTCCATAGAATCGGTTGGAAGATGATTCTGTATTAGGCGAAAGTTTTACAATTCTAACCTGGTTCATCATCAGGACGGACTTCTCTCAATATACAAATATATATATTACTTATTTATAAACAATGTAAACCTGATCCTAACGCTCTTACACTACACTGCACAATATTTGGAAGCATATTCATCTCCTATAAAATATCCTGTTTTTCATTATTACTATCTTTTATTTATAAATAATCGGCTGAGGTTTTCTAATATATGCAGATATATGATACTCTTATTTTTGAAGAAAAGCAGTACAAAATATTTATGGATGAGCAGTTTCTAAATATTTGGAAGCAGCAGAAACGACTTGCTTTGTTAGCAAATTGTTGATCTAAAGAAAAAGAACACAGGGGTGATGGGGTCGTGTGTGTTGTTGGTGGGATCACCTGCGCGCATCATGGGGGAGGGTGCCGCTCACACTACAAGCAGATTGATTACGTAATTGATTTAAGCTCTCCCCAGAAAATCGGATTAAAGTTGCAAATGGAAGCTGTACTATGCCCGAGGGATAGACGCGCACTTGGCTGCTGCCGCTGCCCATGATTAGATTGGCGGCGCATTGATCTCAGGGCAGAGATTTCCACAATTCCACTGTACCTTGCCCCCTCTATTGCTTGAAAATTTCGATGGATTTTTATACATTCCCAAAGTTTGCCCCCTTAATGTCTCAAACCTTCCTTTTTTGGGAGATTTCTGAAACATTACAAACGTTGCCTCTTCAATGTCTCTAACATTCCTCCCATATGTTGCTGATACATTCTCAACGTTGACCGTTCTGTGTTTCAAGCCTTCACCTCTTTTGTATTTCTGATACATCGTTGTCGTTGCCTCTTTCTATGTTTCAACCCTTCCGCTCCTATGTATTTCTTATATATTCCCAACGTTGCTCCTTCTATGTCTCAAACCTTCTCTCTTAAGTTTTCCTTATACCTTCCCAACGTTGCTCCTTCTATGTCTCAAACTTGCTCTCTCAGGTGTTCGGCACTGTAGCGCGAGTTGCTGTAGTAGAGATTCGAGTATATGGTGATGTGAGTTTGACAGCAATAACATTCCTTTCTTTGTTTCTCGCCTCCTCCCTGATTTCGCAATTATAAATATTCATTGGCAAGTGTGCCAGTCGAAGATATATGAGGTTTACCGCGATTGGTTCCATCCATGAGGGCTTTAACCGAGCTAAACTCGATGTTATTCACAGACTTCTCGGAGATGTTTAGCTTCCCGAGCACATACGCCTGTCTTCCTTGACAGCAACAACGACGAAGACCAGGAGCTGCTGAATGCGTTTGGAGTATGAAAGATATGAAATTAGAGATGAACGCTATCTGTAGGCAACTGTTAGGGGCATCGAGAACGGAAATTTTAAACGGGCAAAGGAACCGTTGCCGTGAACATTAGCACTGAGGGAGGCCATCTCTCTGACGCCAGATCATTTATCGATTACTGGTGTTTAGACTAAGCAGAGGTCGACAACGCTGCCCAGGATCATGACGGTCATCTCCTGAATAAATGAGACGCCAAATCCCTCTTTTTTCGAGAAGGCTTCCGCTGCGCTATTAAACAAAGAAAATGAGTGTGCGGTAGGCGCAATGAACGTTGTAGTGAAAAAAAACATATAATAAAAAAAACGAGAAAATAGAGCCACACACGCAAAATGGGTTGTAATAAAGTCAAATCAAGACGATAACGGCTTTGTTCAACCTCTACAAGCATAAAAAATCAATTAGATTGTATTAACCAAGCGCGCCATGTGTGCATGATGTTTAAAACTATTCTATCGGTGATTTTTATTTTATAAAGAAAGCAACTTCGACTACCAATTCTATGACGGAAAATGTTGGGAGGAACTAGCTCATGAGTAGCGAGCCCTCCCAGCGTTAATGGAAGATTAAACTTGTGAAACTAATAGAATAGTTCACCACTGATGAGCCAGGCCCTCCCAATATTTTCTTTGTAGAAAGTATTTTTTAAATTAGAAAGTTGTTTTACTTATTTTGTAAAATTTCGCGTTAAAAATAGTTTCTAACATCAAAAGAGATAACAGCGTTTTTCCTCTAAGCTGTTGCTTACTTCGAGAAACAACTATGAAAAACAAAATCAAAGTTTAGTCTTCAGCAAAGGCCTTAAAATTCCTCTTTCTCTCTCTCTCTGAAGGATTCATTAGTCTGAATGTCTCTAACTCAAGAAATCCAGTCGACGAGGCAATGGATTGCAAAATACTACTCGAATTCTTTTGATTATTGCGTTTATGTGGAGAATTACCTGGACTTTTCTCAGCTACAAAACCTCAAAGCACTGGAAAAGTTGTTTTGTGGTTGAAGAAAGCATCCTTCAGTTGGCCAAGATGCTGGCTTCTCAACCATCATACTTGCGAAGCGCCTGGTCAACTAAGGCCAAACAATCGAGGAATCCTCAAAGCTTTCTCGTGTCGAAAGAGGAACGAGAGGATAATCATCAGCAACCTACCCTTTTTCATCCGTGACGTCATGGCGGCCCTGCACCCTTATAACAATACCATCGGTGGTTATACTTTAATAGACAGCACTCGAGAGATTTCATGTTTCTGAAGGAAATCGTAAAGATCCATTATGCGTATCTCGAGACTTATCAATACTTATGATGAGAATGGGCGTACTAAGGAATTTCAAGCGGAGAGTCGCAAGGTATCCATAATTTTCCGGGAGTGCTTCCCCTTCCTGTTCTTCGACCCTTACATTATCACAGGATTCCTGTGTTTGGTAACGACTCCCATAGTCTTGAAATAGAAAACGGTCCCATCACAGCTATCAGATACTGTGGAGGAGATTACTGAAGCAATACGTCGACTGCCGCTCGAAAGAGCACATGGATAGGATGAAATATCCTAAGAATTGATGCTAGTCCTTGAATATTTATTAATTAGATAGTTTTAGAAAGTCATCAAACTTCGCAGATCTGAGTAGCCTTGTTTTTTTTTTTTAATGGAGGAAATACCTGCTTCGCACCCAAAGGCACTGTAGTCCAAGTCTCAACAGCTACAAATCCATCTCTCTTCAAAAAAAAAAAACTACAGGGTCCTTAGCAGCATTCTTCTCGAACATTTGCGGCCTCATCTTTCTCTCCTGATGCCGGAGTGCCAGACCTATATAATTCCAGGACTGTCCTCTTGGAACATAGCTCGCAAGTGAAGAGGTGGCCACGGCTTCAAA
>CP092886.1:24744311-24795123 GCA_030710605.1 Cordylochernes scorpioides
ATTCTGAAAGATATTTGATAAACAGTAATCTTTATTTAAGACACACGTATTAACCAAGTGTGAACAAATTTTCTGTCTCCTTAAAAAAGCAATCAACCAGCGACTTGTCCATGAGATTCTTTCATTTGATCGCACTAAATAGTTTCTATTTCAACCTTTTTGACTTTTCAAATTTACCTTCAAATGTTTCGTGTAATATGAGTTTTTGATTGAAATTACTTCCAAATATCGCGAGGCTTTCTCTTTTCTTGCCAAACATTATCTTGAAGAACATGACGACATATATTTAAACCGATTCTGTACCTTTTAGACAGGTATTATGTGTTTGTTTGTTTCTTCCGAACTTTTCAGATGTTACTGTGGCCTATGTAACATTTATGAGGTAAGAGTTTCAAAGGGCTGTAGTGCCCGAAAGCTTGTTTTATCGTTGTTAAATAAGATAAACTTTTCCCTCAGCGAATTTACTTATATATATATATTATATAATCTAAAAATATTATATAATCTAAAAACCTCAAATATTTCTATATTTTAAAAAATATATATTTTATTTTATTCATTGATATTTTTATTTTTGTTATCATCGTTTTTAGAAAGACTTTTAGTTTAGTTTTTTAGTTTTAGTTGTATAATTTTGTTGTAAATATGCGTAGTTAACCAATCAATCCTTTCAAATCACTAATATAGGATTAAATTATAAATTCTATATAATGTGAAACTAACAAATGTATAATCTTTCCTCAAGTAATGAAAATAAAAGCTACTTGACGGTAAATATTTATCTTTTTTTTATCACGACTGCACCTCAACCCTTTATCTTATCGATCCTTTGTCTTATCAAGCCTAATCTAACAACAACACAAAATATTCATAACAATAAGTCGACAGGATTACCTGAATTTTCAACCAAATTGCTCTATTAATTATTCAAATTTCATAAAACTATTTTTACAAAATGTCTCGCAAACAAAGGAATGTAGAACACGCCATGACGCCATATCCAAATACTATAGAAATACCGAAATTTAATGGTCAAAATTTAAACATAATATCTTGGCTCAAATTCTTTAACAAAAAATGTTTACAGAAGCATCTTGATGAAGATTTTAAACAAAATAATATATCAAATTATCTCGAGGGTGAAGCTTTCAATTATTATATAGAAGAGTTACAAGATTTAGATAATTGGGGGGAACTAGAACAAAAAGTACTTTCATATTTTACAGTTAAAGATTCTAATCTATTTAGTAAATTCTTAAATTTAAAATATAATGATAAAGATGATCTTGATATTTATTTTAAAGAGAAATCTTCATTAGCAAAAAAACTTAATTTAGATACACCCCTATTATTAGAAGCTCTTACAGATGGGATGCCAAATTACCTAAAGAAATATTTAATTGCAGCAAGAGTTAAGGAAACCTCAGATTGGATTAAAATAACCACTCAATTAAAATACTCTACCAATCAAGAAAAACAGGAACCACAATGTAAATATAACTCAGATAATCAGCAACCATCCACAAGTAATGATAATAGGCAGAATTTTCAAACTAGATCATATTACCCAGCAAGGTCAAGGATTAACCCCAACTCTCCTCCAAGTCTACAATCCCAGCCACCTCCAAGGTCATCTCCAAGATCAACCACAGCTCATCACCAGGAAGCATCCAGTAGAACAATCAATTTACCACCCTACCCCTGCAAGATATGTGCATCTCACCAGCTACCCAACCAGTACCATTTCCATAGAGACTGCCCACTTAAGAACAATAATCATCCGAAGCGCATCAACCCAGGTAGAACATTATTATTATTTTCTGTATTTATAAATCAAATATCTTTACCCTGTGTACTTGACACTGCATCATCCATATCTATTATCCCTTTAAAATACTTAAACCATATTCATTATAAAATATTAGATAATTCCCCAAAAGAAAGAATAGGTCAGGTAGAAGGATTTAGTTACCCATTATACAAAATATTAGTTAGGCTTACTTTAGGAAAAATCACTAAATATCAAGAATTCTTTGTTTGCAATAGTTCAATAGAATATCTTATTTTAGGTTTACCATCATTTTATTTATTTAAGTTACAAATAGATTTCTCAAAAAACCTTCTTTTCCAAAATTATAAATTATTGTATTCTTTTAATCCAAAAACTGATAATCAGAAGTCATATGCCACTACCCTATGTATTCCAGACCCATACTATGTTAAAAATTCATCTCTTTTAAATATTAACCCATTGTGTAATTTCAATTCTTTTGATATACCAAATGCAAATGTTAAACTTATAGATCATAATTCAAATCCCATTATTGATTTTAACTCATTTCACAGTATGCGACAACCGGACTCTATAACAAATTATAATTCATATTTAGACTTTAGTAAAGTAAATATTAATCCAAATTTCTCTGATCAAACAATTTCAGATATATTGCATAAATATAAGAATGTTTTCTCTAAGCACAATTTTGATATAGGACACATAAAGACTAACCCAATTTGCATATCTCTTTTAGATAATATTCCCATAGCACAAAAGCCATATAGGACATCTTTTTACAATAATGCTGAAATACAAAAACAAATAACTGAATTATTAAAATATGATATTATTAGGCCCTCATCTAGCCCCTATAGTTCTCCTGCATTATTAGTGAATAAAAAATCTGATAACCCAAATCACCCCACAAGACTCTGTATAGATTATAGGAAACTTAATCAAAAAACAGTTCCAGAACATACACCAATTCCACTTATAGAACAAATTATAGATAGGTTATCACAGTCAAAAATATATACTATTCTAGATGTTAAAAATGCATACTGGCATATACCCATAGATGAAAAAGATAGACATAAAACCTCCTTCGTAACACAATTAGGATGTTATGAATGGAACAGACTTCCATATGGTCTAAAAAATGCACCTTCACAATTTGAAAGGATTATGAAGTCAGTTTTCACTAAGCATAATATACACTATGCCTTAAATTATTTTGATGATATTATTATACACTCTAAAACTTATGAAGAACACATTAAACATTTAGATGACCTATTAGGTATATTCGAACAAGAGGATATAAAGCTGAATCTCAATAAATGCAAATTTTTACAAAAAGAAATACAATTCTTAGGATACACTATTAACTCAGGAAAATATACACCAAATAACACAAATATTGAAGCAATTTTAAAATTAAATAGACCATATAATATTAAAACCTTACAGAGATTTTTAGGCACCATAAATATTTATAATAAATTTATTCCCCATTATGCGCAAATTAGGGCACCTTTGAATGAACTTTTGTTAAAAAATGCTCCTTGGCTATGGAGTGCGAAACATGAACAAGCCTTCCAAACGCTTAAAAATGCACTCATATCACAACCTGTACTATATATTTATGACCCATCAAAACCATGTCATTTATTCACAGACGCGTCAAGTCTAGGAGTAGCAGGAGTTCTTAAACAACCAGATGAACAAGGCATTTTACACCCCATAGGTTACTTTTCAAGAAAACTTCACCCATATGAACAGAATTATACTGCCTCAGAAATTGAAACATTAGCTATTATTAATTCAGTACAAAGATTTCACACATATCTACACAACATACATTTTACATTACACACTGATCACTTACCTTTAAAATGGATCAAAAATGTAAAAAACCCACAAGGTAGATTATTTAGATGGTCCTTAATCCTATCTCAATATAGCTTTGACATAAAACATATTAAAGGATTAAATAATATAGAAGCAGACATGCTGTCAAGAGCACCTGTCTCATTTTACCTAACATACAAGGTATGTCCCATAAGTTCCCGGACTGGGTCCATAAAAAAATAAATAAATGAAAAATGTAAATGAATTTGACTGTTTATTATAGAACAAATATCTGGCTACACGGTGGTACCAATATCGAGGCGGTACGTGCACGCACCCCAAAGTTATTCTAATTTATTTAAAGGTTACACATAGCGCTGCGGCGATTTTACGATGGAACGAAAATTGAAGCAGAGGATTTGCATAGAATTTTGTGTGAAACTTCAAATATCAGCAACCGAAACTTTTTAAATGCTTAATAAAGCATTCCCCAAAGAGAACAATTGTTTTTGAATGGCATTCTAGATTTAAAGCTGGCAGAATTTCCATTGAAGATGATCTTCGTCAAGGACGCCCAAAAATCCAAAGGACTGATGAAAATGTGCAAAAAATCACCGATTTGATAAAAGAAAATCCTCGAACCACTTTCCTGGAGCTAGAGCAAGACACAGGCATCTCTAAAACAACGATTGGAAGGATCGTAACCAAATCAAAAAGACTCCTGCAAAATTCATCCCAAGATTCCTCACTAATGAGCAAAAACTGTGTCGGCTTGCAACCTGTGAGGACATGATGGAAATGACAAGAACGGATCCGGAATGGAAAGACAAGATAATCACAGGCTACGAGACATGGGTCTATGGCTATGATCCTGAAACCAAGCATCAATCTGCCGAGTGGAGATGTCAGGGTGAGCTTAGACCCAAAAAATCCAGATTATTGAAATCCAGAAACAAGGTGTTGCTGGTCGCTTTTTTGGATAAAAAGGGCATTTTTCATCACGAGTATCTTCCTGCAGGCCAAACAGTTATCAAGGATATGTATTTGGGCATTCTTCGCCGTCTAAGGGAAGCGATTCGAAAAAAAAGGCCAGAAAATGGACTAATGGTGGCTGGATCCTACACCATGACAATGCTCGCCCTCACACAGCGCACTTGATGACTAGCTTTTTGGCGAAAAACGGGACACAAATCCTACTTCAACCACCCTATTTCCCAGACATCGCACCAAATGACTTTTTCCTGTTCCCCAAACTTAAAGCAGTTCTAAAAGGAAGACATTTTGACACCAGGGATGACATAATAGAAAAATCGCCGTTAGCATTGAAGAGCATTCCAAAAGAGGCTTATAAAAACTGTTTCGACAATTGGGAGAAACGATGGCGCTGGTGCGTTGAAGCAAGGGGGGATTACTTTGAAAAGTTTTAATGAAAAAAATTTAAAAAAATCTTACCTTTTTTTTTTATGGACCCAGTCCGGGAACTTATGGGATATACCTTGTATAATGAGTTAAAAGAACACCAATCAACTGAACAAATTAGTAGTGCTAAAATTAAAATTCAAAATGGACTCTACATTATAAATAGAAAGGGTTTTAAAAGAGCTTATGTACCACAAACACTAAGACACAAATTATTAAGCAAAGTACATACAAAGCATGGACATATTGGAACAACTCAAATGACTAAAATAATTTCTCCACACTATTATTGGTCACATATGACTAGGGATATTGCTAATTACACCAAACATTGTGAAACTTGCCAGTTTAACAAGTCTAGGGATAACAGAATTGTTTATGGACCACTACAACAGATGCCAATAGCTACACACCCAAATCACATTTTTTCTCTAGATACATTGGGCGGGTTACATAATTATGGGACAACAAGACACAGTATCCATATGATAGTAGATCACCATAGTAGATTCCTTTGGGCTTTTCCAACAAAATCTGTATCAACTGATTCTTATATGACTTGTTTGAGAAATTTATTCCAATTTAATAAACCAGAAATATTAAAAACTGATAGAAATGCAGCTTTTCTTTGCAGAAAATTTAAACACTTTTTAGAAAGAAATAATGTTAAGCATCTACTCACCAGTTCCCATCATCCAGAAACAAATGCAAAAGTAGAAAGACTAAATTCCACTATCATTAATAGGTTAAGATGTGAATATAATGCTAATTTAAAGATTCCTTGGACAAAATATATTCCTAAAATTACTGAAAGCTATAATGAAACAGTACATACCACAACAGGCTTTACTCCTAAATTCTTATACTATGGAATACAACCACAGTATATAGAACATGACACAGTAACACATACACCAATTGAAAAAGCAAGAAAATTAGCCATTGAAAGAACCATAAAATCCCATGAACACAGCAAACAACTTTATGATATTAAACACCCAGAACCCATTTTTGAAGAAGGAGATCAGGTATTAGTAAAAACTTTTATTTATCCAAACACTGGTAAATTAACACAAAGATATATAGGCCCATTTTCTATTTTAAAACAACTTTCTCCAGTCACATATGAAATTAATAAACCCAATTCACCCCAAAGAAAACAAACAGAAATTATACACTCAAATAAGCTTAAATTATTTTATCCAGAAACAGATTTTTTACTTCACTATAGCACTAACATAGAAAATGACTTTATAGTAAACCAAAATTCTAACACAAAGTTAATAGATATTGATGATAAACCATGTTTTTTACAGGAAGGCCATATTTTGGACATGGACAATGAAGAACAAATATCAGCACCAATTCTTAAGCCTTCACAAATAACTTAATGTCACTCCATACATCTATTAGCGTTTTCATTACTCAACCATGTAAAAATAACATTTTCTACTGCTTTTGATACTTTGAAGTGTAACTACTATAATGTCATAATTACTCAAATTTTAAATACCTTTTTTGCTTCATATCCATATTTCATTTGACTTGGCCATTAATACTTCTTATATAAACTTTTATTATAATTTCATAATTGTATAAATTATTTGTAAACAAACTTTCTTTTGTTTATTTTGAAAAAATGTGCGTATTGATTTTTATTGTTTCATTTTAATTATTTCTAAAGATTTATTGATTTCGTTTAATTAATTATTTTTAATTACCAATTTTATTTTAAAATTTTAACTTTTTATAATCTTTTCACAGGGGGGAAATATTATATAATCTAAAAATATTATATAATCTAAAAACCTCAAATATTTCTATATTTTAAAAAATATATATTTTATTTTATTCATTGATATTTTTATTTTTGTTATCATCGTTTTTAGAAAGACTTTTAGTTTAGTTTTTTAGTTTTAGTTGTATAATTTTGTTGTAAATATGCGTAGTTAACCAATCAATCCTTTCAAATCACTAATATAGGATTAAATTATAAATTCTATATAATGTGAAACTAACAAATGTATAATCTTTCCTCAAGTAATTGAAAATAAAAGCTACTTGACGGTAAATATTTATCTTTTTTTATCACGACTGCACCTCAACCCTTTATCTTATCGATCCTTTGTCTTATCAAGCCTAATCTAACAACAACACAAAATATTCATAACATATATATACGAGGTGTGTTCAAAAGGTATCGCGAATTTTGAATTTTCGCGGGTTACGTATATTCGAATTTCGATCTTTTTGTGGTTTTATGTTGGTACTTATGCCGACAAGCTCGGCCATTTTGAATGTTCACTTAATTGTTGACAGCTGCTTTGCTTGCAGGTGTTTTGGATCGTCTTCGATTTTTACCTATTAAAAAAATGGATCAAAGAACCTGTATCAAATTTTGTGTGAAAAACGAAATTAAGTGCGCGGATGCATTCCGAATGTTGACTGTGGCATACGGAGAAGCTACCTTGGACCGAAGCAACGTTTATCGGTGGTACAAAATGTTCTCAGAATGCCGAGAAGATGTGAACGACGAAGAGCGTGCCGGACGCCCGAGCACTTCAACAACAGACGAAAAAATTAATGAAGTGGAGAAAATGATATTGGCCAATCGTCGAATCACTGTTAGAGAAGTTGCTGAGGACCTAAACATATCGATTGGCTCGTGCTATTAGATTTTTATCAATGATTTGGGCATGAGATTCCATGAGACACCAACCAAGGTAAATTCGTACCAAAATTGCTCAATTGCGACCAAAAACAGCATCGCATGAACATTGCTAATGAGATATTGGACTCTGTCCGTGACGACCCAAATTTGCTCCAGAGGGTCATAACTGGTGACGAAGCGTGGGTTTATGGTTATGACATGGAAACCAAAGCTCAATCATCTCAATGGAAGCTGCCGCACGAACCAAGACCGAAAAGAGCGCGCCAAGTTCGGTCGAATGTGAAAGTTTTGCTGACAGTTTTCTTCGATTGCAGAGGCGTGGTGCATCATGAGTTCTTGCCACAGGGTAGAACGGTCAATAAGGAATATTACCTGCAAGTTATGCGCAATTTGCGCGAAGCAATCCGCCAGAAACGCCCGGATTTGTGGAAGAACAAAAATTGGCTTTTGCACCACGATAACGCCCCTGCTCACACATCGTTGCTTGTGCGCGACTTTTTGGCCAAAAACAACACACTAATGATGCCGCAGCCACCGTATTCCCCAGATCTGGCCCCCTGTTACTTTTTCTTGTTCCCTAAACTGAAGAGGCCCATGAAAGGACGACGTTACGCTACGCTTGACGAGATAAAGACGGCATCGAAGGAGGCGCTGAAAAAGATTTTAAAAAATGATTTTTTGAAGTGCTTCGAAGATCGGAAAAACCGTTGGCACAAGTGTATAATATCTCATGGGGATTACTTTGAAGTGGACAAAATAGGTATTCATGAATAAATAAATAATTTTTGAAAAAACACAAAAGTCGCGATACTTTTTGAGCACACCTCGTATATATATTTGATAGTAAAAAGGCATATATTGGATTGAATAAAATCTATGCCTTTTTACTATCAAATGATTTAAGTATGGATTGCTCTATTTTCAGAACAATATATATATATATATTCACCCCACCTAACTAATGGCTTAATCATTAGAAATCATGTAATATAGTGTAGATTAAGAGGAAACTCCGAACGCTTACCTTTTTTATTTGCTGAATGAAATAAAATTTTAAAAAATAATGAAAATCGAATTCAATTCTTCTCGGGTCAACGTTTTACATTTGTATTCATATCTATTACGATTACAATATTTTACTGTGGATTAATTTCTAACTGTAAGCAACAATTCAGGGTTGTATTATAGTTATTAGCCTATATATTCTTACCATTTTAAATCCTATACTACCAACAAAATTTCTCCCTTTTTTAGCTCCTCATAAAACACTTTAACAGATTCCTGAATATTATAAATATTATGTATCTAGAAAAAAATCAAAATTTTAGTATAAATTCAATGCTATTGAAAGCATTTTAATGAAAACATTTTTTTTAATCCGGTGAAAATTTAAAGTTTTTTAATACCAGGTGAGAATATAATCTATTGAAATTTAAGCGTGCTGGGACAAAAGGATAGCTTTTACAGGGTCGATTAGACAGGCAGGGAGAAATCTGAAGCTCAGCATAGCGCAGTAAAGGTTTGCTCATTATTTTATCACGCTGGTTTTTATAATGAAGATTTTGGCATTGGTGTGGCGGATCCCCATCAAACATCAAAAGCGCCGATACTATTTTCTTTAGATGTTGTACTAGATTCGAAAAATCACGTGAGAACGCCTTTGCAACCTCAAAACAATTTTTAACGCCTTGCGAAATGCTTTATTTTTATTTACTTCTCCTGACGAAAACAAAAGATTTTTGTCGAAAACGTTGAGAAAATAAAAAAAAAACTCTAACTGGCCGAAGTGTTTATTTTTCATAGAAATAGGAATGTCGGCCAGGCAGCCTCTATCTTTACGATACATTTAAATACATTATTTTTATAATTACAATACATTATTTTTGTTAGTGAACCAATCTCTCACGCCTTCTCATTAGACGAATGTGACCATATCTGTATATAAGAGAAAACTAAGGGAATGCGAGGGGGCCCAGAGCGTGGAGTATTGGTGTGGAGACAAAGTGTTTTTCTACGTGGTTTTTCCGTGTCTGGGGGATCTCTTCGCATCCCGGTGTGACCCGAATCCGATCCCTACCAACGCTACAATAAAGATAAGTACTGTTTTGTTTTTATTTTTACCAATCGCGCTTTTTATTTACTTACTCCTTGTTGTTGGTGTTGTACTCTTTAGTGTACGATTTTCTGTGTATTAAGTTACATTTACTTTAGGCCCTAGTATATTACTTTTGTGTGATAACCCGTAAAAGTATATTTTGTCATTTGTATTGGGCTGAATTTCTTATAAACCCTGCCTTCGCTATTTAAAACAGTATATTCGTTTTTGGATAGATGACCCATATGCCCTCCCTCATTAGATTTTTATTCATTTCAGAATAAGAGGGTTGTAGAAATGTTTTAATTATATAATTTAAAAAAAGAGAAAAGTAGCGTAATAAAAATGTATCTGTATGTATATTAAAAACAAAAATGTCATATCTTGACCTCTCACATGAATATTATAGATGGCAGGGCGCCATCTAGTGGAACAAAAATCAAATAAACGTTGATTTAACTTGTTACGATAATTATCCAACCCAATTTCTTGATAAATCAACCAAAGTCAACCACGTACGTATATACCATGGTATACTTTTATAATTTTCATCGATAGAGTGGGCACTAAGTTTATAATGATATTTTAAAAGTTAAATTTTGCCCCCTCCCCAGGTATTTATAACTAGATTCATACAGCTGTACAATACTATGACCATTTTGTTATACTTTGCCTCAATTCCCATTCTTATTGATTCAGAAATTGAGTTGAAATATATAAATTTTCTATTTTTTTCGTGTAAATATTCTAGTGTTAAAAATATCTTATTTTGAAAATATAAAATATTTCATATGCAATTAGCCTTTTCTATATGAATAGAGGAAGAGAGAACTGGATAACTTTCTAGACTTTTGACTTTAGACTCTCGTCTTTCTATGATGTTTTAATTTAATTTTTTTTTCATACCGAGGACAAAATAATTTTTTGAAACGTCTAAAACATATAAACAATTTTGACTAAAGTGTCTCTTGTTTCAAAGATCCTTTGTTTTTGCAGGGGGGTTCAAAACCTTAATAAATTGAAAACCTACGTATATTTAACATTCTTTCAGAAAACATTGAATAATGTGAATTAATTTACTCACATTTATTCAATAAAAGCATAGAAAAGTGATAACAAATGCCTAGCCTAGCTGTTTGAATATTAAATATCAGAACCTTTCTCGCAGTATAAAGATTTCCATATTCTTAAAAAAATAACTCGCATATTTGGGTTTGAAAGAGAATTTGTAGAAAAGATGATTAACATATGCTATCTATAAAGAATGCATTTTCACATTTAGGGAAAATATTTTATATAAAGATATCTATTTCGAAACGGGCATTATCAACAGCGCAAACTTAATCGAGTAAAATGTCAACCACAGAGAATCGCCAGATGATATCTCCAATATAAATTCCTGTATTATACTTGGCGAACTTTTAGAAACAACTTCTTTCTTCAGAGATGAGAAATGAAGACACACACACAGGATAAAACGCGTTCAATTATTCCAAATTAAGATTCCTGTTAATTACTAAGTAAAATGTAAACGATGTTGGAGTCATAGGCATTATAAATCTATTTTCTATTTTAGTTTTAACATTTATAGCTTCAATTTCAGTTTACTTCAGCTTGAATCTTGATATCTTGTGTTGTCTTAATATTTGGCAGGAAAGCGCACCAAGTTTAATAAAATAACAATTCAATTATGTCATTGGGGTGGATATTGCCTTCCAATTAGTGGAAAATGTGAAGAATTAAAGGTAAAACTGCTAAATGTACCGTGATTTTTAGAAGAGCGAGAAAGAGAACCGGAAATATCAATAACAACTTAAACAAAAAATTAGAGAAAGATTTTAATATTTCAAACTATGTTGAAGATTTCTATATACATGTATTTAAATGGCGTATTCATATTAGTATAATACCACTAATTTGACAAAGATAAATAATGAAACTTTACCATTAATAGATTAGCCTATTCAGATAAAAGGACAAGAACTTCTGCCATGTTGCTGCGACAACATAGTCAAGCCGGTCCTGAAGCTCAGGTAGACGATAGCAGCTTTTCCGGGAAATCCTTTTCTCCTCGACGACTCCACCGCAGATCCGTGTCTTGCTCGGCAGTTAATCAAAACGCGGCCAAACAATTAGCAGGCGTCGTTAGCGTCAATTGAGAGAAATGGCTCCGGCATCGCTGATTGGGACAAAGTGCTTCGGCATTGATTGTGGCCACCGAGAAATAATTACTTCCCGCGACCTGTATTACTTCACTTATTGACACAAACACGAGTTTGGTGGGGGAGAAAAAAACCTTCTTGCTCTAAAACTACAATAAGATCTTTAATACAATTGCTTTCATCTTAAGCGTGCCTTGATTAATAAATTTCCAAATGCACGATAGATATCACCTTTATATGTTATATATATATATAATTCGTGGATGGCTTTTTTTGATTTATCAAGAAATTGGGTTGGCCAAATATCACGGAGCAAGTTAAATAAACGTTTAGTTTATTTTTGCTCCACTAGATGGCGCTCTGCCATCTAAAATGCACATGTGCTCGTGGTCAGGAAATGCCTGCTTTATTTTTAATATATATATATACACAAATTTATATTCAATAAATCTTTAGCAATACTGAATAGTTCAATGCAGGAGGTTATTTGCCATTCTCTAGTAGCTTTCTGCTCAGCATTAGATATGTACCACTCATTGGACGAAAGTACAATCACTATTATCAAAGGGAATTACAACAAGATATCTGTATCAGAAAGGTAAAGGGTTGAGATAATTTCGCTCTGGTTATATATCGTATATTTGAAAAGGTTGAACCAATCCATGTATATATGAGATACATTAATTATAAAACGTTATTATAGCTCTTGAAATTCAATATCAAAATTTTAATTAAACCTTTCACAATATTTCAACACAGCTATTTATCCGTTTTTTAACGAATGTTTTTACAGATACACTATCCACCAGAACTCAAGAGAATCAGGCATTTTTATTAAGACATATTGAATTGAATAGACTATATTCGCATACATTTTTCATTCTAGAGGCCTTACATTGTGTTGTATTGAATTATAATCTGTGTTTGTATATTCAATGTGGAGGTTTTAGTTGCAGGCATTGTTGTAGAATATCGATATTTCTATTGATGCTGTTATTTATTTTCGTTGGATTGCCAGCATTCAAAACAGAGTCCTGCCTATTTGTCCTAGGCGTTACTGTAATTGATTTTTGCATTATTAAAATCCGGAATGTGGTCCTTTTCAATTGCATGATCAACTAAGAGTGCTAAAAACTGCAATGGTTTATGCAATATTTGTATGTAATACAATATATGAGATTATTTTTGTTTAAGTATAGGCCTTGAGAGGGACTCTCTTTGGAGTTCCTGTTGGAGTTCCTGAGAAACAGAGCTGGAGCGTTTGCGTTGTTCAAATTTTGGAAGACGGCTGAAGAGAAGGGAAAGCTATATACATAATCTAATTGATGTAAATAATTATATGTAAATAATCTTTGTCAGGATTAGAATGACGAATCCTGTATGGGACTTTGATTCCAGTAAAAAGCTTGTTGCTTCTGTTGTATATAGTCACAGTGTAGAAAATACTATACTATACCTACTACATATAGGTTTCTCTCTGTATTCTTAGTTCTCTTCCCTTCAATTACTCTGTAAACTGGCGAATCCTTTATAGCACGAGAGGTACTCAATAAAGGCTTTTGTTGTTGTTATTTGTTGTATTTTTGTTTAAGTGTATGGAATTATTATGTGTACTCGGGTCGCTTATGTATATAATTCTCAGATTGGTATATCTATTACAAAATGTTATCCATTCCTCACAAAAGCCAAATTCAATTACTAATAAGGAACACACGCACCCACATCAAATTGTATCACCGATAAAGGTGATAATTATTAACGTTGTTGAACATCAGGTCACGTACCACTTAGTTTTAAGCTTGAAAGACCAGCCACCGCCTCGTCCTGTAAGCGCTCTAGTCGAGGTTTCCGCCATCCGAATTTACGAGGACACGTAAAATAATGTCATAATGCTACATTTAACATCAGTAGAAAGCCAAAATATATCTGCATTGTATAATACCCTCAATGGTCACGCGTATTAAGAGCGGCATGAATACCAGTGATCCAGGCTAAAATGAACATATACGAGCCAACAGACAAGGAAGTTGATTTTAACGAGCGCCAAACAGAGCACATATGTTAGAAGAAATAGAGAACGGCTTGTGCCGTCCATTAGTTTGCATCTACCATTTACAAAAGGTTGCATGATGTCGGGTTGCAGTCAAGACACCCAACAACGCAGTTACTCTCACCACTAGGGCTGCGTATTTGTCATCGTATGGTAATCATTAGCAACTGTAATAAGTAGTTGGTTGCTACCATGGTTCTAATGAGGAGTGATTACAACCGCGGAAGAGTATAGCGATACTCAAGAAACATGCCTGAGTCCTTTTTGTTATGTGATTAAAATTAGAAGGATGAATCAGTAACCAATTTAACTTTGCCTATTATTTATTATAAATATCAATTATACAAAAAAAAATCTTGCTATATGTTTTACGTGAAAACAACAAAAACAATAATTATTATATACATAAAAGTTACTTTTCAAACACGAGCTCATCTATAGCCATTGTTACTCTGTGTAATATTCCAACCATTTTTACCGAGCGTCACATAGCGCATACCGGACAATTTGGCTTGGAGTGGCATAGTCTTATATCCGCTTACATGATAAGGCACAATTTGGATTATAGATTATAAACACAAGGTGATAAGACCAAATCCAAATAAATAGATAATGTGTGACGTTTCGGTAACAACGCTATTACCGAAAGGTCACATACTACATATTTATTTGGACATTAGAAGTTCGTTTTATGTATAAAAGAAACATTCGCGCTTTTAAATCCTTTTATTTTATATGTATAGATGGCGCGTTATTGCTTTGTGTTAATTTATTCCTAACTGGCCTTGTCTTTATAGTTTGCTGAAGAGCATTGCTCGAAGCAAATATTTGAATGTAATTCTACTGTCCTATAAGCTTATGTCCATAGTTTACTTGAAAACCATTTCTAAGATTCCATCCTTCAGTGTAGCATATAAAAGCAGAATGATCCAATACAGTATTAGAGCTCTGAGAAGCGGTCTGGTGGATTAAATTGGCGAAACCGCTGGGAGGGTTAACCACTGATGAGCCAAGCCCTCCCAATATATTTTTCATCGCAGTAAGGACATTAGAAGTTCGTTTTATGTATAAAAGAAACATTCGCGCTTTTAAATCCTCTTATTACCTTGTGTTTATATGAGCTGACACTTGTTAGCTTATTTAGTGTACCCTGTACTAGGTAGTTAATATAAATTGTGATTAGATCACTGGCCAAGCCGCTCCTGCAGCGCAACAAGAGGTTATATCATCACATAAGAGCTTAAATGAATTCACTCTCCCAACCAGGCCAGCAGCTTCTGTCTCCTTATAAAAAAACGACCGGTGACACAAGGAATTTTTACTTATTTAAGTTTTATCCATTAGTGTATATATATAATGGGAGAAACTGATCTTCGTGAGGCATTCATTGAGGCATCAAAACAAAATACGCTTTCAAAGAATAAAAGGCGGTTTTCCCCGCTCATATTCTAAATAAATGTTTTTGTAAATCAATGAATTTTTGTAATTTTATTTTCTTTTTTGAATTTATGTGTATTCTTTTTACTCAACATATGAATACAAATCTGAACACTTTCACATTAATAATCTTTAACCTATCTTTTTTTGAATCACAATGTACATCCTTTGTTTGTTCAATATATGAAATCAACAAAGTGGTTGGATAATTGAGCAAAGTTTAAAATTATAAGTTTTTCACTATATATAAATGGCAATTATAATATTTGTCCATTATGTTAATTTCACATTTTCTACCCGAGTTAAAAGAAGACCATTACCCCATTGCACTAAATTAGAGGCAAACTTGTGAAAGTTGGCGAAGAGTGTTCATAAAATATTCACAATCCTCAAAATAAAAAGTAGCATTTCCCCAATTAGTTCCTTCCTATTTTGTTTTATTTAAAGCAACTTTGTTTAGTGTCCAAAATAAGTTGGGATCCCCCTTCTAACGAACACTCCAGGATTGTCGTCCTTTCTTTGTCCCTAATTGAACACGCACATACAATTGAAATAATTCTGAATTTTGACACTTTAGGCTTAAATATCGTTATATTTAGGACCCCATGTGTGTGTGTCATAAAATATAAGAAAATAGCGGATGTACCCGGCTTCGCCCGGGTTTTACCCGAGTAAAGGTTTGTCTAACGAACATTTGTTAAAACAATTCTCTATAAACTTATAAAAAAAATAATAGATATATTTTGATAATTTAAAACTCGTAAATTTGAATCTCTCGATAAAGTGAACATTTTTTCCCGGTCCCTGTGTGCCGTGTCATCCTGAATTTTGTCTTTCCTAATTTTCTACATTACAAAATCATCGTTTTATCTAGTGAACATTTTTTCCCGGTCCCTTGAAGTTGAATAAAATCAATATTAATTGGTTCCCTCGGTAATTGGAAGTTAAAGGAATAGTATCTTTGCCTTGGAATTGTTTCATTATTCTTGTCTCAAATAAATTGCCGTGTCATCCTGAGATAATCTTACTTTTGATAAATAATCTTTAAGATATTAAACTTAGTGATAATAAAACTTATAGATAAAAAAAAACTTGTTATCATCGTCGCAATGGGGGCGCTGCTTGCGAGTTAAATCTACAAATCTGCAAATAACTCTAAGGATGTTCAAGATATTCAAGAAATTATTTTCGAAAACCTTCCCGGGGATATACCTAATAATATCCCCAAATTTCGCGGCGATTGGATGTATGGTTTTGAATCTATAGAATATAGACAGACAGACAGACATTCATTTTTATATATATATAGACTAGTTATATAAACTGAAACACAAGGGGGAGTCCTAAATCATTTAAGTATAATGCATTACGATCAAATTTTATGTAAATTTATTAATTTTCTTTTCGAATTTAGCGTCCCCCCGCACATACGCACACTACATCTATACACATTTCCCTTCTTTCAGAAAGTGCATACAGATAAATATATTAAAAATAAAGAAAGCTTATCCTCTCCAGGAGCACAATGCATTTTAGATGGCAGAGTGTCATCTAGTGAAACAGAAATCAACTAAACGTTGAGTTAACCTGTTCCCTGATATTTGGCCAACCCAAAAGACACATGTGCTCCTGGTCAGGATAGGCTTTCTTTATTTTTAATATCAACACCTGACCCACTCATTTTTAAATTGTTTTTTTTTTTTAGAAAAATATATTATACGTCCCTTCAAGTAGTTATTGCACCACTTTCTTTTTTATTCAACATTGCTCTGAACTTCAGACCTTCTAAATATACAAATGTCGATCAATAAAGTGAGTTGAATTTAGCTGTAAAAACGATTAGAGAGAGAGATTTCTTGATATTTATTCAATATAAATTCCCTGCTTCTCAGCGTACATATTTTACATCTATTCACAAGTTGAAAAATACAATCCTTAGTGACCTTGTTCTCCAACCGGCGGAATTTTAGCATCAAGCAACTCGTTATTCAAATCCTCTCGTTAACTTGACATACCCGTTAACTCTCATTCCAGATATCCCAATACAATAATCTGAAGGTGTAAGGTGTAAGCGATATAGAAAGAATGTTCTAGTTCTTCAAATCCTAAATCTTTAAAGATATCCTTCGTTATATTCGCCGTATAGAGCCGGGCATTGTCATGCTGAAAACAACAAAGTTGATTCATTTTTATGAAATTTCCAGGCGAATATATTGAACTTAAGAATAATCCTAAGAATTTTGTGTGTATCGCACCCGCAGTACATTTTACCGACCATTCTTTCTCTATTACCCAAATATTCTAGTAAAAGAGATTCTGATTCCTCCCCGAAAATTGTCAGAAATTTCTTTCACGAAGATCGTTTAGTATCCCGGAATTTTTTATTCATTTGAATCTATTTATTCTCATCCACTACATCTGTGGGGATTCTATTGGGAAATCTATAATCATATTTCGAATATCTGTATAAGTCAATCTTTACTTTTTGAAAGGTTTTTTTTTTTATAATTTGTTAGATAATTAGGTACCCAATGTTTATAATTTTTCTTCTATTTATTTAAATGATTCTGTGACATTTTTATGTACAAATAATAGCTAATATTTTAAGTTGTTCACAATAATTAAAAAAGGTTATCACAGTCAACTAAAATAAGGTTTTAATCTCTGTAATCATCGTTTGGTGTACATAATGATTTCAATTGATCAAGATTTAACGATCGGGATTTTTGTCTATTTAAAAATATTGAACCCTTTTATAAATTTTGTGGGATAAAAACATTTTTTAACGTTGAATCTTTCGATTCTAACATCAATATCTTAGATATATATAAATCTTTTAGTCCCAGAGGTTTATTGAGAAATCAAGAAATGGGTATTTTTGAGGCCACACTTGCGTTATACGTTTAATACATGAAAAAATATAAATAAAAATAAAAAAGGTCAGGTTTTTCATCAGATTTCACTATTGTCTTTGAAAAAGTTTATCTTTTATGTCTCTCTATTAATTCTTCGCGCCTGTTTATTGCTAAGAAATGTTTCCATAGTTTAGGTAGCGTGGGTTAATAAAATAGTATTAGAGTCTTACGCATTAGTACCAATCATATTTGCATACCCTACATTAAAAGATACTGAATCACTTATAAGGGTGATAAGGAAGAGCCGAATTTTTCTTCCACGAGCTCCTAGAAAGATCTGGCCGTTACGCTAGCGTTATTTTCAATTCAAACAACCCAATTTTAATATTTTTAAAACCATTTTATAATTTGATCTCGGAATAAACATTTAACTTCATAAATATCGCTCATTATACCGAATATTTGAGCAGGTTTACTTTCACAGCGCTATGAAATCTGATGACAGATCGCATCTCTACTTAGAGCAATATTTTCAAGGCGACGTTATTTTGTGAACAAATGATGACAAATTTTGAATTATTGTTTAGATGTTTTGCAAGTAAGTTAACGAAGGTTTTTTTATATATATTCTTTTATTTATTTATATAATCAGTAGTATCTAAAATAAATGTAAAAACACAAAAAGCAACGAACATTACAATATTATTTTCATTTGACACAGTCCTCTACGTGGCGGGCGAGAGAAGCAGCACAAGTAAGGAACTGCCCTGTAGCCCCGAGTCGCTACGGTAACCGCCGTGAACAGGGAACTCTGAACGAGGTAATGACACCCCCCATTCCATGGAGGGACAAGACACCACCACCATTTGACACAGTCTCTTTTATAAATATTGTCACGGTAGTCAGGGCTAGGAGTCGATCAAATTAGAATTGAATGAATTAAATTGAATTAAAATAGAATGTTTATTCTCTCTCTCATTTTTTTCAAGGTAAAATAGAAAAGGTTATAAGGAATTAAAATTATAAAATACTTTTATTACCCATCGTTTCCTCAAATCTACCTGCAACAAATATTATATATGAATGTAATAATCAGCAGTGAGGCCAATTCGATTCCTTCATAGATTAAGTTATATTTATTCAGTGAAATTTTTTGTCATTTTTAATTAAACCTCTTCACCTTTATAATGTATTCATTATTTTTAGAGACCGAAATATAATACTTAGAAGTGAAGTAATAATAAAAATTGTGTATTAAATACTAATTTATTTATATTTTTAAAAACGGAGTTAAAATGTTTCCATTTTCCATTAATGATTTGAAAAATAATTAACAAATATTTATATTTTTTAATAAGATATATTTGTGTTTAAATTCCCATAACTTTTTTTATGTGTTCACTCGTTGAGTCCAATACATAGGCCGGCCCTGCTATGTGGGAAATTCAAGAAAATAATATTTAAAAGAGCACTCTCTCTCTTCACAAAACTTTATAACAAGAAACAAGATAAGAAGCAAGAAAAAGTAGCTTGAGCCCAACAAATTCAAAATGACAAATGCTTGCAGGCGGGGAAAGAAAATCATTTCTTGTGCCTCAATTTCAGTAGCCCCGGCTGGGTGTAAGAAAATTAAAAAAAGACGTTGGATGAAAAATCGCATCCATTCCTCACATTTCCAATTACAGCCGAGGGCGACCCTAATGAAGAAAAACTTGGGTGATACAGTATTCATACCAATCGCGCGCCCTGGACCGCCACACGGCCGATTAAATATTTAGCACAAGACTTGTGGCCTTCTCTATTTTTAAACATTCCCAGAGACCCACAACTATTGCAAAGCTTCGTTTAATTTGGCCGGCATTCCATTAACACGTTGACATGGGCTTGCCGGCCGACCGGCCAAACAACACTGAATTAGTTAGATCACATTTAGTTTTATTGCTCCTTTGCTCGCAGGCACCGCGGGACAATATTGTTAAATGGGACACACGGTGTCTCAAGGGAGAATTTTCAGCGTTTTACTTAAATTCCTGACACAAGTTTAGAACATTCTTAAACTCTATCTCTATGCGACCTATTTGCTATATGCTACATGGTTTGTAACCAAGTGACCTAGTGCAACTGGGGAAGTATATATCTTATTATAATATATAATACACAAATATATGTGTGTTATATGCTGAAAGGTTTGAAATAGAATGTTCTGTGATGTAACTGATGGAATTTACATTCAGAGAGCAACATTTATTTCGTATATTCTCATAATTATTCGGAGCGTGTTGTGAATATACTTCAAATATAATTAGGATTGTGTAACATACAATCAAGCGACGTTTACATAACAATGAGGAGACGTGTGAAATAAGGGACAAAGCTATAGCTGTCAACCTGAAACTTTAGACTGTATTCCAAGTCTAGAAAGCGAAGCTTGGAATGCTTGATGGCTTCCCCAATCAGTTCGGAAGGACTCACCAAATTTTGTTTTTCTCTGAGTATGTTATTCCGTTCCTCTTTTCTTGTGAGGTATTACAGAAATATATGAACAAGATGGAAAATGAATTTCGGAAGTTTTTTTTAGTATAACTCTAAGGAATAGTACAAATCCAGAACTCCCATTGAAGCAAGATTGGCTGAAAAAAACATAGAAAATAATATAGTTTATATTTTTTAATATATATATTTTATACTAACCGAATGACCCGGGCAACGCCCAGGTTTTACCCGATTAAATGTTTTTATTCAAATACTATTCGTTACAATTATAAATTGGCGCCGTGGATGTCACTCTTGTGAAACGTCCCGCTCCAAACTTTGTGTCAGAGAGAAGCGATATTTTTATAAAGAGATGATCTGGCTTTGTGTCTTCTGCTCGAATGAATGTTTTTCTGTTATAATTTTGTTCCTGCACACTAAAAATGAACTGGCTTCACCCATGGTCTCTGATTTTTGGAATTTTTCCCGATATAATTTTGTATCTGATAATCAAACATGATACAGCAATATTGTCATCATCATTTTCAGACTAAAAAAATAACTATTTTTGCCCAGAACCTGTCAATATTATTTTTTATTGGCTAAAAATCCGATAAATATATTTTCCAGATTTTTTCTCTATGTCCTGTCAAAACACGTTTTACATGTACATTAGGTCAGCTGATATTACCTCCCATCTTCACCGCTAGAGGCGCTGCTTGCGAGCGAAAAGGCAAATTTGCAACGCAATTTGCAAATAGCTCGAAGAATATTCGGGATAGAGACCTGGAATTTTCACTATAAGTTTTTCCAGATTATACTCTATATACGGTTAAAATTTGAGTCAGATTAGTTACGTATTGTGGACGTGTATAGTCGACATAGATAACCACATACACTGACTTTTATATATATAGGGATATTAAAATTTGAATTTTCGGTTATAAAGCATCAAATTTTCCCGGCCCCTGTACGTGGAGAAAGATGAAGTGTGAACGTTAAAGGAAACTAACCGAACTATCGAATATTTGTTGAATAATCTATTTAATCCGATACACAGCCAAACCTTTCCTAAGCGTTAACCTGTTATATAGGTCACACCCACATGGTCCCCGTCTCATCGCGTGGAGCTCTGTTGATAAAAAAATTGTCAAATTCTGCGGAAATGATATACCCCGCTGTCAAGTTTACCTTGTTTTCATATGTCTTGAAAGTGGCCTTTTAATTTTGAAAAATAAAATAAAATCGAAATATTGCCCTAGGAAAATAATAGTCAAATTAGCATAATCAGGTAACGAAAATATCGAACTACTCAAAAACTTATCATCTTTAAATGCTCGTTTTGACAATTTTTTCTGCCTTCAGTAGAACAGGTTGACGTTGCCTGGCCGGTATTTATAATTATCAGCAAATTGACATCTCGGCTAGATGCTAAACTTTAGTTACCTATCATTTGATTCTCGTCTTGATACATGTTTTTACTCTCAGTAGAACGAATTGACGTTTTTTTTTCCTTGGCATGTATTCATATTTAGTGGCAAATTGACCCCTCGGTAAGAAGTAAACCTTTAGTTACTTATAATTTTATTCTCGCTTTTGAGAGAGAGAGAGAGAGACAATTGACATATTTTTATTGACATCTTGTCAATACATGTAAAGTGCACAGTCCGCACTAATTATGAGAAAATGAGAAATTTATAATGAGGATGATTGGTATAATAAAAAATGATTTTAAAAATGATTAAAAAATACAACTATGTACATGGCGCCTCTGCCACCGCTGCAGAGCCTGATGGAAGATCGCCAATGGGTTCTCAGCGATACCACGCATCTCGCGATCTACGAAGAAGACGTAGATGGCATGCTTTGCCGCTGAGGAGATGGTGATGGCGTGGTTCTCGAGGTTCACCGCGAAGATCCAGGATTGCAGGGAGAGAGAGAGAGAGAGAGAGAGAAATTAAATATTATTTTCATCAGAGGAATCCCACTGATGGTCGTCTGGTATGATGTTACATTCCACCCTTAAGTCGGACAGCGTTTCGCGTAGATCGGGCTTCTCCCCGACATGTGCTATTGCCATATCGATTAATAGATTCACAGCAGTCCTCTGAAAGAGAGAGAGACAAATAATTTCACCTTCAGTAGAACAGAATGACATGAATAGATTTATATTTATCAGCAAATTGACACCTTGGTCAGAAGCAAATCTTTAGTTTACCAACGTTTTAGTGAATATAACGTATACACTTATGAGAATTGAAGAATAAATAAACGCCCCACATCAAACAGCACCTCAATAAGAATATGTTTGATCCCTATTAGCATTTACTTTCAACCCAAACGGACAAGGTATATAGTATCCACCGAAACGTCGATGAAAATATTTTATTCTGCTCGAGGTGTAAAATTCATATTGAATTCCATAGAATCGGTTGGAAGATGATTCTGTATTAGGCGAAAATTTTACAATTCTAACCTGGTTCATCATCAGGACGGACTTCTCTCAATATACAAATATATATATTACTTATTTATAAACAATGTAAACCTGATCCTAACGCTCTTACACTACACTGCACAATATTTGGAAACATATTCATCTCCTATAAACTACCCTGTTTTCCATTATTACTACTTTTTATTTATAAATAATCGGCTGAGTTTTTCTAATAAATGCAGATATATGATACTCTTATTTTTGAAGAAAAGCAGCACAAAATATTTATGGATGAGCAGTTTCTAAATATTTGGAAGCAGCAGAAACGACTTGCTTTGTTAGCAAATTGTTGATCTAAAGAAAAAGAACACAGGGGTGATGGGGTCGTGTGTGTTGTTGGTGGGATCACCTGCGCGCATCATGGGGGAGGGTGCCGCTCACACTACAAGCAGATTGATTACGTAATTGATTTAAGCTCTCCCCAGAAAATCGGATTAAAGTTGCAAATGGAAGCTGTACTATGCCCGAGGGATAGACGCGCACTTGGCTGCTGCTGCTGCCCATGATTAGATTGGCGGCGCATTGATCTCAGGGCAGAGATTTCCACAATTCCACTGTACCTTGCCCCCTCTATTGCTTGAAAATTTCGATGGATTTTTATACATTCCCAAAGTTTGCCCCCTTCATGTCTCAAACCTTCCTTTTTTGGGGGATTTCTGAAACATTACAAACGTTGCCTCTTCAATGTCTCTAACATTCCTCCCATGTGTTGCTGATACATTCTCAACGTTGACCGTTCTGTGTTTCAAGTCTTCACCTCTTTTGTATTTCTGATACATCGTTGTCTTTGCCTCTTTCTATGTTTCAACCCTTCCGCTCCTATGTATTTCTTATATATTCCCAACGTTGCTCCTTCTATGTCTCAAACCTTCTCTCTTAAGTTTTCCTTATACCTTCCCAACGTTGCTCCTTCTATGTCTCAAACTTGCTCTCTCAGGTGTTCCGCACTGTAGCGCGAGTTGATGTAGTAGAGATTCGAGTATATGGTGATGTGAGTTTGACAGCAATAACATTCCTGTCTTTGTTTCTCGCCTCCTCCCTGATTTCGCAATTATAAATATTCATTGGCAAGTGTGATAGTCGAAGATACATGAGGTTTAACGCGATTGGTTCCATCCATGAGGGCTTTAACCGAGCTGAACGCGATTATACTCACAATCTTCTCGGGAATGTTTAGCTTCCCGAGCACATACACCTGTCTTCCTTGACAGCAAAAATGACGAGGACCTAGAGCTGCTGAATACGTTTGTTTGGAGTATGAGATATATGGAAGTAGAGATGAACGCTGTCTGTAGGCAACTGTTAGGGGCATCGAGAACGGAAATTTTAAACGGGCAAAGGAACCGTTGCCGTGAACATTAGCACTGAGCGAGGCCGTGATCTCTGACGCCAGATCATTTACCGATTACTGGTGTTTAAACTAAGCAGAGGTCGACAATGTTGCCCAGGATCATGAAGGTCATCTCCTGAATAAATGAGACGCCAAATCCTTCTTTTTTCGAGAAGAAGGCCTCCTCTGCGCTATCAAACAAAGGAAATGAGTGTGTGATCTGCGCAATTAACGCTGTAGTGGAAAAAAACACCTAATAAAAAATCAGAAAATAGACCCACACACACAAAATGGTTTGTAATGAAGTCAAATGAAGACGATAACGGCTTTGTTCAGCTTCTATAAGCATAAAAAAATCAATTAGATATATTAATCATCGTGTCATCTGTGCGTCATGTTTAAAACTATTCTATCGGTGATTTTTATTTATAAAGAAAGCAACTTTCGACTAGCCATTCTGGGACTAAAAATGTTGGGAGGAACTAGCTCATGAGTAGCGAGCCCTCCCAGCGTTAATGGAAAATTAAACTTGCGAAACTGATAGAATAGTTCACCACTGATGAGCCTGGTCCTCCTAATATATATATATATTTTTTGTAGAAAGTATTTTTTTAAATTAGAAAGTTGTTTCATTTATTTTTTAAAATTCCGCGTTAAAAATAGTTTCTAACATCAAAAGTGATAACGGCGTTTTTCCTCCAGGCTGTTGCTTACTTCGAGAAACACTATTAAAAAGAAGATCAAAGTTTAATCTTCAGCAAAGGCCTTAAGAATTCCTCTCTCTCTTTCTCTCTCTCTTTCTATATATATATATATATATATAGGATTTTTTTTAATTTATACACCTTATCCCAGTACAATGTTACATTTGTACTATTTTTTCACATATATATATATATATATATATAATATTATTATTATTTATTTATTTATTTAGTGTTTAACCTTATATAATCTTATATGAACATTGTAATAAATTAGTGTCAATTTCAATCGCTCTCTCTCTCTCTCTGGAGGATTCATTAGAATGAATGTCTCTAACTCAAGAAATCCAGTCGACGAAGCAATGGTTTGCAAAACGCAACTCGAATTCTTTTGATTATTGTGTTTATGTGGAGAATCATCTGGACTTTTCTCAGCTACAAAACCTCAAAGCACTAGAAAAGTTGTTTTGGGGTTGAAGAAAGCATCCTTCAGTTGCCCAAGATGCTGGCCTGTCAACCATCATACTTACCATACTACTGGTCAACTAAGGCCAAACAATCGAGGAATCCTTAAAGCTTTCTCGTGCTGAAAGAGGAACGAGAGGATAACCATCAGCAACCTACCCTTTTGCATCCAAGTCAGTGACGTCATGGCAGCCCTGCGCCCTTACAATAAGACTCTCGGTGGTTATACTTTAATAGATAGCACTCGAGAGGATTTCATGTTTCTGAAGGAAAGCGCAAAGATCCATCGTGCGTATCTCGAGACTTATCAATACTTATGAAGAGAATAGGCTTACTAAGAAGTTTCAAGCGGAGTGTCGCAAGGTCTTCATAAGGAGTGCTTCTCCTTCCTGTTCTTCGACCCTTACATTATCACAGAATTCCTGTGTTTGTTACCGACTCCCATAGTCTTGATATAAAACGGTCCCATCACAGCTATCAGATACTGTGGAGGAGATTACTGAAGCCATCCGCCGAGTGCCGCTCGTAAGAGCACCTGGATGGGGTGAACTACCCTAAGAATTGATGATACCCCTTAAATATTTATTATTTAGAGAGTTTCAGAAAGTCATGAAACTTCGCAGATCTGAGTAGCCTTGTCTTTTTTCAATGGAGTAAATACCTCCTTCGTCCCCAAACGCACTGTAGTTCGGGCCTCAACAGCTACAAATCCATCTCTCTTCAAAAGATATACCACAGGGTCCTCAGCAGCGTTATTCTAGGACATCTGCGGCCTCATATTTCTCTCCTGATGCCGTAGTGCCAGACCTTCATAATCCTAGGAATGTACTCTTGGAACATAGCTCGCGAGTTGAAGAGGTGTCACGGCTTCAAAGATCAATACATCGCTTGATATCGTCTACGCAGACTTTGAAGTCTACCTTTTACACTTTGGACCGAAGTTTCTTGATCTCACTTCGGATGCAACAGGCGTTCTTCGAGCTGTTATTCGTTCTATACACCCGGTATTATGGATCATGGGGTTCCAGATGTAAATCCTGGCAGGCTTATTAAAAATACACTTTATAACAAAAGATTGACGCATTAAGAAGGAGTTGTCCAATTTATATGAAAATAAGTCCCATCACACCCGTACATCGACAAGTCAGACTACAGTGGTGTCGGAGCTATCAACTTGGTACTGCGCTGACTGGAGACGTATAGTCTTTAGTGACAAGTCCCTTTTTTTACTGTGTCTCGATGACCGTCGCAAATTTTCCTCAATACGTCGAGGGTAACGTGTGGATCCTGGCCTTACATTCAACACTATACAGGCCCACAACAGAGTGCCCTGCACCTTGACAGCACAGCGGTACGTAAATGATATTCAACGGCCTGTTTTGTTGCTGTTCCTCTCACATCACCCCGGGTTACTTTTCAACAAGATAATGCCCGGTATATGTTACTATGGATTGTCTTCAATCTTGCCGAATTTTTCTGTGGCGAGCAAGGTCGCCTGATCTTCTACTCATAGAACACATCTGGGACGTGATGGAAAGAGGATGGAACAATCCCCGAATGTTGACTATTTATCCCGACAGTTGGAGACAATTTGGCAGGATATCCCGCAGCACACCAGCCAGAATCTTTATCAGTCCATGGCACACAGGGTGGCTGACTGCATCCAGGTCAGTGGGGGTCCAACGATATATTGACCATCTCAATTTGTGACGTCACAAACTCTGAAATAAACAATTAATTGTTCTGAAATATCAATTTTCCCTTAAACATTGTCTTCACATACTCTCATTATTGTGTCAATCGAACAACTCCTTCTAGGTGCGTTGATTTTTATTTTGTTATAGAGTAAGGCCATCTCTCGAAACGCATTTTAGTGAGGAAATTTTAGGGCACATTTTCGTGACATAATGCCATAGATCTTTTACCGGTTAGCCATAGCAAACGCATGATGATATTAAAATATTAAATTGAATATATAAGTATAGTTAGTTTCTATTTTTCATTTCCTCTCTTGTAGTTCGAAATATCTAGTTATAATGTGTGGAACATATTTTATTTTCAATATAACCGAATAAATAACAAACAGGGTGTCTATGATCCCATGTTCACATCATAGCAAACCTCGCAGCCGTTTATAACCAATGTTCCTACTATATTTACCATCCTTAATATGTGAAGTCGTTTCAATGTGAGTTTGAAAAGAAGAAAATATCTTAAAATGATCTATAGGATTCTAATCGGAAAAGGTTTCAAGCCATTTTTTTATGTTTTAATATAATGTTAAAGAGTTTTGAACTTTCAACGATTTTTCTACCTCTTTCCGAGCTTTCGATAACTTATTTTAGCACTTCGTATTTGACAGATACGCAGGCACAATAGATTAACAAAACGTTGCTGCTTGTGACAGATGTTTCTTGATAAAAAAACGCGTATACATTATAAGGAGCATCTGAATATAACATAAATTCCAACCTTATTACTATACGTAGTAAACAACGGAATGATATGCACCGTTCTTTGTTTAAAACGGCATGCGTTAATGCCTCATCAAGCCAATAGAACAGAAATGATCTAATATCGTGGTCAGGAGATGCCTTCTTTATTGTTAATATATATATATATATATACTTGATATATAATATATATGTGCCTTATACGAATTTTAGTTGAGAATAAAAGTGGGTGTGGATAAATAAAAATTCATCTACAGCTCAAGACACCTTTTGTATAATAATGAATGTATATACATAGCTGGTAAAATGATTAAGATCCTAAGTGTTTGTACCTTGTGAAGCTTAATATTACCAAATAATCACCAAATATTCCACAGAATATTATGGAAGTTGTACCATAAATGAGAGATCCTATACAATTGGATAGTCTATTCATATTACTGTTGAATTATCACTAATGGAGTGATTTTTACAGATCCATTGTGGATAAGATAGAAATAACAAGATTGTACTGTTTCACTCCTCATTTGGGCTATGAAGGTAAACCAAGTCCACTGGACCAAGGAATTTATTATCTTTCTGCACTCCAGTATTTAAACTTCTCGGATTGAAGATGGTGCATTTCATCTTGAAAATACCTGCAGTCATAACCATGATTTTTTCACTTTGCCTATAATCACACTTTAGTATTATATAACGATAATCTACATGGCAATGTTTAATTAGCGTACGTATAGGTGATATTAGTGTAGGTAGATGTCAACAACGGGAGAGCGGGGGAGCATCACGCAGGAAATCACTCCCTCTCCTCGGCACGACATTTCAAACGTCATCTATTATTTACACCGCGGTGCGAGGAAAATTATAGTTTCTCCTGCTCATCTATTATTTACACTCCGATCAAAATGCATTTGTATTTTTCTTAATTTAACGGATAGATATGGAATTGTTAATGGATGGAGCTCGACGTGACGCAGTGATTTTTTTCCTTGGAGACCTTGTCACTTACAGCAGAACTTTTCTCTTAATATGTCTATATCACATGAAACGTTCATCTTTATATCGCGCGAATACAGCTCACAGATCCTCTAGGCAATAGCTTTTAATTGACAATATCTTAATATAACAATATTTAATTACATAAATTTATGTCTTTCTTTTCTAAACCATTTGTAAATATGCATAATATTTTATTAAGTATTTATTCGAAAATTATTTTATATCGTGTTTGTGTAAAATGAAGGTAAATAGATAATATTTATATATTAATATATATTAATAGTAATTTTTTATATTTGGAAAATAGAGGAAAAGTAAACTATTAAGAACTACAGATATTGAATTAATTTTGAGTCAGAACAGCAAGCTAATTCTGTATCAAATAGTATAGTTATGAAAATTTTAAGATTAATAATTTTTTTTTATTTAATTTAAATGTGTGAAGTTTTTTTTTATTTTTTTGCAATAAATAATTAGTTAGATTATATTTTTAAAATAAAGGAAAAAAAAAAGTAACACCAGCAAAGCATCGGCAGTTACGCGTCATAGGCTGGGTGAAAAAAGGAATAAGCGAAGAGAAGGTTTTAAAGAGAAGAGCAAAGACAGAACCATGATAATAATTTTCCAAATATAAAATGAAGCTAATTAGAGAGAGAGAAGTATTTTTTGCTCTATTTTCTCTCTTGATGAGAGAAGATAGAATTTTGTTAATTTTTTTTTAAACAAAAATCTAGCTTCTCTCATCAAGAGAGAAAATAGAGCAAAAAATACTTTTCTCTCTCTAATTAACTTTATTTTATATTTGGAAAATTATTATCATGGTTCTGTCTTTGCTCTTCTCTTTAAAACTTTCTCTTCGCTTATTCCTTTTTTCACCCAGCCTATGACGCGTAACTGCCGATGCTTTGCTGGTGTTACTTTTTTTTCTTTATTTCAAATATAATCTAACTAATTATTTATTACAAAAAAATAAAAATAAAAAAAACTTCACACATTTAAATTAAATAAAAAAATTATTAATCTTAAAATTTTCATAACTATACTATATTAATATATATATAACGGAATATTTACAAGTTTTAAATAAATTAATATAATTTTGAAGCAAATATTCATTTTCTTTAGTTTGCCTCATAAAGAATGCCTCTCTCTTTTTTAAATTTATATTATCCTTACTTTATACACAAAAATCTCGCACTCTTCTCAATAATATTTTATATATTCTGTATGCTGGAATATTATCTATTTTGATAACATTTCTCGAATATATTTGTAGTGTATTTTTCTTCCTAAACATATGACAAAGTTAAAGTTAAACATAAGAATTATTTTATTCTATTTTTTTTTTTTTTTTGAGTCAAAATTATTTAATTTTTAAACAGTAGATAACGAACATATTGGGGGAGTTTCACGCAAAACTGGTGAACCCTTCAAGCGGTGTCGCCAATCTGGTCTAACAGACCGCTTCAACTTGCGAAACAGACTATATATACCAAACGACTAAAATTGTTTGTAAAAAAAAAAGATTCTTTATTACATCAAAAGCTGGTAGGTTTCTAAGCAAAGAGTTTGGGAACAATAAACCTTTTCGTAGAGAATTTTACATTTCAATAATTTAAATACTTGCTTTGTCTGGCGGTTGTGTGTATTTCGATTCTTCACTTTACAACCATGCTCTTAGACCTTTTACGGAGTCAAATGAAAAAAAAAAAGCGAGGACTTTCGAAAAAGAAGGAATTTGAATATTTTTTGCTTTTAATTTTATTTTGTTGTTTCCCTTAGGTGTGACCAATGTGTCACCATGTGTCATGTGTTTTGGAATGAAATACCGATGTGCAGTGTTTGTTTTTTTCTCTTGATTAGTTAATTGATGCGATAAAAATACCAAGTTTCGTTATTATGTTGCATTTCAATGCCAAATATACTTAATTAGACAAATTTCTGTTTATCAATATCTATTAATAGTGTATGAACTATTTAAAAATGCATTTATAATATATTAAAAGTTGAATTATAATTTGTTTTCGGGTGTGAACGACAATTAGTTTACTTCTTTAAACCAAAAAATATATATATTAATTATTTTTTGAAGTTAAGGTTAATTTAGAGTTGGTGTAGATTATTAAAGCTTTTCTAAGTTTAGATTAAAATTTCATTAAATTACTTGATCTCTCTCTCCGCGCTTTAAATAATAGAAGGGAATTTTTAAAGAAAACTTAATTTCAATTATATTTCGTTTACGAATACACACACAAATTAATGCAAAGAGGTCTTGGTAATAGTTTGAAATGGTGAGCTTTTTCTAGTTCTCTAAATTATAATTATCTTACTATTTTATATATCTATATATATAAAAATGAATGTTTGTATGTTTGTTTGTTTGTATGTCCGGTATACAAATTCGCAGTAGTTCACTAATTCAAACCAAAATTTCCATACATAGGTAGAAAAATACGATGAAGACGATAGGCTATTTAAAAATATATATAAATCAATTATTAAAACTATATATTCAAATTATTCTACTTATCTCACGAACAGCGCCCTCTATCAAAGATTAGATTAAATTATGCTGATGCAAACAAATAGATAATGCCAATAACAAACAATTATTTAAAAAAATATTATCTAAATATATATCACTCGAGTAGATATGCACACTGGTCAATCCCGGGGCGAAGCCCGGGTCACCCGTCTAGTATTAAATAAAGAGCTTTAGTCGTTGTGGTATCAGTGTAAAAATTCTTTGATGAATGGTGATTTTGAACATATTTAGTGAAATCCTAAATAATGCCTTCGACCACTTTAAAGCTTAAACTGTATAATGAAGCCTAGTTTATTTTCATCCTGTAAATACAATATTGATAAACAAATTGTATTTTTCTAGCTTTAAACCGAATTGTTTTAAATTCTAATTTTGAAAAGTCCAAAACAATTTAATAATAATAATAAATAAATAAATATATATATATATAATTATGTATGTGTGTGTGTCTGTCCTTTATGCCTGACCAAACCACTCATTGGAACGCCATGAAACTTTGGGAAGTTATTTAGTATAGTACTGGGAAGGTTTCTGAAAAATAATATCTTGAATATCTTGAATATCCTTAGAGTTATTTGCAGATTTGTAGATTTAACTCGCAAGCAGCGCCACCATTGCGACGATGATAAGTTTTTTATCTATAAGTTTTATTATCACTAAGTTTAATATCTTAAAGATTATTTATAAAAAGTAAGATTTTCTACCTATTAATTGCGCACAAGTCAAAGTTAGTTATCGAGTATTTTTCAAGGGACCGGGAAAAAATGTTCACTATAGATAAAACTATGATTTTGTAATGTAGAAAATTAGGAAAGACAAAATTCAGGATGACACGGAAATTTATTTGAGACAAGAATAATTATACAATTCCAAGGCAAATATACTATTCCTTTAACATCCAATTACCGAGGTAACCAATTAATATTTATTTTATTCAACTTATCGAGTATTTTTCAAGGGACCGGGAAAAAATGTTCACTAGATAAAACGATGATTTTGTAATGTAGAAAATTAGGAAAGACAAAATTCAGGATGACACGGCACACAGGGACCGGGAAAAATGTTCACTTTATCGAGAGATTCAAATTTACGAGTTTCAAATTATCAAAATATATATATTTTTATAAGTTTATAGAGAGAATTGTTTTAACAAATGTTCGTTAGACAAACCTTTACTCGGGTAAAACCCGGGCGAAGCCGGGTACATCCGCTTGTATATATATATGATCTTTCTTTGATCTTTCTATGATATTTACCATCTCACAATCGCACAATTATGCTAGTTTCTTATATAGTTTTTAAAACTCATATATATATATTGAGTCAAAAGGCGATCCATTAATTAAGATTATATAAAAGGGCGTACCTGGATCTGTAGAAAAAAAAAAAAAACAATTTTTTTTCTTAAAATATTTCGAGAGATTGCTCCCTCTTTATCAATTTATTATTGATAAAGAGGGAGCAATCTCTCGAAATATTTTAAGAAAAAAATTGTTTTTTTTTTTCTTTTACAGATCCAGGTACGCCCTTTTATATATTCATATATATATGTTATATATATATTTTAAAAAAAGAGATTTTCTGCGTGATTTTTGATCATCTTGAGGGTTATACTATGTTAATGCAGTCGTGGTTAGAATCTTGAAAATATAATAATGAAAAAGTTTAAGTTTCAATTAAAAAATCAGAGATTGCTTTAATTGGCTTATGGAATATATAAAAAGCATGGTTTGATAAAAAGTACTGCCTGGCTTAAGGCGTGAGAATAAAACTAAATGAAAAACTTATCTACATAATGTACAAAAGATTTGATCCGGCCATCGGGATAGAGAAAATATGGTTTCACGGGCTACTAACCAAAAGTTATGATTTTTGAGCCCAAGCGCGATGTCAGGTGGCAAGGGACCCTAGGATCTGGCTGCAGGAGATGTGTCGCAGGGGTAGTGGAAACGTTGGGCAAGCAGGGGAACAGCGCCAAGGTGAAGTGAGGCAGGAGCATTGAATTGGCCAGGAATCCAGTAGAAGTGGCAGATGTAATTGGAGGCAGAAGGTCCTTGAAGCCTAGAACTTGAGGGCCCTAGACTTCAGGATGGGGCAGCTTGAGGCTCTCGCCTCGTGCTTGTCAGGAAGGCCCTTGGAGCAGCAGTTGGCACATTTGGAGGTGCGCTGGTCAGCAATGGATGGGCAGGCGCGGCCTTCATGGCCGTCTTGACCGCAGTGGAAGCACTTAGGAGCTCTGGAGCATTGGGCAGAGTTGTGGCCGAAGCCACAACAGCGGAAGCAGACGCGGGCGCGGATGGACTCCTCGAAGTTGAGGATTACTCCATCAACCACGATTCTCCCGCGAACGCCCAGGGCTCTAAAGGTCTTGAGGTCCACCTCGATGAAGGCGGTGCAGGTCCCGCTTCTGGGTGCAGAACGGTGCGCCACGCGCACCACCTTGTCCCCAGGAAGCTTTCTAACAGCAGCGGTTTCCAGGAAGGTCTCCTCAATTGTGGAGTTGGATGTCTCCTCATCCACTTTGAAGAGGCAGATCCGTGGCAGGATCTCCTTCTGCTGGCGGACCTTCATTCCATTCAACTTGCTGGCCAGGGAGGTTGTCACCTCAGGGATGGTGTCAGGATTACTGGAGTGGAGGACCAGCTTCCCCTTGGTGTGTAGTGAGGCCCAAACGCCTTGGGGGAGAGTGTGGGCAGCGCGGACAGCTTTTAGCATCTCCCTTGGGTCAGCCTGTGGGTCATCAGAGATGACCACTGTGTGGGCCGCCGATTTTTCTCCGTGGAGGATCACTTGGGCGGCCGCAGGCTTGGATACGCGGGAAGGCGCAGGTTTTGAAGGACCATTCAGGTTTGTCCTCTTTGCAGGCGGGTTGGGAGCCTCAGACTGCTTCCTTTTGGTTGGAGCAGGAGCAGGCAAGGTGGAGGCAGGCTTCTTGGCAGGGAGAGCAGCAGGAGCAGGAGTGGCGGGCTTGATTGGGTCAGTCTGGGAGCTGGTTTCCTTGCAGGAAGGAGCAGGGCAGGTTTAAGTGCCGCGGCAAGCAGTCTTGGGCTTGTTGGCCTCCTCAATTTCGTCCAACTCTGCGAAGGACTCGAGGGTGTCAGTGAGGTTCTCTACATTGGTAGCGAGGGCTTTGATCATTTCAGTCCGCGAGGCGATGTAGCGGATCAGGTCCTCATGCAGGGATTTCAGGGCAGGATGGCCAATGGAGCTCAGGATGCTGCAGTTGCGTGAGATCACCATCTCATCTTTCCTCTCCAGGTCGGCGACGTTCACGATGGGCTTGTAGGCCTTCTTTTTCTTCTTGGCAGGATTCATGTATGGGCCATCGGGATACAACAACAATGAGTTTTTATAGGGGAAGAGTGACCTCTGGCGGTCGATTTAGCAGAGTATTTGAATCTATCAAATTATAATTTTAATTAGAATAATATTTTTATATAACATGTATATATATGGTTTTTGAAAATTATATAAGAAACTAATATAATTGTGTGTGTGTGTGTGTGTGCGATTGTGAGATGGTGAATATCATAGAAAGATCAACCTTGTAGATTTCAAGTATGTCCTCTTTCATATAACGTCACATTTCTATCGTGGCTAGCAAGGGTCGGGCTTGGATTTGTAAATTGCAAACAAGAGAGACGCCCGCCTCCAAATTATTTTCATTGAACGTCGTTGATTGATATACCAATCACCTTGATGTAGGATATAAGAAAACATGGGTACAAGACATGGTTTATGGAATTTGAAGTTTTTATTTATTAAAACTTGCAAATATTTAAACACATTATCTTATTGAAACTCTAAAGATACAAAAAGCCTTTCAATATTATGAAGTAGGAAATTAATACCTCTATATTGAGAATAAAAGGCCTACTACAAAGGCAACATATCAAAAATCCATTACCGAAGAGAGGTCTCCCACAAGTCTTGTCCAAAGATAAATACGCTTGTACCGCGATCTGGCCGGGGGGAAATCAAAGAAAGACCGCGCGCGGTAGAGACACACAGAGCAAATCCTCTCAAAGCCAATTTATCAAGAAGATCAGAATCCCGCGAGGCAGCGGTAACCATGGCAAGAAATCCAAACACCAAGATTGGGACCTGATTGATGGACCCCTACAGGGAAAACCTCTTTACAAATTGTTTACAGTGTCGGCCACCGACGTCTAATGGCTTATGATTGTCCTGTGTTCGGACGGCTTGACTGATCGCCACCGCCTTTGTCTCGTCTAGGATTTAGAAATCTCTTGGAGACAATTGTCCTTTTGTGTGTGTGTTCGAGGTGACAAACCCCCCTGTTGGTAATATTTACAATTATATTCAAACAACAAAATACAAGATTTCTATTCCTAAATTTATATAATAACATATATTTTTGTGTTGTCGTATATCTCAGGCTTTTATATTTCCCCAGGTATTAAAATATATACAAAACATCGTATATATATAGGTTCACGTAAGAATAGGTAGAGACACGCATTATATTATTTTGGATTAAAACCTATTCATTGCTTAGTAAAATGTTTCTCCATTATACACAATGCATTTACTGTGAAGAGGTTTTTACAACGAAACGTGGAGAAATTGGACAATCTCGAGTTAACAGATATGTCTGTGTGTGTGAATAACATATTTATATAAGAGCAATCAATTTTACTACATCAAAATATTTTGTCACCGTTTTCAACACTTGTAAGATAATATGTAATTAAAGAGGAAATATCACACGGTATGATTGTATACATAAGTATTTATTATCCTCCAAAATGGCAGATAGAGGAAGAATAGGATGATATTTGCAAAAAAAAAAAAACACTATTATATTTTTAATTAAAAAGGCATATATTGGATCAAAATATCATTTATTTTACCAATATTTCAGTTGGCTGAATGCCAACCTTTATCAAGGTATTATAACATATTCTGTTATATGTTATAAATATGTTATAACACCTTGATAAAGGTTGGCGTTCAGCCAACTAAATATAGGTAAAATAAATGATATTTTGATCCAATATATGCCTTTTTAATTAAGGATGTATTTATGGATTGCTCTATTTTCAAAACACTATAATATATGAAGTACTATATTGTTACGTGTTGTTACTTGACAAAAGAACAACTTCGGTGGGTACAAAGGAACTTCAGGACTCTATTTAAGCCTAATCAATAAAATAATTACCGAAAAATGTAAAAGAAAACAACAAGAAAAAATACAGAATTTACAAACTCAGCAATTGCAGCACAGTAAAGGAAAACAGGAGCAGAAAAGGAGACAGAAGTTGTTAGAACCTTCTAGAGACTTCGACGAAGTACACCGGCGTAGGCGTTAAGCAGCAGCCTGACCACTTGAGATAGCAACTCGCGCACATGAGCTCCGCATCTCTATATATCCCGGAGTAGATATTTCCAGAACACTCAAGGTTTGTCAGCCAATCAGAAAGCAGTCAGCACTAAGCCTTGCGTAATCGTTTGAAATTGGCCAATCAGTTATTCTCCGATTGTCCTATATTATTATAGAACGTTCTGAAAACTTTCTATTCTGGAAGGTGATTTTTTAATTCTACGTAACAATTAAATAAAATATCAAATTATATATTAATGAGATTATATAATAAAATTTTCTGTAAATGAAGTAAAAAAAAATCGTGGCGTGCGTTGCCAGCTATAACAATGTAAACGGAATATTATTTCAAATTTACGATAATAAGTAAATGTAGTGTTCGATAATTAGGTTTTTAATCAAATAAATCAATATTAATTTTTACTCCAATTAATACGTAGAAAGGCACTCAAATAATATATCATCATGAGAATTGAAGAACTTCAAAACAAAATATAAAAAGACACAATATATATATAACATTTTTATGATTTTCAAATACATGATGCAAACTGACCCCAACCCAAATATCAGAATACCAAAATTATAAACCGCAATGTACAGAGCGAAATGAAGCAGACTGTCCAAGAATACCTCGACCGTATAGCATCAAAAATCAGAACGAGATCGTTGCAACTCACGCTCTAAGTGAAATTCCAGTTCTAATCCAACTTGGTCAGCGATGGTCCTTTCTCTCCTGATATATCAAGAGAGTGGCCTAGGTCTTACGCTTCTATTATTTTTTTATTATTCCTCGTACACGTGATACAGGTCATGATAATCATGGTGGGTAGTTAGCGACTGCTTCTACTGTAAATGCAACACATGTCTACAAATGTAAAAAGTAGTTCGACTTTTTACTTTTTTCGTAGCCTCAAGAAAATTGAGCACAAGTTTTTACCGTGCTTAAGATCAACCGTAAGATCTGGCTACTATCTTGGCATGGGAGTTTATTCCTCCAGGTGTCCCTTATTTAAGTGGTTTGTGTAAATCAGGAGTCAATGGGCCTAATAATCATCTGTAACGTGTCGTGGGAAACATTCCGTTGACCTATGAAGAACTATTGACAGTGACATTACAAATTAAACCGTGCTTGAATTCGCGGCCATTGTATCCTGTGAGCGGGGATACACAACAATAATTATATATAAACTTATTTAGACACTCAATGTGTAAAAATCTTGCTTAAAAACAATTATATATTTTATTTATTGCAAAAGAACATTGTCGTATATTTATATTCTAATAATTTTAAATCCACATATTATTATTCTGTGATATCTCTATATAGGTATATAAGAATGAATGTTTGTTTGTATGTCCGGTATACAAATTCGCAGTAGTTCACTAATTCAAACCAAAATTTCCATACATAGGTGAAAAAAATACGGGGAAGACGATAGGCTATTTTTAAAAATATATAAATCAATTATTAAAACTATATATTCAAATCATTCTACTTAGCTCACGAACAGCGCCCTCTATCTAAGATTAGATTAAATTATGCTGATGCAAACAAATAGATAATGCTAATGACAAACAATTATAAAAAAAAATCTTATCTAAATATATATCACTCGGGTAGATATGCACACGGTTCAATCCCGGGGCGAAGACCGGGTCACCCGTCTAGTATTGTATATATCGTAATATATAACTTATCATCATCATTTTGTTGTTTACTTTTAATTTTGTATTTTGCATATACTCCGGTGTAAAATAATAAAAGCCATTTAAATAAATAAAGCCTAAAATCTATTTCTACTTTTTAATCAACCTAAATACACCACAAACATCTTGAGTATTGTTCTGTTAATATTTATCTAATTCTGTACAGAGAGAGAGAGATTAGGGAGTACCATTGTTATTTGAAAGGTTTAATAGCTCTGTCCCTCCAGAGAATCTCCAATCCCTCGAGAATCATCCTGCGAATTACTTTCTAAAACAGTTTGAGTTGAATGAAGTTTTACCTTCATAATCGATACCGAATACCCTGACCATAGAACCACGGTCACTTCTCTGTTGATCAGAGTAGTTTCTTGATTATATCATATAAGCTAAAGCTGATGGAAACTTGAGTTCTCCAAGCGCAAAATTTCTGTCAATTGTGTAGAAGACTCAAAGTTTTTAAAATATATCTCGTATTGAAAATTAATTGAGCAGTTTTTAAAGAAACATATATATGTCTTTCTATGGTAAACATCACGCACACAAAGCATAACATATTTATTTTTCTTTTCGAAACTCAAACAAATAATCATAAAAGTAAATGTATCACCAGAAGGACTTTTAATATGGCGACCTAATATGAGAACCAAATGTCTCAACTTTACCCATTCTCACAGATTTGGTTGTAGTAAGAATCACCCTGTACTTACAATATAGAGTTTTCCTTGTAAAATCTCCTTACGCTCTATTTAACAATGAGTAAAACATACCAAATATTTTTATACTTGAAATATTTTATCTCGACAAAATAAAACTATGAAAATATCAATTGCCTTACTCTCCGCGTATTTTTACCATGAATTATAAACTAAAAAGATTTACATTTTTCACAAAGACAAATAAACACTTCCACTTAATCCCCTTGTATTTGAATGCATCTTTACAAAATAAGAAACAAATCAACATAGAAGAACATACTCACAGCTCACCGCACCAAGTATATAATGCGTAGTGAATCTGACCAGGTGAAAACGTAAAACTTATAAAACGGCGCCGATCGTTTAACGTTTTGTCTCTCAGTACTTAGTAGTAATGCAATAAATTCTTATCAAAAAATTAAATTATCGGTATGAATATATATAAAAGCTTATAGAATATAAAATAAATATTCTGAATATTTTTGATTAAAAAAAGTTTCTAAGAATTTTTAAAAAAGCCAAAAGGTTAGGTGCTGTTTTCTGGCTTTGTGATTCCTTAATTAATTCGTAAAAAGAACATAGGGGATTTCCCCGCCCACAAGGATGGAGTTGTTGCTATTGACGGCTGGACGTCCGAAGAAAAGCCGTGGGAGGCGCCAGCTGCTTGTAATGATCATGTCGCGCCGTGAGTCAGCTCGGGCCGCACCTGCCGCCCACTCGCCCTTTCTCGTACACAACACTGGACACGTGTAAACATCCCACACCACCTTACATTGGCTTTCCTCTTACACTACACTGGAAACGTGTAAACATCCCACACCACCTTACATTGACTTTCCTCGTACACTACACTGGAAACGTGTAAACATCCCACACCACCTTACATTGGCTTTACTCGTACACTACACTGGACACGTGTAAACATCCCACACCACCTTACATTGGCTTTCCTCCTACACTACACTGGACACGTGTAAACATACCACGCCACCTTACATTGGCTTTCCTCGTACACTACACTGGACACGTGTAAACATCCCACACAACCTTACATTGGCTTTCCTCGTACACTACACTGGACACGTGTAAACATACCACGCCACCTTACATTGGCTTTCCTCGTACACTACACTGGACAGGTGTAAACATCCCACGCCACCTTACATTGGCTTTCCTCGTACACTACACTGGACAGGTGTAAACATCCCACGCCACCTTACATTGGCTTTCCTCGTACACTACACTGGACACGTGTAAACATACCACGCCACCTTACATTGGCTTTCCTCGTACACTACACTGGACAGGTGTAAACATCCCACGCCACCTTACATTGGCTTTCCTCGTACACTACACTGGACAGGTGTAAACATCCCACGCCACCTTACATTGGCTTTTCTCGTACACTACACTGGACACGTGTAAACATACCACGCCACCTTACATTGGCTTTTCTCGTACACTACACTGGACACGTGTAAACATACCACGCCACCTTACATTGGCTTTCCTCGTACACTACACTGGACACGTGTAAACATACCACGCCACCTTACATTGGCTTTTCTCGTACACTACACTGGACAGGTGTAAACATCCCACGCCACCTTACATTGGCTTTCCTCGTACACTACACTGGACTGTTCTACACGTGTGAACACACACAGCATCTTACATTGTCTTTTTTCGTACACAACATTAAACCTGCGCTACACGTGTAAATATTCCCCATCCCCTTATGTCGTCTTTTCGCGTACTCAACACTGCACCTGCGCTACACGTGTGAACATCCTACTTTACATATTATTTTCTCGTACACAACACTGTACCTGTGCCACACATGTAAACATACCGCAACAACTTATATCGTAGTTTCTCGTACACATTACCGTGCCTGGGCTACACGTGTAAACATTCCACACAACCTTACATCGTCGTTTCTCGTACACAACACAAGACCTGCGCTACACGTGTGAACATTCTACACTACTTTACATCTTATTTTCTCGTACACATTACCGTACCTGCGCTACACGTGTAAACATACCGCAACACTTTATATAATTGTTTCTCGAACACATTACCGTGCCTGCGCTACACGTGTAAATATAACGCAACCCCTTATGTCATTGTTTCTCGTACACATTACCGTACCTGCGCTACACGTGTAAACATAACGCAACCCCTCATATATGTCATTGTTTTTCGTACAGATTACCGTATCTGCGCTACACGTGTAAACATACCGCAATCCCTTATGTCATTGTTTTTCGTACACATTACCGTACCTACGCTACACGTGTAAACATCCCACACAACCTTACATCGTCGTTTCTCGAACACAACACATGACCTGCGCTACACGTCTAAGCATTAAACCCCACAATACTTTCACTTTACTCGTACAAAACATTGCAGTTACACTACAGATTTAAGCGTCGCACATCTCCTCAAATCTCTCCCTATCCTTTATAACATTCGACCTGCTTAAATGTGTAAGCATCCAACATCAACTTACATTGCTCATATTGACTAATTAATTGCCGTCGAAATAATTTCTCTTTATTTAACGTATAAAAGTTGTTCAACCACTTTTCCAGCTTGGGAAAAATCTGAAGATATTATGAATCCCTTGTGGATCTCATGGAATTAAAGCTATCCCTGAATTGACGAGAGCCATAGCCCTAAACCTCTAAGTTCTCTTCATAATTTGTCAAAGCTGGTGTCGTGGTCTGTCACCGACTTGACTCCGCTAGTTTGTAGAAACGACCAAAAGATAGCGCATAGTTATGAGTCTACAGTCTGTATTTTATGAGGATGTACTTTTCAAGAGCAAACCTAATACATTAGAAAATCATTTTAAAGATATATTAAATAAAGAAGCGATTAAATCTCCATTTAAATTGTAACTAATCATAATCATATTTCGCTTAATGCACTATATTCTCTAGCCTTGTCGACTAAGTTGTCAATATAGATCTCTTAGTTGGAATTACTAAGTTACTTATAGCGCGTACACAAGATTATTTAACAGATTGAACCTGGGTTATAATTTACTATTGTTAAGATAAATAAAAGAATTTCCTAGAATATTGTTACAGAACGTGGTTGATCGTAACACTATTTATCAGGACAAATATATGAATTCCTAAACTGAGCATTGATTTTTTTATTTATATATATTGGCCACAGAAAACAATTATATGAATAAATCAAGAACCACGTGTGTGCATAAGTCCTCGTTGATATTACATTATTTACAGTAACATAAGCGGAAAATATCAACGACTGGTCCTGGAGGCTTTGGTTTCCAATAAAATTCCAAGCCTCAATAGAAAAATAGGACTACCCCCGCAGTACATAGCTTTTTGTAATAGCATGGACCCCGCATAGGGAAGTTTAACCTCAAGTGTTTTCCCGAATTATGTATATATTTTATTTGTTTTAAACTTATTTTAAACTGAATTTCTCGCTCGCTCTCTGGGTGTGTTGATGCGTGCTTGTTCGTGGCAATTCCGCTTTAATTTTAATTTTCAAATCTTACTTAGGTGGATGTATTTACCTCTCCACATATATATATATATTTTTTGGATTACCTGATGAAAAGCATTTTGCTTGAAAGCTTGTAATTTTAATAAAAAGAAACTCACCACGCTATATTTTCGTTTTCTCTTTAACTTTTAAAACGTGGCTAAAATATGCCTGATATTACATTATATTACAGTATAAATATTATTCATATCTATATATTTTCTATATTTACTTCACATATATTTATTTTTTTAAAAGGGGGCATCTCCTTATCATGCAACTAAAAGTTGCTGATGGATGGTGCCACCCGTCGGAATAATTATCAACTATTCATTGATTTTTAATTATTCCAGAATTGACCAAAAACCCATTCTTGATTAATCGAGAAAGGCTAATCACGTACGCGTTTCGGGCTGTTGGCCCTCATCAGCGTGGTGCAAGCTGTACCTCAACGACCAAAATATTGGTCATTCAGGCATCCTGAAAATCATGAAACGGATAGTTAAGGCCAGAAATGAATGAGAACGCGAAACAATGCGAAAAAAAAGTACAATATCACATTTGTACTATATTTATATATTTATTTATTTATATATATAAAACCAGATTACCTTTATCATCATATATATAACATTCCTCTTGTCCTTCTTGTCTTTATAAATGTAAATAGTTAGATATTATAATTGTATAGCCATTAGCCGTGGTGAAGAGTTACTAATAAACGATTTTATTTATTTAAATCACTTCCTAGATATTTAAATACGCTGCAACTGATGGAGAGGACTAGAATGGGAGAATATGGAGATTAGCCCTACAGAAAAAAAATAATTCAAACAGTAGAACGGGAAGTTACCAGTGAATGTGAAGACAGAGGCAGAATCTACCCAAGTAGATTCCTCGTGTTCTACGCCTACCTAGGAATCCTTAAATGGTTTTCTTATACAAGTTATAGCTTGTAATATAAGTTCCGATTCTAATCAAAAGTGCAACCTGTTGAAGAGCCATGCCCGAAAGCTTCTTATTGTAATCTAAAATAAAAATAAATTATTTTTGCATAGAAATTCTAAAATATCTGAGGATACATTAATGAGATAAAACCCTCACCCGTTTAAACATGCAGAAATGGATTGTTAAAGAAGAGAAGTGCGTTTTCCTCTTGCAACTATTTTCCTCCGCCATTATTTTATATACATTCAATTCGCATATAAGAATATAATTGATCTATTTTGAGAATAAAAGAGATTTTTGTAAGTTGTAAATGAGAGAAATACTTGATACATTTTTATAAAAAGGTATCTCCTGATCGTGAAACTAAAAATTGATGGCTTGCGCCATCTGTCGGAATAAATATAAACTAATAATCAATTTTTAAATATACACCAATACACACCTCGCTTTGCGTCGTTTCGTTTTGCGTTTTTTTTCGAAGTTGCGTCGCTGCTTAATTTTTAATGAATTTCACTGTGAGTCGTTAGATTTTTGAAGTTGCGTTGTTTTGGATTCGAGTCTTTAATTTTTTTTTCCATAAAATATGGCAACACCTTTTTTTTTATTGCGCCTTCACATATTTTCACTTTGCGTCGTTTCAATTTGCGTCGTGTTTTTTTGGAACGTAACCCCGACGCAAAGCGAGGTATGGGTGTACCAGAATTGGCCAAATACTTTATTAGGTTTTCTTGATTAATTAAGAACGGGTATTTGGCCAATTCTGGAACAATTAAAAATCAACGATTAGTTGTAATTTATTCCGATAGAGGGCGCAAGCCATCAGCAAATTTTAGTTGAACCATCAGGAGATGTCTTTTAAAAAATGTATCCCCCCGATCCTATTACAATTTCACTTTTTGTGCTATTTTCACTTAATAAAATCGTTTTGAAGGTTAATTAAAATAAAGCGTGTGAAATAAATACATCATGAAGTTCATTCTGTGATATTCAAAAGTGAAATTGCATTACCACGCAGGTAGTGCTTTTGCTTGTGAAAATACCTGAGTATAAATATAAAATGAAGATAATTATACTTGCAGGCACCAATAGCCTATCAATGACACTAAGTATGAACCCATAGTGAAAGCTCGCTCAATGAAAAATCACATGAAAATGTCTGAAAATAAAACATCAATTGAGTCGTCAATAGTAAAAATGTCCAACATATTAGCAATACCTAAAGCTACCCGATACATATTAAAGCAAGAAATAAATCGTTATGGTACCAAGTGGTTCGAGCAGGAACAGCTATATTGTCGCGTTAGAAAAAATAGATGCCGGAAAAAGGAAGTAAAGCTTTATTCCTCGTTATCAAAGAACGCTCTCTATTCTAAAATTAAATATACACAAATTTATATACATCAATTACAAATATATAATATAAAAATACTATATAAAAATACTCTGAGAGAAAACTGACAAAAACTATAACAAGACTTAGAACAAAACACTAAAAAGGAATGACAATACATCCAGATGGCACAATAACCTATAGGGCATGCAAAAAGTGTCCTGGTGTGGAACTAACACCTACTCACATATTATCATGCCCAGAAATGGCCCCAGCCTTGCAGAAAATTGACATAGACCCAGAGCAGCAGCTTTACACACCCATAGTGGACATTGCTGCTGCTGTGATGGAAATGCATGGCGACATCTGAGGCTCTTCTTTGGACACGGCAACAACAACAACAAATATATAATAAAATAATATAAATAAAATAAATATCTAAAATAATCTGAAACATAAAATAATGTAAAGTAACATAGGACAAATAAACCCCGCTACAATATAATGAACCGTGTTGTAGCCAACAAGTCTATCAAGGAAAGCACTCCGCCCGAACAGTTATTAGAGAAAGGTACAAAAGCAATGGTAGCGCCAGCTGGCCGGCGGTGTTTCGGCTCTGAGCTGAGTCAGCGCGGTTGACTTCCACCCGCCGGTTTATTGGAATTGAGGCAACAGCCCCGAGCGTTCTGGATAGTTTTTGTTGGTTCGACATCGTTGCAGACGCAAGATTACTGGTTGACCAGATTTTCGCATTTCTTACTTAAATTCGTACAATCTTATATACTATGCTTCCAATATTTTATTGTCTTATCTAGAAGTAAGAATTGAAACCATTTTATAGCGAACTTTTTCCCTTAATTGAAATCGATATATTTTTACCTCAGATTTGATGAAAAAATTGTTGTCCTAGTTTATCAATGGTAAACCCTTCCATTTTAAACTTGCTAAACTGCTGGGAAGGTTTAGTCCTGATAAGACTATTTTACACTTGCGGTAAGTTATGTAGAAAATTGCCTTCAATTAGAAAGAAGGAGTTATGTAATAGTTTCAACTTTCCCTCTTATTATTTTTGTTGACCACCTGATAAATTATCGAGCACTTTTTGATTTAAAAATAGACATATTTGCTAAAAAAATGTTTTAAAAAATATTTTAATGTTTATTTATATAAATTAAATTTTAACTTTGAAAATTTGTTTTCATCGTTGAACAAATATTTTGAATATCCCTTTGAAATATAAAAAACACTAGCCGAATGACCCGGGCAACGCCCGTGTTTTACCCGATTGAATGTTTTGATTCAAATACTATTTGTTACAATTATAAATTGGCGCCTTAAATAAATGCATATGTTAGTTAATAACTATAGCCTATGTGCTTTATCTGTCTATGTACTGTTGGCTTCCGTAGGCGTTTCTTACTGGGAAAAAGAAAGAGAGGATTCCATTCGGTTATTATCTAATATATGCATTTATTTAGGGAGCGACCCGCTCCAACACAATAGTTACAAAGACGAAATAGCGAGTGGGGGGGGGGGGGCAAAGGTGGCGTGATCGTAGCCAACCAATAGGAGGGCGCCATTCCAAAAAAAAAAGCAAACGGTGACAGAGATGACAAATGATTAAGAGAGGAAGAATTAAGAACGCATGACGCTCGTAACTGTATATAGAATGGTTCAAGCTCTTGTTCTGCGTCAATTGGATTTCTTGTGATCTTGTCTGTTTCTTGTATGCATATTTTCTACTTCTTTATACTTCTCGTCTATTTCATATCTTGTATACCTCGATTATAACTGGACCATACTTCCCCATTATATATATACATATGTTATAAAAATGAAAATGATATGATTTCTGTTGTATTTAATTATCTTGATTTTTGTTATCTTGAGGATTAAGCTATGGTGGTGCAGTCGTGGGAATAATAATAAAAATGGTTTTGATCAGAGGTTGCTTTAATTGAGCTAAAGGAATGTATAAAATTTGGTAAAAGTACTGCCTGGCTTAAAGCGTAAGAATAAAAAAATGAAAAGCTCATTTACATAATTTACAAATGATTTGAGCCGGCCATCGGTAAACAACAACAACGAGTTTTTATCGTGAAAACGGCGACCTCTGGTGGTCGATTTAGCAGAGTTTTTTATCTATGAAATATATTTGAAAAACAAATTTTTATATAACATATATATATTGGATGCGCAAAAATGATTGCGTTTTTATTCAATTCATTATAAATTTGCATAAAAAAACGTTTACCTGTTGCTTGGTTTTGCATCGATTTCTTCGTTTTAAACGCTATATTTTTATATGAAATGCTAGATATAAAATCTTGTGCATTTTTATTTTAAGTTCTTTAGATGTATACCTTTGTGCCTGAAAAGTCTCATTTGCGAGAAAATTTTCTTTTCATTCTAAAACTCAGGAAAACCGCAACCGAAGTTCATCATATGCTCTATAGCGCCTATAGAAAAAATATTCTACTCCATTAAGAACCTGTCAAAGGGTAGTTTGAACGATTCAAATCTGAAGAATTTAGGTCAACGACAAGGAACACGGAAAACTGCCAAAAAGTTTCGAGGATGAGGAACTTCAAGCATTATTGGATGAAGAGGATGCGTAAAACACAAGAACAGTTAGTGGCTTCTCTTAACGCCACTCGTTTGCATGCTACAGGAAAGATCCAGAAGGATAGAAAATGGTTCCCTCACGAATTGAGTAAAAAGAACAAGGGAAAATCGAATAATGATATCTGAAATCTTGCTGTAAAGGTTTCAAAGAAAGTACTTTCTTCATCGTATTGTGAATGGGGATGAGAAATGTGTATATTTTGTCAGTCCGAATTGCAAGAAAAGATGGGTAAGCCCAGGACAGCCGACAACTTCGTCAGCCAGGCCAATATATGAGGGGTTCCATTGGAATGTTATGGTTAAATTCTGGTGTAGTTTATTTTTCATGATATTTTTTGTGCGTATGTATCAGTTAGTGAGTGCCTGGATGGCTGACATAGAATCAATGAAGAAGACTCCGCTTTCTGCCCATCCAGATGAGTAAAATCCAGGTTAGTAGCAAGTAGCTTGAAGTCGTTGAGGATTGAGTTGGATTGGTTTGCAGCAGTTTTGCAAATTGTCTATCTTATCTATGTAGGAGGCACTCACTGAATTCTTCTAATCTTTTGAACCGTCTGAATAGATTTGTGTATATTCCGCACTGTATTTATAGATTTTTTCTATAGTAAAAATTTTTAAAAAGCGAGTATTTTCTGATTTTACTTATTGTTTACAAGTATATTTCTTATACTAATGTTTTTGTATCTGTATTGTTTTCTTTTATGGTTTTAGTGGGAATTCGGGGTTATGGAGGCGATCATTAGTGAGATTAGTGGGAGTTTGGTATTGGAGTATGATGTGCATTGGAGATTTTTTAAATTCTGCCTGGGGGGGGAAATAATTTTTTATTCAGTTTACTTGTTCAATGATCACATATATTATTCGTCATTACTCTCCATAATTCACCCTTTCATACCTCATCCAAAAAGGTTTAAAATAGTCGATATTTTACCTTGAAATAAAAATTTAATTTTTCGTTTAAAAAGAAACTCATGCGGTGTAACTTAGAGTGTCGTTTTACAATCACAGGCCGCAGTGTATTGTATTATAACATATATTATTTATTTTTCTTTAGGTGAGTAAAGGAGGAGGCTAAATCTGACTGCCACCTTCTATAAAGCCTTAGACCGGGTGTCCCCTGAATAACAACAGCAGTAACTTTGGAGACTCATAGAGACTCTTAATACTGGAAACCCAAAATGCTACAGCGTCTGGATAAGGAGAGGCAATTATTGACCTTGGGAGGGCAAGACGAACTATAGTCAACTAATCATCAGAAACTAAGTCTAATAATAACAGTATTATCTCGATTGTCATTGGTCAAATTTAAATGACAGAGAGACGCTATAGCTACATTTATATGAAAATGTAGGCAACTTTCAGGAACTTGCCATTTCAGCCCCAATTTGCTATCAGAGTGCTACAGAGCGGTTTCCCGCAGCTTCCACAATGGAGCAATAGCACCAGTATGTGACTGAGGTTTCGTCTCGATGATAATCCCTAGTAAAAACGATAGATTAATTATCTTTTTTTTTAAGACCTTTTATTAATTTATTCACTTTAAATAATTACGCTCTAGAGATATAAAACGTGTCTGTAAAAAGCGTTTCAGCAATTAACTTATTAACTCCAAAATAGCCGGAGAAATTATAATTCTGATAATAATAAAAAAGAAATTAAGGAGTAAACTCCACAAGGCAGGAATTCCCTAATGTTCCTTCATTAGTAATTAGCTACCATATTTCACCGGCAGCTTTCTTTTAATCTCTTCTTCGGGGCCTTTTTATAATTTAAAAAAAGCACTTAGGGGTTAGAAGAAATTTTGGCGGAATTTAATTTTTTAGAATTAATTAATGGAAGGATTAGCTCCGCTCTCTCTCCCTACATCTAATCCTTTCCTTCCACCTTTGGAATAAGTTAAAAACTAAGCTCTGTATCCAAAAAATGAGATGAACCTAAAATTTTTAATATCAAAAACAACATTAATAGATTATTTCTCTGTTGCCATTAACAAACGTCTGCTAATCCTTAAATGGGCGTTAAAGGGGGAGGAAGGGGGGGCGGACAGGTCCCCAACAAAGGGGGCAAGTGGGGATCTGATAACTCCCCAGAGCTCCGACATCTGGGGGACAGAAGGCTCTTTAACATTAGCCTTTATCAGTATTGTATCGGCCGTAATGGGTGCTGCTTGTATGACGAGGGTTATGTCATTTCACAGGACGCTGCGTCGCGGAGAGAGATATTGTTTTCTATACACTTTGTTACTGATTCCTATCTCCTACCCATTGTTGGCCGGCCCTATTGTTCTTTCTCCGGTGGCTTCTTCTACCGAAATAATCCGCGAATTGGAGGGAATAGTATCCAAACATTTTTTATGCAATAAAAACATATGAGAAACATTTTTGAGACATAGCCTTCCTCGGCCAATCTTTAGACCGTCCTAGACTTTGTACTGTCTAGACTTTAGGTGTCTTAGACTTTAGGTGTCTTAGACTTTAGGTGTCTTAGACTTTAGGTGTCCTATACTTCAGACCGTCCTAGACTTTGGATCGTCCTAGACTTCAGACCGTCCTAGACTTTATGTGTCCTAGACTTCAGACCGTCCTAGACTTTGGACCGTCCTAGACTTCAGACCGTCCTAGACTTTGAACCGTCCTAGACTTTAGACCGCCCTAGAATTTGGACCGTCCTAGACTCAGACCGTCCTAGACTTTGGACCGTCCTAGACTTTGGACCGTCCTAGACTTCAGACCGTTCTAGACTTTGGACCGTCCTAGACTTTATGTGTCCTAGACTTCAGACCGTCCTAGACTTTGGACCGTCCTAGACTTCAGACCGTCCTAGACTTTGGACCGTCCTAGACTT
>CP092886.1:24795223-24855305 GCA_030710605.1 Cordylochernes scorpioides
GATCAACACAGCGCTTGCTATCGTCTCCGCAGACTTTGAAGTCTGCCTTTTACACTTTGGACCGAAGTTTCCTTATCTCACTTCGGATGTAACAGGCGTTCTTCGAGCGGTTATTCGTTTTATACACCCGGTATTATGGATCACGGGGTTCCAGATGTAAATACTGTCTGGCTTATTAAAAATACACTCTATAACAAAATATCGACGCATTCAGAAGGAGTTGTCCGATTTATATGAAAATAGGTCCCATCACACCCGTACACCGACAGGCCGGACTAAATTGGTGTCGGAACTATCAAATTGGTACTGCGCTGACTGGAGACGTATAGTGAAGAGTCCCTTTTCTTACTGTGTCTCGATGACCGTCGCAAATTTTACTAAATACGTTAGGTAACGTGAGGATCCTGGCCTTACATTCAACACTATTCAGGCCCACAACAGGCAGCCCTGCACCCTGACAGCACAGCGGTACGTAAATGACATTCAACGGCCTGTTTTGTTGTCCAGCGACATATTGACCATCTCAATTTGTGGCGATCACAAACTCTGGAATAAACAATTAATTGTTCTCAAATATCAATTTAACCTTAAAAGTTTTCTTCACATACTCTCATTATTGTGTCAATCGATTAACTCCTTCTAGGTGCGTTGATTTTTATTTTGTTATAGAGTGTAGCTGTAAGGCTATCTCTCGAAATGTATTTTCGTGAGGAAATTTTAGGGCACATTTTCGTGACATAATGCCATAGATCTTTTACCGGTTAGTCATCGTAAACCCATGTCCCATGATGATATTAAAATATTGAATTGAATATATCTATAGTTAGTTTCTATTTTTTATTCCCTCTCTTGTAGTTCAAAATATTCAGTTATAATGTGTGGAACATATTTTATTTTCAATATAACCGAATAAATAACAAACAGCGTGTCTATGATCTCATGTTCACATCATAGCAAACCTCTCAGCCGTTTATAACCAGTGTTCCTACTATATATATACTATATTTACCATCCTTAACATGTAAATATGTTTTAATGTGTGTTTGAAAAGAAGGAAATATCTTAAAATGATCTATCAGATTCTAATCGGAAAATGTTTCAAGCCATTTTTTAATATAATGTTAAAGTGTTTTAAACTTTCAACGATTTTTCTACCTTTTTCCGAGCTTTCGATAACTTATTTTTAGCACTTCGTATTTGACAGATATGCAGACACAATAGATTAGCAAAACGTTGCTGTTTGTGACATATGTTTCTTGATAAAAAGAAACACGTACACATTATAAGGAGCATCTGAATATTACATAAATTTCAACCTTACTACTATACGTAATGAACAACGGAATGATCTGCACCGTTCTTTGTTTAAAACGGCATGCGGTAGTGCCTCATCGAGCCAATGGAACAGAAATGGCCTAATATATATACTGTATATGAAGTATATATATATATATATATTTTTTTTTTTTTAAATAAGGCTTATTTTGGATTTAAATAAGATTATTTATTTACCGATATTTCGATGGATCAATCTTCCATCTTCTTCGAGGTGTTTTGCAGTGAAGCACGCAGCAGGTCGCGCGCCCCAGGTCCAGTGGCTCACCTGGGGCGCGCGACCTGCTGCGTGCTTCACTGCAAAACACCTCGAAGAAGATGGAAGATTGATCCATCGAAATATCGGTAAATAAATAATCTTATTTAAATCCAAAATAAGCCTTATTTTTAAAATATAAACATATTATGGATTGCTCTATATTCAGAATATATATATATATACTTCATATACAGTATATATGTGGCTTATGCAAATTTTAGTTAAGAATAAAAGTGTATGTGAATAAATAAAAATGCATCTACAGTTCAAGGCACCTTTTGTATAAATATGAATGTATATACATAGCTGGTAAAATGATCAAGATCCTAAGTGTTTGTGCCTTGTGAAGCTTAATATTACCAAATAATCACCAAATATCCCACAGAATATTATGGAATTTGTACCATAAATGAGAGATCATACAATTGGAGATAGTCATATTACTATTGAATTATCACTAATGGAGTGATTTTTACAGATCCATTGTGGATAAGAGAGAAATTACAAGATTGTACTGTTTAACGCCTCATTTGGGGTATGAAGGTAAACCAAGTCCACTGGACCAAGGAATCTATTATCTTTTTGCACTCCAGTATTTAAACTTCTCGGATTGAAGATGGTGCATTTCATTTTGAAAATACCTGCAGTCATAGTCATGATCTTTTCACTTTGCCTATAATCACACTTTTGTATTATATAACGATAATCTACATGGCAATGTTTAATTAGAGTACGTATAGGTGATATTAGTGTAGGTAGATGTCAACAACGGGAGAGCGGGGGAGCATCACGCAGGAAATCACTCCCTCTCCTCGGCACGACATTTCAAACGTCATCTATTATTTACACCGCGGTGCGAGGAAAATTATAGTTTCTCCTGCTCATCTATTATTTACACTCCGATCAAAATGCATTTGTATTTTTCTTAATTTAACGGATAGATATGGAATTGTTAATGGATGGAGCTCGACGTGACGCAGTGATTTTTTTCCTTGGAGACCTTGTCACTTACAGCAGAACTTTTCTCTTAATATGTCTATATCACATGAAGCGTTCATCTTTATATCGCGCGAATACAGCTCACAGATCCTCTAGGCAATAGCTTTTAATAGACAATATCTTAATATAACAATATTTAATTACATAAATTTATGTCTTTCTTTTCTAAACCATTTGTAAATATGCATAATATTTTATTAAGCATTTAATCGAAAATTATTTTATATCGTGTTTGTGTAAAATGATGGTAAATAGATAATATTTATATATTAATAGTAATTTTTTATATTTGGAAAATAGAGGAAAAGTAAACTATTAAGAACTACAGATATTGAATTAATTTTGAGTCAGAACAGCAAGCTAATTCTGTATCAAATAGTATAGTTATGAAAATTTTAAGATTAATAATTTTTTTTATTTAATTTAAATGTGTGAAGTTTTTTTTTTATTTTTTGTAATAAATAATTAGTTAGATTATATTTAAAATAAAGAAAAAAAAAAGGTAACACCAGCAAAGCATCGGCAGTTACGCGTCATAGGCTGGGTGAAAAAAGGAATAAGCGAAGAGAAAGTTTTAAAGAGAAGAGCAAAGACAGAACCATGATAATAATTTTCCAAATATAAAATGAAGCTAATTAGAGAGAGAGAGAAGTATTTTTTGCTCTATTTTTTCTCTTGATGAGAGAAGATAGATTTTTGTTAATTTTTTTTTAACAAAAATCTAACTTCTCTCATCAAGAGAGAAAATAGAGCAAAAAATACTTCTCTCTCTCTCTAATTAGCTTCATTTTATATTTGGAAAATTATTATCATGGTTCTGTCTTTGCTCTTCTCTTTAAAACTTTCTCTTCGCTTATTCCTTTTTTCACCCAGCCTATGACGCGTAACTGCCGATGCTTTGCTGGTGTTACTTTTTTTCTTTATTTTAAATATAATCTAACTAATTATTTATTACAAAAAATAAAAATAAAAAAAAACTTCACACATTTAAATTAAATAAAAAAATTATTAATCTTAAAATTTTCATAACTATACTATATTAATATATATATTTAACTGAATATTTATAAGTTTTAAATAAATGAATATAATTTTGAAGCAAATATTCATTTTCTTAGTTTGCCTCATAAAGAATGCCTCTCTCTTTTTTAAATTTATATTATCCTTACTTTATACACAAAAATCTCGCACTCTCCTCAATAATATTTTATATATTCTGTATGTTGGAATATTATCTATTTTGATAACATTTCTCGAATATATATGTAGTGTATTTTTCTTCCTAAACATATGACAAAGTTAATCATAAGAATTATTTTATTCTATTTTTTTTTTTTTTTGAGTCAAAATTATTTAATTTTTAAACAGTAGATAACGAACATATTGGGGGAGTTTCACGCAAAACTGGTGAACCCTTCAAGCGGTGTCGCCAATCTGGTCTAACAGACCGCTTTAACTTGCGAAACAGACTATATATACCAAACGACTAAAATTGTTTGTAAAAAAAAAGATTCTTTATTACATCAAAAGCTGGTAGGTTTCTAAGCAAAGAGTTTGGGAACAATAAACCTTTTCGTAGAGAATTTTACATTTCAATAATTTAAATACTTGCTTTGTCTGGCGGTTGTGTGTATTTCGATTCTTCACTTTACAACCATGCTCTTAGACCTTTTACGGAGTCAAATGAAAAAAAAAAAAAGCGAGGACTTTCGAAAAAAAAGGAATTAGAATATTTTTTGCTTTTAATTTTATTTTGTTGTTTCCCTTAGGTGTGACCAATGTGTCACCATGTGTCATGTGTTTTGGAATGAAATACCGATGTGCAGTGTTTGTTTTTTTTCTCTTGATTAGTTAATTGATGCGATAAAAATACCAAGTTTCGTTATTATGTTGCATTTCAATGCCAAATATACTTAATTAGACAAATTTATGTTTATCAATATCTATTAATAGTGTATGAACTTATAATATATTAAAAGTTGAAATATTATTTGTTTTCGGGTGTGAACGACAATTAGTTTACTTCTTTAAACCAAAAAATATATATATTAATTATTTTTTGAAGTTAAGGTTAATTTAGAGTTGGTGTAGATTATTAAAGCTTTTCTAAGTTTAGATTAAAATTTCATTAAATTACTTGATCTCTCTCTCCGCGCTTTAAATAATAGAAGGGAATTTTTAAAGAAAACTTAATTTCAATTATATTTCGTTTACGAATACACACACAAATTAATGCAAAGAGGTCTTGGTAATAGTTTGATATGGTGAGCTTTTTCTAGTTCTCTAAATTATAATTATCTTACTATTTTATATATCTATATATATAAAAATGAATGTATGTTTGTATGTTTGTTTGTTTGTATGTCCGGTATACAAATTCGCAATAGTTCACTAATTCAAACCAAAATTTCCATACATAGGTAGAAAAATACGGGGAAGACGATAGGCTATTTTAAAAAATATATAAATCAATTATTAAAACTATATATTCAAATTATTCTACTTATCTCACGAACAGCGCCCTCTATCAAAGATTAGATTGAATTATGCTGATGCAAACAAATAGATAATGCTAATAACAAACAATTATTTTAAAAAAATATTATCTAAATATATATCACTCGAGGAGATATGCACACGGGTCAATCCCGGGGCGAAGCCCGGGTCACCCGTCTAGTATTAAATAAAGAGCTTTAGTCGTTGTGGTATCAGTGTAAAAATTCTTTGATGAATGGTGATTTTGAACATATTTAGTGAAATCCTAAATAATGCCTTCGACCACTTTAAAGTTTAAACTGTATAATGAAGCCTAGTTTATTTTCATCCTGTAAATACAATATTGATAAACAAATTGTATTTTTCTAGCTTTAAACCGAATTGTTTTAAATTCTAATTTTGAAAAGTCCAAAACAATTTAATAATAATAATAAATCTATATATATATACAAAATGATGTATGTGTGTGTGTCTGTCCTTTATGCCTGACCAAACCACTCATCGGAACGCCATGAAACTTTGGGTAGTTATTTAGTATAGTACTGGGAAGGTTTCTGAAAAATAATTTCTTGAATATCTTGAATATCCTTAGAGTTATTTGCAGATTTGTAGTTTAACTCGCAAGTAGCACCACCATTGCGACGATGATAAGTTTTTTATCTATAAGTTTTATTATCACTAAGTTTAATATCTTAAAGATTATTTATCAAAAGTAAGATTTTCTACCTATTAATTGCGCACAAGTCAAAGTTAGTTATCGAGTATTTTTCAAGGGACCGGGAAAAAATGTTCACTATAGATAAAACTATGATTTTGTAATGTAGAAAATTAGGAAAGACAAAATTCAGGATGACACGGAAATTTATTTGAGACAAGAATAATTATACAATTCCAAGGCAAATATACTATTCCTTTAACATCCAATTACCGAGGTAACCAATTAATATTTATTTTATTCAACTTATCGAGTATTTTTCAAGGGACCGGGAAAAAATGTTCACTAGATAAAACGATGATTTTGTAATGTAGAAAATTAGGAAAGACAAAATTCAGGATGACACGGCACACAGGGACCGGGAAAAATGTTCACTTTATCGAGAGATTCAAATTTACGAGTTTCCTATTATCAAAATATATATATTTTTATTAGTTTATAGAGAATTGTTTTAACAAATGTTCGTTAGACAAACCTTTACTCGGGTAAAAACCGGGCGAAGCCGGGTACATCCGCTAGTATATATATATGATCTTTCTTTGATCTTTCTATGATATTTACCATCTCACAATCGCAATTATGCTAGTTTCTTATATAGGTTTTAAAACTCATATATATATGTTATATATATATATAAAAAATAGATTTTCTGCGTGATTTTTGATCATCTTGAGGATTATACTATGTTAATGCAGTCGTGGTTAGAATCTTGAAAATATAATAATGGACGAGTTTAAGTTTCAATTAAAAAAATCAGAGATTGCTTTAATTGGCTTATGGAATATATAAAAAGCATGGTTTGATAAAAAGTACTGCCTGGCTTAAGGCGTAAGAATAAAGCTAAATGAAAAACTTATCTACATAATGTACAAAAGATTTGATCCGGCCATCGGGATACAACAACAATGAGTTTTTATAGGGGAAGAGTGACCTCTGGCGGTCGATTTAGCAGAGTATTTGAATCTATGAAATTATAATTTTAATAAGAATAATATTTTTATATAACATGTATATATATGGTTTTGAAAATTATATAAGAAACTAATATAATTGTGTGTGTGTGTGTGTGCGATTGTGAGATGGTGAATATCATAGAAAGATCAACCTTGTAGATTTCAAGTATGTCCTCTTTCATATAACGTCACATTTCTAACGTGGCTAGCAAGGGTCGGGCTTGGATTTGCAAATTGCCAACAAGAGAGACGCCCGCCTCCAGATTCATTTCATTGAACGTCGTTGATTGATATACCAATCAGCTTGATGTAGGATATAAGAAAACATGGGTACAAGACATGGTTTATGGAATTTGAAGTTTTTATTTATTAAAACTTGCAAATATTTAAACAAATTATCTTATTGAAACTCTAAAGATACAAAAAGCCTTTCAATATTATGAAGTAGGAAATTAATACCTCTATATTGAGAATAAAAGGCCTACTACGAAGGCAACATATCAAAAATCCATTACCGAAGAGAGGTCTCCCACAAGTCTTGTCCAAAGATAAATACGCTTGTACCGCGATCTGGCCGGGGGGAAATCAAAGAAAGACCGCGCGCGGTAGAGACACACAGAGCAAATCCTCTCAAAGCCAATTTATCAAGAAGATCAGAATCCCGCGAGGCAGCGGTAACCATGGCAAGAAATCCAAACACCAAGATTGGGACCTGATTGATGGACCCCTACAGGGAAAACCTCTTTACAAATTGTTTACAGTGTCGGCCACCGACGTCTAATGGCTTATGATTGTCCTGTGTTCGGACGGCTTGACTGATCGCCACCGCCTTTGTCTCGTCTAGGATTTAGAAATCTCTTGGAGACAATTGTCCTTTTGTATGTGTGTGCTAGGTGACAAACCCCCCTGCCGGGAATATTTACAATTATATTCAAGCAACAAAATACAAGATTTCTATTCCTAAATTTATATAATAACATATATTTTTGTGTTGTCGTATATCTCAGGTTTTTATATTTCTCCAGGTATTAAAATATATATACAAAACATCGTATATATATAGGTTCACGTAAAAATAGGTAGAGACACGCATTATATTATTTTGGATTAAAACCTATTCATTGCTGAAAGAAAAGGTTTCTCCATTATACACAATGCATTTACTGTGGAGAGGTTTTCACAACGAAACATGGAGAAATTGGACAATCTCGAGTTAACAGAAATGTCTGTGAATGACATTCTATATACAGTTACGAGCGTCATTCTTCGTCGCCTCTGTCACGGTTTGCTTTTTTTTTTTGAATGGCGCCCTCCTATTGGTCGGCTACGATCACGCCACCTTTGCCCCCCCCCCCCCCCACTCGCATTTTCGGTTTTGTAACTATTGTGTTGGAGCGGGTCGCTCCTTAAATAAATGCATATATTAGTTAATAACTAAATGGAATCCTCTCTTTCTTTTTCCCAGTAAGAGACGCCTACGGAAGCCAACAGTACATAGACAGATAAAGCACATAGGCTATAGTTATTAACTAACATATGCATTTAATTAAGGCGCCATATTATAATTGTGTAACAAATAGTATTTGAATCAAAACATTCAATCGGGTAAAACACGGGCGCTGCCCGGGTCATTCGGCTAGTATTTATATAAGAGCAATCAATTTTACTACATTAAAATATTTTGTCACCGTTTTCAACACTTGTAAGATAATATGTAATTAAAGATGAAATATCACACGGTATGATTGTATACATAAGTATTTATTATCCTCTAAAATGGCAGATAGAGGAAGAATAGGATGATATTTGCAAAAAAAAACACTATTATATTTTTAATTTAAAAGGCATATATTGGATCGAAATATCATTTATTTTACCAATATTTCAGTTGGCTGAACGACAACCTTTATCAAGGTGTTATAACATATTCTGTTACATGTTATAAATATGTTATAATACCTTGATAAAGGTTGGCGTTCAGCCAACTAAATATTGGTAAAATAAATGATATTTTGATCCATATATGCCTTTTTAATTAAAGATGTATTTATGGATTGCTCTATTTTCAAAACACTATTATATATGAAGTACTATATTGTGTATGTGTTGTTACTTGACAAAAGAACAACTTCGATGGGTACAAAGGAACTTCAGGACTTTATTTAAGCCTAATCAATAAAATAATTACCGAAGAATGTAAAAGAAAACAACAAGAAAAAATACAGAATTTACAAACTCAGCAATTGCAGCACAGTAAAGGAAAACAGGAGCAGAAAAGGAGACAGAAGTTGTTAGAACCTTCTAGAGACTTCGACGAAGTACACCGGCGTAGGCGTTAAGCAGCAGCCTGACCACTTGAGATAGCAACTCGCGCACATGAGCTCCGCATCTCTATATATTCCGGAGTAGATATTTCCAGAACACTCAAGGTTGATCAGCCAATCAGAAAGAAGTTAGCACTAAGCCTTGCTAATCGTTTAAATTGGCAATTCAGTTGTTCTCCGATTGTTTTATATTATTATAGAACGTTCTAAAAGCAATTTATTCTGGAATGTGATTTTTTTATTCTACGTAACAATTGAATAAAATATTAAATTATATATTAATAAGATTATATAATAATTTTTTCTTTAAATGAAGTAAAAAAATCGCGGCGTGCGTTGCCAGCTATAACAATGTAAACGGAATATTATTTTCAATTTACTATAATAAATAAATGTAGTGTTCGATAATTAGGTTTTTATATAATCAAATAAATCAATATTAATTTTTACTCCAATTAATACGTAGAAAGGCACTCAAATAATATATCATCATGAGAATTGAAGAACTTCAAAACAAAATATAAAAAGACACACTATATATATAACATTTTTATGATTTTCAAATACATGATGCAAACTGACCCCAACCCAAATATCAGAATACCAAAATTATAAACCGCAATGTACAGAGCGAAATGAAGCAGACTGTCCAAGAATACCTCGACCGTATAGCATCAAAAATCAGAACGAGATCGTTGCAACTCACGCTCTAAGTGAAATTCCAGTTCTAATCCAACTTGGTCAGCGATGGTCCTTTCTCTCCTGATATATCAAGAGAGTGGCCTAGGTCTTACGCTTCTATTATTTTTTTATTATTCCTCGTACACGTGATACAGGTCATGATAATCATGGTGGGTAGTTAGCGACTGCTTCTACTGTAAATGCAACACATGTCTACAAATGTAAAAAGTAGTTCGACTTTTTACTTTTTTCGTAGCCTCAAGAAAATTGAGCACAAGTTTTTACCGTGCTTAAGATCAACCGTAAGATCTGGCTACTATCTTGGCATGGGAGTTTATTCCTCCAGGTGTCCCTTATTTAAGTGGTTTGTGTAAATCAGGAGTCAATGGGCCTAATAATCATCTGTAACGTGTCGTGGGAAACATTCCGTTGACCTATGAAGAACTATTGACAGTGACATTACAAATTAAACCGTGCTTGAATTCGCGGCCATTGTATCCTGTGAGCGGGGATACACAACAATAATTATATATAAACTTATTTAGACACTCAATGTGTAAAAATCTTGCTTAAAAACAATTATATATTTTATTTATTGCAAAAGAACATTGTCGTATATTTATATTCTAATAATTTTAAATCCACAGATTATTATTCTGTGATATCTCTATATAGGTATATAAGAATGAATGTTTGTTTGTATGTCCGGTATACAAATTCGCAGTAGTTCACTAATTCAAACCAAAATTTCCATACATAGGTGAAAAAAATACGGGGAAGACGATAGGCTATTTTTAAAAATATATAAATCAATTATTAAAACTATATATTCAAATTATTCTACTTAGCTCACGAACAGCGCCCTCTATCTAAGATTAGATTAAATTATGCTGATGCAAACAAATAGATAATGCTAATAACAAACAATTATAAAAAAAAATCTTATCTAAATATATATATCACTCGGGTAGATATGCACACGGTTCAATCCCGGGGCGAAGACCGGGTCACCCGTCTAGTATTGTATATATCGTAATATATAACTTATCATCATCATTTTGTTGTTTACTTTTAATTTTGTATTTTGCATATACTCCGGTGTAAAATAATAAAAGACATTTAAATAAATAAAGCCTAAAATCTATTTCTACTTTTTAATCAACCTAAATACACCACAAACATCTTGAGTATTGTTCTGTTAATATTTATCTAATTCTGTACAGAGAGAGAGAGAGATTAGGGAGTACCATTGTTATTTGAAAGGTTTAATAGCTCTGTCCCTCCAGAGAATCTCCAATCCCTCGAGAATCATCCTGCGAATTACTTTCTAAAACAGTTTTAGTTGAATGGAATTTTACCTTCATAATCGACACCAATACCCTGACCATAGAACCACGGTCACTTCTCTGTTGATCAGAGTAGTTTCGTGATTATATAATATAAGCTAAAGCTGATGGAAACTTGAAGATCTCCAAGCGCAAATTTTCAGACAATTGTATAAAAGACTCAAAGTTTTTGAAAATATATCTCGTATTGAAAATTAATTGAGCAGTTTTTAAAGAAACATATATATATCTTTCTATGGTAAATATCTCACGCACACAAAGCATAAAATATTTATTTTTCTTTTCTAAACTCAAACAAATAATCATAAAAGTAAATGTATGACCAGAAGGACTTTTAATATGGCGACCTAATATGAGAACCAAATGTCTCAACTTTACCCATTCTCACAGATTTGGTTGTAGTAAGAATCACCCTGTACTTACAATATAGAGTTTTCCTTGTCAAATCTCCTTACGCTCTATTTAACAATGAGTAAAACATACCAAGTATTTTTATACTTGAAATATTTTATCGACAAAATAAAACTATGAAAATATCAATTGCCTTACTCTCCGCGTATTTTTACCATGAATTATAAACTAAAAAGATTTACATTTTTCACAATGACAAATAAACACTTCCACTTAATCCCCTTGTATTTGAATGCATCTTTACAAAATAAGAAACAAATCAACATAGAAGAACATACTCACAGCTCACCGCACCAAATAAATAATGCGTAGTAAATCTGACCAGGTGAAATCGTAAAAATTATAAAACGGCTCCGATCATTTAACATTTTGTCTCTCAGCACTTAGTAGTAATGCAATAAATTCTTACAAAAAATGAAATTAGCGGTATGAATATATATATAAAAGCTTATAGAATATAAAATAAATACTCTGAATATTTTTTATTAAAAAAAAGTTTCTAAGAATTTTTAAAAAAGCCAAAAGGTTAGGTGCTGTTTTCTGGCTTTGTGATTCCTTAATTAATTCGTAAAAAGAACATAGGGGATTTCCCCGCCCACAAGGATGGAGTTGTTGCTATTGACGGCTGGACGTCCGAAGAAAGGCCGTGGGAGGCGCCAGCTGCTTGTAATGATCATGTCGCGCCGTGAGTCAGCTCGGGCCGCACCTGCCGCCTACTCGCCCTTTCTCGTACACAACACTGGACACGTGTAAACATCCCACACCACCTTACATTGGCTTTCCTCGTACACTACACTGGACACGTGTGAACATCCCACACCACCTTATTTTGGCTTTCCTCGTACACTACACTGGACACGTGTAAACATCCCACACCACCTTACATTGGCTTTACTCGTACACTACACTGGACACGTGTAAACATCCCACACAACCTTACATTGGCTTTCCTCGTACACTACACTGGACAGGTGTAAACATCCCACGCCACCTTACATTGGCTTTCCTCGTACACTACACTGGACACGTGTAAACATCCCACACAACCTTACATTGGCTTTCCTCGTACACTACACTGGACACGTGTAAACATACCACGCCACCTTACATTGGCTTTCCTCGTACACTACACTGGACAGGTGTAAACATCCCACGCCACCTTACATTGGCTTTCCTCGTACACTACACTGGACAGGTGTAAACATCCCACGCCACCTTACATTGGCTTTCCTCGTACACTACACTGGACACGTGTAAACATACCACGCCACCTTACATTGGCTTTCCTCGTACACTACACTGGACAGGTGTAAACATCCCACGCCACCTTACATTGGCTTTCCTCGTACACTACACTGGACAGGTGTAAACATCCCACGCCACCTTACATTGGCTTTCCTCGTACACTACACTGGACTGTTCTACACGTGTGAACACACACAGCATCTTACATTGTCTTTTTTCGTACACAACATTAAACCTGCGCTACACGTGTAAATATTCCCCATCCCCTTATGTCGTCTTTTCGCGTACTCAACACTGCACCTGCGCTACACGTGTGAACATCCTACTTTACATATTATTTTCTCGTACACAACACTGTACCTGTGCCACACATGTAAACATACCGCAACAACTTATATCGTAGTTTCTCGTACACATTACCGTGCCTGGGCTACACGTGTAAACATTCCACACAACCTTACATCGTCGTTTCTCGTACACAACACAGGACCTGCGCTACACGTGTGAACATTCTACACTACTTTACATCTCATTTTCTCGTACACATTACCGTACCTGCGCTACACGTGTAAACATACCGCAACACTTTATATAATTGTTTCTCGAACACATTACCGTGCCTGCGCTATACGTGTAAACATAACGCAACCCCTTATATATGTCATTGTTTTTCGTACAGATTACCGTACCTGCGCTACACGTGTAAACATACCGCAATCCCTTATGTCATTGTTTTTCGTACACATTACCGTACCTACGCTACACGTGTAAACATCCCACACAACCTTACATCGTCGTTTCTCGAACACAACACATGACCTGCGCTACACGTCTAAGCATTAAACCCCACAATACTTTCACTTTACTCGTACATAACATTGCAGTTACACTACAGATTTAAGCGTCGCACGTCTCCTCAAATCTCTCCCTATCCTTTATAACATTCGACCTGCTCTACACCTGTAAACATCCAACATCAACTTACATTGCTCATATTGCCTAATTAATTGCCGTCGAAATAATTTCTCTTTATTTAACGTATAAAAGTTGTTCAACCACTTTTCCAGCTTGGGAAAATTCCGAAGATTTCATGAAATCCCTTGTGGATCTCATGGAATTAAAGTTCTCCCTGAAGTGACGAGAGCCACAGCCCTAAACCTCTAAGTTCTCTTCATAATTTGTCAAAGCTGGTGTCGTGGTTTGTCACCGACTCGACTCCGCTAGTTTGTAGAAACGGCCAAAAGATAGCGCATAGTTATGAGGATGTACTTTATGAGGATGTACTTTTTAAGAGCAAACTTAATACATTAGAATATCATTTTACAGATACACTTGGTTCTTTTTTTATGCGGTAGATGCGTTCCAGGGGAATCCGCATAAAAAAAATCGCACAAAAAAAGACATACATTTATATGTAAAATGATGGATACGTTCCATTTATTAAAAAAATCGCATAAAACCTAAATAATGTTTTAAAATGCACCAGAAATCGCATAAAAAAAAGATTTATAAATAATAAGATTTAATTTTTTTCTCATCATATTTTAATAAATGGCACATATGTGTGTTAATAACAAAAACAAAACTTAATATGTAAAAAAAAAACATAAACAAAACTTTATTTAAAATCATATTAAGAATGTTTTCATCATTATTCGCTGTCTGATAATGTGCGAACCCGTTTGTGGATTGGTGCAAGATCACTTTCATCACTTGAAGATAAAATTACGTCATCAGATCTACATGGTAATGCTTCTTTAGGAACTTCAGTGATTTTTTTTTCTTTGACAAGGTAGTCAGTAATCAAACGCTGTGATGGCTTGACTAGTTCTTTGTAGAGTTCTCTGTAGCCAGACATACAAAATTTCAGATCACGTTGGAATTTTAAGGCGCGTTCTACATCATTATCATTTTGAATAAAAAAAAAATTCCAATTTACCGGAAAGTTGAAGGCCTTCCCGAAGTAATTTTTCGTCCAGTGGAGTAACATCTTCCAGTTCGCTATCTACTGTTTCGAAATCTTTATTAGTATCTACCATACTTTCCAAAATATCATCATTTAGGGCTTCGTCCACAAGCAATTCTTCTATATCATCCTGCCAAAATCATTAAAAACCTTCCCCACCTATTTCCTTAGCAATTGAAATAATATCTGATGTTACTATTGTTGTTCTATTTGATTCATTTCTCTTTGATGCGCATTCAGGCCAAGCAGCTTTCCAACATGCATTTAAAGTTTGTGATTTTATCTCGGCAATTGCTAACGCAACATGATCTACACAGTTCAAGATATTAAATTGTTTCCAAACTTCAGTAACTGTTATTGTATCGGATTCCAGTTTATCGAAAATGAATTGGAAAGTGAATTTTACATAATATTTTTTAAATGTTGAAATAATTCCCTGATCTAATGGTTGAATTAGGCTCGTTGTGTTTGGAGGGAAAAAAACTACCTTTATATTTGGATGTTCTAAGTTTGGATGACCTGGTGCATTGTCAAGAATTAATAAGATCTTAAATTCGAGACCCATCTCTTTCATATAATTTTCTACTTCGGGTACGAAGCATTTATTGAACCATTCAGTGAAAATAGCCGTTGTTACCCAGGCCTTCTTGTTTGCCATCCAATGTACGGGCAGTGTATTTAAGTCTTTTCCTTTTAATGCACGTGGTTTTAAAGATCGATTTACAAGCAGCGGTTTTAACATTCGATCGCCAGATGCATTGCTGCACAGCAATAAAGTAACTCGATCTTTAGCAGCTTTAAAACCACTGGCATTTTTTTCGGACTTTGCAATGTAAGTACGGGTTGGCATTTTTTTCCAAAACAATCCTGTTTCATCAGCATTGAAGATTTGATGGGCACAATATCCTCCATCTTTAATAATTTTAGCCAACTCTTCAGGATATTTTCTAGCAGCTTCTTCATCTGCAGAAGCCACCTCACCTTTTATTTTTAGATTATGAAAAGAATGTCTTTTTATAAAACCAGTTAACCACCCTGTGCTGGCAGAGAATTGTGGATTACTTTCACGTGAAGATGTAGATGGCTCTGATTCTTTTAACTCCTTGTAAAATTTAAGGGCTTTCATCTTGATTAAATGTCCATCTAACGGAATTCTTTTTTGAGTTAAATCTTCAATCCAAATTATGAGAGCCTTTTCTGTTTTTTCTATTAAAGTGCCTCTTGAATATGATGAAATTTTAGAACTCAAATTTGTATCAGATCTGACTGATCTTCTTATTGCCGCTTCATTTTTTTTTATTGCTCTTATAGTAGATTCGCCTAAATTATAACGTTTACCTATTGCTGTTGATCTTTCTCCTTTCGCCAAGCAATCGAGAATTATAATTTTGGTTTCTAGCGAAATTGCACTTCTTTTTTGTTTTTTATTATTGTCACACATTTTCTTTAAGAGGACTAAAAATTATAGAAAAAACTTAATGTACAATTACGCACTAAAATTATTCAAAAAAACTTACAATTCACTTGAGTAAATTTATCTTCCGGTTTTCGGTAGTAACCTTCTTTCACAAAGTTTTATTTTCTAATGCTTTCCAATATGCAGGCTTTTTTAATTAGTTTCATACAAAAACAAAATGCAGCATAAAATACGCAATTTTAACGAGGTATTTTTGTTTTTGTCTCTTTTGTTTTTAAGAACAAATCAAGAGAAAACATGTCAATAAAATAAAAAAGAAATTTGTAACGGCAGCTGGCACGCCGGCGGGTTTTCAATTTTGATTTCGGTTTTGCACGAGTTGCGTAAGACACCGGCAGGCGCGGAATAAAAGACATTGGAACTTCCCCTCTACTGTTTGTTGGATAACTTAACATACAACCAGGACGTTACAAAATTCTTTCTTTGTATTGATTGCGTAATAGTAGAGTTGTAGTTGTTATTCTTATTCGTTTTCAGAAAAGGTGAAAAAAAATCACCAAAAAAAAAAAAATTTCGAAATTCGAATAATTTTTTTTTCTTGCACCGCATAACTCCAAAACCGCATAAAAAGAGAACGAAGTGTATATGAAATAAAGAAGCAATGAAATTCATTTAAATTGTAACTAATCATAATCCTATTTATCGTAATGCACTATATTCTCTAGCCTTGTCGACTAAGTTGTCAATATAGATTTCTTAGTTGGAATTACTAAGTTACTTATAGCGCGTACACAAGATTATTTAACAGATTGAACCTGGGTTATAATTTACTATTGTTAAGATAAATAAAAGAATTTCCTAGAATATTGTTACAGAACGTGGTTGATCGTAACACTATTTATCAGGACAAATATATGAATTCCTATACTGAGCATTGATTAATTTCAATTTATATATATTGGCCACAGAAAAGAATTATATGAATAAATCAAGAACCACGTGTGTGCAAATGTCCTCGTTGATATTACATTATATTACAGTATAAATATTATTCATATCTATATATTTTCTATTTTTACTTCACATATATTTATTTTTTTAAAAGGGGGCATCTCCTTATCGTGCAACTAAAAGTTGCTGATGGATGGTGCCACCCGTCGGAATAATTATCAACTGTTCATTGATTTTTAATTATTCCAGAATTGACCAAAAACCCATTCTTGATTAATCGAGAAAGGCTAATCACGTACGCGTTTCGGGCTGTTGGCCCTCATCAGCGTGGTGCAAGCTGTACCTCAACGACCAAAATATTGGTCATTCAGGCAACCTGAAAATCATGAAACGGATAGTTAAGGCCAGAAATGAATGAGAACGCGAAACAATGCGAAAAAAAAGTACAATATCACATTTGTACTATATTTATATATTTATTTATTTATATATATAAAACCAGATTACCTTTATCATCATATATGTAACATACCTCTTGTCCTTCTTGTCTTTATAAATGTAAATAGTTAGATATTATATAATTGTATAGCCATTAGCCGTGGTGAAGAGTTACTAATAAACGATTTTATTTATTTAAATCACTTCCTAGATATTTAAATACGCTGCAACTGATGGAGAGGACCAGAATGAGGGAATATGGAGATTATCCCTACAGAAAAAAAAAATAATTCAAACAATAGAAAGGCAATTTACCAGTGAATGTGAAGACAGAGGCAGAATTTACCCAAGTAGATTCCTTGTGTTCTACGCCTACCTAGGAATCATTAAATGGTTTTCTTATACAAGTTATAGCTTGTAATATAAGTTCCGATTCTAATCAAAAGTGCAACCTGTTGAAGAGCCATGCCCGAAAGCTTCTTATTGTAATCTAAAATAAAAATAAATTATTTTGCGTAGAAATTCTAAACGATCTGAATATACATTAATGATATAAAACACTTCACCCGTTTAAATATGCAGAAATGGATTATTGAAGGTGAGAAGTACACATTTTCCTCTTGCAACTATTTTCCTCCGCCATTATTTTATATACATCCAATTCGCATATAAGAATATAATTGATCTATTTTGAGAATGAAAGAGATTTTTGTAAGTTGTAAATGAGAAATACTTAATACATTTTTATAAAAAGGCATCTCCTGATCGTGAAACTAAAAGTTGATGGCTTGCGCCATCTGTCGGAATAAATATAAACTAATCGTTGATTTTAAATATACCAGAACTGGCCAATCAAGAAAGGGTATTTAGCCAATTCTGGAATAATTAAAAATCAAAGATTAGTTGATATTTATTCCGACAGAGGGCGCAAATCATCAACTTTTAGTTGAACCATCAGGAGATGTCTTTTCAAAATTTATCCCCCGATCTTAGTACAATTTTACTTTTGTTTTATTTTTACTAAAAAAATCGTTTTGAAGGTTAATTAAAATAAAGCGTGTGAAATAAATACATTATGAAGTTCATTCTGTGATATTCAAAAGTGAAATTGCATTATCACGCAGGTTTTTCTGTTAGATTGTGAAATTCCTGAGCATAAATAGGACATGAAGGTCATTATACTAGCAGTCACCGATAGCCTATCAATGACACTAAGTATGGAACCCATAGTAAAAGCTCGCTCAATGAAAAATCACATGAAAATGTCTGAAAATAAAACAGCTATATTGTCGCGTTAGAAAAAATAGATGCCGGAAAAAGGAAGTAAAGCTTTATTCCTCGTTATCAACGAACGCACTCTATCCTAAAATTAAATATACACAAATTTATATACATCAATTACAAATATATAATATAACAAATACTATATAAAAATACTCTGAGAGAAAACTGACAAAAACTATAACAAGACTTAGAACAAAACACTATAAAGGAATGACAATACATCCAGATGGCACAATAACCTATAGGGCATGCAAAAACTGTCCTGGTGTGGAACTAACACTTACTCACATATTATCATGCCCAGCAATGGCCGCAGCCTTGCAGAAAATTGACATAGAGCCAGAGCAGCAGCTTTACATACCCAAGATAATGGACATTGCTGCTGCTGCGATAGAGATGCATGGAGACATCTGAGGCTCTTCTTTTGACAAGACAACAACAACAACAAATATATAATAAAAAATAATATATAAACATAATAATATAAATAAAATAAAATATAATAAATATCTGAAACATAAAATAATGTGTAAACTAAAATAAACCCCGCTACAATATAATGAACCGTGTTGTAGCCAACAAGTCTATCAAGGAAAGCACTCCGCCCGAACAGTTATTAGAGAAAGGTACAAAAGCAATGGTAGCGCCAGCTGGCCGGCGGTGTTTCGGCTCTGGGCTGAGTCAGCGCGGTTGACTTCCACCCGCCGGTTTATTGGAATTGAGGCAACAGCCCCGAGCGTTTTGGAGAGTTTTTGTTGGTTCGACATCGTTGCAGACGCAAAATTACTGGTTGAACAGATTTTCGCATTTCTTACTTAAATCCGTACTATGGTATATACTATACTTACAATGTTTTATTGCGTTATCTAGAAGTAAGAATTGAAACCATTTTATAGCGAACTTTTTCCCTTAATTGAAATCAATATATTTTTACCTCAGATTTGATGAAAAAATTGTTGTCCTAGTTTATCAATGGTAAACCCTTCCATATTAAACTTGCTAAACTGCTGGAAAGGTTTAGTCCTGATAAGACTATTTTACACTTGCGGTAAGTTAAGTAGAAAATTGCCTTCAATTAGAAAGAAGGAGTTATGTAATAGTTTCAACTTTCACTCTTATTATTTTTGTTGACCACCTGATAAATTATCGAGCACTTTTTGATTTAAAAATAGACATATTTGCTCTTATTTAAAAAAAAATAGGGAAAAATGTTTTTAAAAAATATTTTAATGTTTATTTTATATAAATTAAATTTTAACTTTGAAAATTTGTTTTCATCGTTGAACAAATATTTTGAATATCCCTTTGAAATATGAAAAACATGGTTCAAGCTCTTGTTCTGCGTCAATTGGATTTCTTGTGATCTTGTTGTCTGTTTCTTGTATGCATATTTTCTATTTCTTTATACTTCCCGCCCATTTCATATCTTGTATACCTCGATTATACCTGGACCATACTTCCCCATTATATATATACATATGTTATAAAAATGAAAATGATATGATTTCTGTTGTATTTTTAATTATCTTGATTTTGGTTATCTTGAGGATTAAGCTATGGTGGTGCAGTCGTGGGAATAATAATAAAAATGGTTTTGATCAGAGGTTGCTTTAATTGAGCTAAAGGAATGTATAAAATTTGGCAAAAGTACTGCCTGGTTTAAAGCGTAAGAATAAAAAAATTAAAAGCTCATTTACATAATTTACAAAAGATTTGAGCCTGCCATCGGGAAAGAGAAATATCTTTATTTTACGGGGCTGCTAACCAAAATGAATGATTTTTGAGCCCCGAATGGCAAGAAGAGGTTTATTGAGAATCCGGGCTAATTGGCCTACTAATAAGGTCTTCTAGCCCTACTATGGCTGCAGAACGCGAGCTGGTGGCAAGGGATCCTAGGATCTGGCAGTGGAGGTGTCATCGCAGGGGGGGGGGGGGAGGAAGCTGGAGAGGTCAGGGAAACAGCGCCTTGATGGGTGAGAAGCCTGGATGGAGGCCAGTTGAGGAGGCAGGATGTCCTGGAAGCCTAGAACTTGAGGGCTCTAAGCTTCAAGATGGGGCAGCTTGAGGCTCTCGCCGCGTGCTTCTCTGGGAGGCCCTTGGCACAGCAGTTGGCGCACTTGGAAGTGTACCGGTCGGCAACGGAGGGGCAGGCACGGCCTTCATGGCCGCCTTCACCGCAGTGGAAGCACGTGGGAGCTCTGGTGCACTGGGCAGAATTGTGACCGAAGCCACAACAGCGGAAGCAGATTCGTGCGCGGATGGACTCCTCGAAGTTGAGGATCACTCCGTCCACCACGATCCTTCCACGATTGTCCAGAGCTCTGAAGGTTGTGAGGTCCACCTCGATGAAGGCGGTGCAAGTCCCGTTTCTGGGTGCAGAACGATGCGCCACGCGCACCACCTTGTCCCCGGGGAGTTGGCTGACAGCAGGGGTTTCCAGCAGCGCCTCTTCAATGGTGGAGTTGGATGTTTCCTCATCCACTTTGAAGAGGCAGATGTGAGGCAGGATCACCTTCTGTTGGCGGACCTTCATGCCATCCAGCTTGTTGCCAGGGAGGTGGTAACAGCTGGGATGGTATCGGGGTTGCTGGAGTGGAGGACAAGCTTCCCTTTGGTTCGCAGGGAGGCCCAAACGCCTTGGGGTAGAATGTGGGCAGCGCGGACAGCTTTAAGCATTGCTCTTGGGTCAGCCTGTGGGTCGTCAGAGATGACCACTGTGTGGGCCGCCGTTTTTCACCGTGGAGGACCACTTGGGCGGCCGCAGGCTTGGAGACACGGGAAGGCGCAGGTTTTGTGGGACCTTTCAAGTTGGTCCTCTTTGCGGGCGGGTAGGGAGCCTCAGGGTGCTTCCTTTTAGTAGGAGCGGGAGTGGCGGGCTTGGTGGAGTCAGTCTGAGTGCTGGTTCCCTTGCAGGAAGGAGCAGGGCTGGTTTGAGTGCTTTGGCAGGCAGTCTGTAGCTTGATTTCGTCCAGTTCCTTAAAGGACGCGAGGGTGCCAGAGAGGTTCTCTACCTCGGCAATGAGGGCCTTGATCTGCTCAGACCATAAGTTGATGAATTCAATTAGGCTTTGGAGCAGGTAAAATCGGGAGGTAGGGTGAGGATTCTGTATTTTCTGCTCAAAGTTCTGCTTCACCTCTTCGTTCTCCATCTCCAGTTGGGCGAGGGTTACGATGGGCTTCTCGGCATTCTTCTTCTTCTTCCTAGAGGGAGCCATGACATGGCCATCGGGAAACAACAACAACGAGTTTTTATAGTGAAAACGGCGACCTCTGGTGGTCGATTTAGCAGAGTATTTGATATATGAAATATATTTGAAAAAAAAATTTTTATATAAAATATATATATTGGATGCGCAAAAAATGATTGCGTTTTTATTCAATTCATTATAAATTTGCATAAAAAAACGTTTACCTGTTGCTTGGTTTTGCATCGATTTCTTCGTTTTAAACGCTATATTTTTATATGAAATACTAGATATAAAATCTTGTGCATTTTTTTTTTAAGTTCTTTAGATGTATACCTTTGTGCCTGAAAAGTCCCATTTGCGAGAAACTTTTCTTTTCATTCTAAAACTCAGGAAAACCGCAACCGAAGTTCATCATATGCTCTATAGCGCCTATAGAAAAAATATTCTACTCCATTAAGAACCTGTCAAAGGGTAGTTTGAACGATTCAAATCTGAAGAATTTAGGTCAACGACAAGGAACACGGAAAACTGCCAAAAAGTTTCGAGGATGAGGAACTTCAAGCATTATTGGATAAGAGGATGCGTAAAACACAAGAACAGTTAGTGGCTTCTCTTAACGCCACTCATTTGCATGCTATAGGAAAGATCCAGAAGGATAGAAAATGTTTTCCTCACGAATTGAGTAAAAAGAACAAGGGAAAATCGAATAATGATATCTGAATTCCTGCTGGAAAGGTTTCAAAGAAAGTCTTTTCTTCATCGTATTGTGACTTGGAATTTGAAAAAGGGTATATTTTTCAATCCGAATCGCAAGAAATCATGGGTAAGCCTAGGACAGCCGACAACTTCGTCAACCAGGCCAATATATGAGGGGTTTCATTGGAATGTTATGGTTAAATTCTGGTGTAGTTTATTTTTTATTATCTTTGTTTGTGCGTATGTATCAGTTGGTGAGTGCTTGGATAGCTGACATAGAATCTATGAAGAAGACTCCGCTTTCTGCCCATCCAGATGAGTAAAATCCAGGTTAATAGCCAGTAGCTTGGCGTTGTTGAGGATTGAGTTGGATTGGTTTGCAGCAGTTTTGCAAGTTGTCTATATTATCTTTGTAGGAAGCACTCACTGAATTCTTCTAATCTTTTGAACCGTCTGAATAGATTTATATATATTCCGGACTATATATATTTATAGATTTTTTCTATAGTAAGAATTTTTAAAAAGCGAGTATTTTATGATTTTACTTATTGATTACAAGTATATTTCCTATACTAATGTTTTGGATGTGTATTGTTTTCTCTAATGGCTTTTAGTGAGAATTTGGCGTTATGGAGTCGAATAATGATGAGATTAGTGGGAGTTTGGTTTTGGAGTATGATGTGCATTGGAGATTTTTAAAATTCTGCTAGGCATCACCATTTTTTATTCAGTTTACTTGTTCAATGATCACTTATATTATTTATATTTCTTTAGGTGCGAAAAGAAGGAAACTAAATCTGGCTGCCACCTTCGCCTTACCCCGTGTGCCCCCTGAATAACAACCAATGCCAGCAGTAACTATGGCGATTCATATAGACTTCTCATAAAGGAAACCCAAATGCTACAGCGTTCGGGGAACGAGAGGCAGATATTGACCTTGGGAGGGCAAGATGGATTATAGTCAACTAATAACCAGAAACTAAGACAGTAATAATAAACAGTATTATCTTTCTTGTCATTTGTCAAATTTAAATGACGGAGAGACGCTATAGCTACATTTAAATGAAAATGTGGAAAACTTTCAGGAACTTGCCATTTCAGCCCCAATTTGCTATCAGAGTGCTACAGAGCGGTTTCCCGCAGCTTCCACAATGGAGCAATAGCACCGGTGTGTGATTGAGTATCCCCCTCGATGATAATCCCCAGTAAAAACGATAGATTAATTATATTTTTTCACGACCGTTTATTAATTTATTCACTTTAAATAATTACTCACTAGAGAAATAAAACGTGTCTGTAAAAAGCGTTTTAGCAATTAACTTATTAACTCCAAAATAGCCGGAGAAATTATAATTCTGATAATAATAAAAAAGAAATTAAGGAGTAAATTCCACAAGGCACACAGGAATTCCCTAATGTTCCTTCATTAGTAATTAGCCACCATATTTCACCGGCAAGCTTTCTTTTAATCTCTTCTTCGGGGCCTTTTTATAATTTAAAAAAAGCACTTAGGGGTTAGAAGAAATTTTGGCGGAATTTAATTTTTTAGAATTAATTAATGGAAGGATTAGCTCCGCTCTTTTTCCCTACATCTAATCCTTTCCTTCCACCTTTGGAATAAGTTAAAAACTAAGCTCTGTATCCAAAAAATGAGATGAACCTAAAAATTTTTAATATCAAAAACAACATTAATAGATTAATTCTCTGTTGCCATTAACAAACGTCTGCTAATCCTTAAATGGGCGTTAAAGGGGGAGGGAGGGGGGGCGAACAGGTCCCCAACAAAGGGGGCAAGTGGGGATCTGATAACTCCCCAGAGCTCCGACATCTGGGGGACAGAAGGCTCTTTAACATTAGCCTTTATCAGTATTGTATCGGCCGTAATGGGTGCTGCTTGTATGACGAGGGTTATGTCATTTCACAGGACGCTGCGTCGCGGAGAGAGATATTGTTTTCTATACACTTTGTTACTGATTCCTATCTCCTCCCCATTGTTGGCCGGCCCTATTGTTCTTTCTCCGGTGGCTTCTTCTACCGAAATAATCCGCGATTTGAAGTAAATATTATCCCAAACCTTTTTATTAAATCAAAATATATGAGAAACATTTTTGGGACATAGCCTTCCTCGGTCAAACTTTAGACCGTCCTAGACCTTGAACCGTCCTAGACTTTAGGTGTTCCTAGATTTTAGACCGTCCTAGACTTTAGACTGTCCTAGGCTTTGGACCGACCTAGACTTTAGACCGTCCTAGGATTTAGACCGTCCTCAACTTTAAACCGTCCTAGACTTTAGACCGTCCTAGACTTTGTACCGTTCTAGACTTTGGACCGTCCTAGGTTTTGAACCGTCATAGACTTTAGGTTTTCCTAGACTTTAGACCGTCCTAGGCTTTGGACCGACCTAGACTTTAGGTTTTCCTATACTTTAGACAGTCTTAGACTTTGACTGCCCTAAACTTTAGACCGTCCTCAACTTTAAACCGTCCTAGACTTTAGACCGTCCTAGACTTTGGACCGTCCTAGACTTTAGGTTTTCCTAGACTTTAGACCGTCCTAGACTTTGGACCGCCCTAGACTTTAGGTTTTCCTAGACTTTAGACCGTCCTAGACTTTGGACCGCCCTAGACTTTAGACCGTCCTAGACTTCGGACCGTCCTAGGCTTTGGACCGACCTAGACTTTAGACCGTCCTAGACTTTGGATCGACCTAGACTTTAGACCGTCCTAGACTTTGGACCGTCCTAGACTTTGACTGCCTAAACTTCAGACCGTCCTCAACTTTAAACCGTCCTAGACTTTAGACCGTCCTAGACTTTGGACCGTCCTAGACTTTGACTGCCTAAACTTTAGACCGTCCTCAACTTTAAACCGTCCTAGACTTTAGACCGTCCTAGACTTTGGACCGTCCTAGACTTTGGACCGTCCTAGACTTTAGGTGGTCCTAGACTTTGACCGCCCTAAAACTTAGACCGTCCTCGTCTTTAAACCGTCCTAGACTTTAGACCGTCCTCAACTTTAAACCGTCCTAGACTTTAGACCGTCCTAGACTTTGGACCGTCCTAGACTTTGGACCGTCCTAGACTTTAGGTGGTCCTAGACTTTGACCGCCCTAAAACTTAGACCGTCCTCGACTTTAAACCGTCCTAGACTTTAGACCGTCCTCGACTTTAAACCGACCTAAACTTTAGACCGTCCAAGACCTTAGGCCATCCGCGATTTTAACCGTCCCCTCTTTATTTTATATTATTCTAGATTTTAGACCCTTCTAGATTTTGGTCCTAGACTTAATTTAAGGCTTATCAGAAGAGAAGTGCATGCCCGTAAGGTTCTCTAATATTTTGATTCAATCAGAATATTAAAGCGTAATTTTCCTTCAATTATAGTACTGTACGTTGTGTGTGTATGATGTTATTTTCATCCGGCTTATCACTTCCTCGTTATTTTGAATTATTGGCTAAATCTCGAATCGTGTTGCACGTTGCGTGAATATCTACTGGACTAAAATTATTCTCTATTGAAGAGAGAGAGAGAATGATACGATAAAACCTCTTCCAAGCCATTTATACGTTGTAGCGTTCGTATAGAGCAATAGATAATATAATTATTTGAAAGTTGATACGTCGCTGAATTATTTCACATTATAATCATTTTACATCAGTCCATTCAATCCTGCTACAAGAGGCAATATCAGCTTAGGTTTATTACCCTTTTTTTATATATATAAAAAAAAAAAGAAATTTTAATGTTTTGAAGATACAAGGTATGAGCTATTCATATATAATTATTCATATTGTTATTCGTGATATTTTTTCGATGGAGAATATTCTTATATTTATATAACGCGCTGAATATAACTAAACGACATATATGGATTTATTTTTACATGTTCAGTGTATATACGCAAGTTTGTCCTTAAATAGCCGTTTCTTGATCCTTCAAGAAGCCTCTGGGACCGAAATAATTTTGGTCGTAGAGGTACAACCTGCAACACACTGACGAGGACCAACAGCCCGAAACGCGTTCGTGGTTGGCTTTTCTTGATTTATCAAGAAATGGGTTCGCCAAATATCAGGAAACAAGCTAAATCAACGTTTAGTTGATTTCTGTTCCACTAGATGGCGCTCTGTCATCTAAAAATTCTAATGTGAGCGTGGTCAGGATATGCGCTTTTTTATTTTAATATATATATCTTTTACTGGACATTTGCCCTATTGCATATGCGGCAGAAGATACTATACTAAGAAAAACAATATAATACAAATAAATATATTACAATAACAAATACATTTTAATACTTAAAATTTTAAAGTGGAAATAGAGAACAGTAAATTGTATTGTTTAGAGAAAGTCACTTGGCATTAGCTTGGACTATATATTTGTTCAAATATAACATTAAAAAACACGGCGTACTTCTAGTCTATTACACTTGGCCAGCGGGTTAGCGCATGCGTTCTGCCGACAAATCAGCAATAGTGGGAGGACCTTGCTGGCATATCTAAGAATCGTCTGTTATACGAATGGTAGTAGGAAATAAAGGAACTGCATATCCGTCAATTATTTGACGATGAAAAAAACAGAAAAGATCCAATCAGAGAAAGATTAACATAGTGACACCATATAAATGAAAGCAATATTAAGGCGTATATATAATAATGATAGAAGTTGAAGAAGAAACAAAAGTTAACGGGGACGAGTTTCTTTTTTTGTTATTAAAAAGTTGCCTTATTAAAATAAAAACATAAAGCCTCCAGGGAAAAGTTTCTTTTAAAAATATTTTTTAATTTAAAAAAATATATCGAGCTTTCGGGCAAGTACGCCCTTCTACGGGAGAAAATGCTTTATAGAAGGGCGTACTTGCCCGAAAGCTCGAGATATTTTTTAAATTAAAAAAAAATATTTTTAAAGAAACTTTTCCCTGGAGGCTTTATGTTTTTATTTTAATATTAATTCTAGGGATTATTTTATCGAATTATCGAAAAAGTTGCCTGTTGAAGGACGTAAAAGTCCGAAAGCTTGCCGAATTTACAATTTTATTTTAAAAAACTCGTTGCCGTTTACTTTTGTTTCTTCTTCAAATGATGTCAGTCGATTCCTTCTCTTGAAATGATAAAAGTAGATACCCCTCATTTATATCAGGAATACTCACATTGTGTGTGTCGTGTGTTTCCAAAATTTGTTATATTGGAATAATATCTGTGTACAGATGATTGTGCGATCGTAATAATAAACTATAATAGTTATTAGAATTAAGGGAAATTTCGTCCAGAAAAAGTTCTTATAAAAAAACCTCTAATAATCGAAGTGTTTCTTAATTTTAAAAATTATGAAAGTGGACCAGGCAACCTCTATCTTCAAGATAAAAAGAAATAGATAAAGGAAATATTTAATAAATGGAGAAACAAGACATTTCTGACTAGATAAATGCATATAGTAACTAATTGTCATTATCCAATTTCTGTATTTTACTAGATTCTATTTTGTGTATTTCTCATTTGACATCCAAGAAAAATACTGAGAGTATTTATCATTATTATTTTACCTCATTAAAGACTAAACCTTTATTTAGATTCAAGTGGGGTACGAATAAATGTAGTGGTATGAACAATTTAGAGTGATATTTCTTTAAAAAACCCCAACTTCCTGTCGTCCATATATAACGATTAAAATATTGAGAGAATCAAGATATGATCGGTAAACACCCCCAGCGAATTCGCCAGTTTAATCTATCAGACCACTCTTATATTGGCACATCCTACATGATGTAAATTTATGCCAAGAATTCCGCATTCATTGCATTTGCCGATCGTTTCATTTGATAACTGATTTTAAGTGGAATTCTATAGTTGTGTACTGATCTTGGGACTCAAATCTTGAATTAAATTGTTCTGGTTTTGTTTTATGCACAATTTGAAAGAAATTTCGATAAATGCATTCAAGAATCTATGGGAATAAACACACACAACACACACACAAACTTTGAGTGTGTATAATAGAAATATTTATATAAATATATTGTAACGTTTTATTTTTGCTTTAACTTTTAAAGAAATGTTTTATTTTAAAGCCTTATCTAATTTGTTTGTTTGTTTTAAATAAAGAGGCAAATTTACCACGTTGTTGTTCTTTTTTTTTTTTTGATGATAAAAGTTATTGATTACATATTAAAAATCAATGAAAAATTAATTACAAAATTAATTACAAAATTCAGAAACGTGTCATATCCCTCGGCTTGAAGGATTTATTTTCGCAAAATAAATGGTTTCAATTGTGACACATGAACTTTAACCAAGGAGGAATCATCTTTCAATAATTCACACGTAACACTAGATATTATTCTTGTTATTTGAAAAGGACCTTCATACTTTGGGGATGTTTTGACCATACTTGGATCATTACTAGGTATTTTACGAAGGACCAGATCACCAACTTTGAATGACGACTGCGGATGTTTTGCATCGTGTCGTGCTTTCCACTTTTCTCTATGCTTTGCGCTATTTTCTATTGCTTTCTTCCTTGCATTTTCTATGGTGAAATGGGGTGATTCAGAAAATTCTGGTATTGCACAATCACCAAAAAGTAGGAAATTTGGAGAAAACCCAGTGACATCATGGGGTGTGCTATTATAATCTTTCACAATTTTGGAAAGTAATGATGACCATTTTAGTCTTGGATTCTCTTGAAGGTTTGTTCTTAATTTGGTGAGTATAGTGTCATTCATCTTTTCACACAGTCCATTACTCTGAGGATGATATGGCGTCGAATAGGTGTGTTGAATTTGATGATCATTCAAAAACTTGTTAAATTCTTTTGATGTAAAATTCTTTCCGTTGTCGGTTAAAATACATTTGATTTGGGGAACAGTTTTGTTGATTTTGTCCAAACATTGAATTACTGCTTGAGAAGTGTTGGTGACAGTAGGGAAAGCCCAAACAAATCTTGTTAGGTGGTCAATTATTACTTGAATGTATTTGTGCTTGGTTTCATTTGCTGCAGAGCCTAGCACAATAGTATCCATTGATATTAATTCCAGTGGTTTCAGATCAGAGTTTGGTGCAACATATTCTCCAATAAATGGTTTATGACTGCATTTAGTTATTTGACATATTTTACATGAACGAACATAGTCTTTGATGCATTTAATAGCATTCGGCCACCAATAAAATGGTGTTATCAATCTTACTGTCTTGTTAATTGAGGGGTGAGAATGATTATCGTGGTATTCTTTGAGAATTTCTTCTTGGAATGATTCTGGAACAACTGTTTTTAGAACTCCATTATGTTTCACCATAATAAGATCTCGATGAATATGAGAGTTCTTTACAAAACTGAGATCCGCTTTTTGTTGGTGTAGTCGAAGAGTGGGGATTGATATATGAAGTGACACTGGTGATCTTGACAATGCATCAACATGCGTTTGCTTTGATCCTGATCTGTGAACTATTTTCATTGACTTGGTTGATAATTCAATTATCCATCGGAGATATTTTGCCTTTGGTTTCTTTACGTTGAAGAGCCATTCCAAAGCCGAATGATCTGTAATGACTTCAAATGTATTGTTCTCAAGATAAACTTCAAAGTATTCAACTGATTGAACTACAGCAAAGCATTCCATCTCAAATGCAGAATAGTTCTGTTGATGTGGTAGAAGTTTTCTTGAATAATAGGAAATTACATGTTCTTGATTATCATTTCCAATTTGAGCTAAAATAGCACCAATTCCCAGTTTAGATGCATCTGTATAAAGCTTACATGGTAATGAAGGATCATATGTAGAAAGAACTGGATCTGTGGATAAATGAGACTTTAGTTCCTGAAATGATTTGTTAACTTCAGTAGTCCATTTGAATAACTTATTTTTTCTTGTGAGGCTTGTCAAAGGATCTGCAATTTCACTAAATTTAGGAATAAATTTCCTGTAGTAACCTGCTAAACCCAAAAACTGCCTTACTTGCTTCACTGTTTTAGGTTGAGGGAACTCATTTATTGCCTTTGTTTTTTCAGGGTCAGGTTTAATCTTGTTGTGTTCTATGATATGACCTAAATATCTTATTTCTTGTTTTTCAATGGAGCATTTCTTAACCTTGAGTTCTTTTTGTTGTTCAGATGGGAGGTGAGTTTCATCAGACATGGAAAGACATTCATTTTCTTTAAAATACACAGCTTTGTCTTTTGTATCAATTATCAATCCAATTTTTCCTGCTACATCAAGTCCAATAAGCAATGGATAACTAAGGTTTTTCACCACATGAAGCTTACACCAGACAAGTTTAGAATGGATTTTCAAAAATACTTCTACTGATCCTAAAGTATATGCAAAACTATCTACTTGTTTAATTTTAATTCTATCATTTACATTCAATTTTAACTTATGTTGTTTTAAAAGCGAACAGCTCATTAATGATATAGTTGACCCGGTATCAATAAAAGATGAAACTGGAATATTATTAAGTAAAACTTCAACATTAACAAATCTATAAGGAAAATTGGTATTTGCTATGCAAAGTGAATCGGCTATGCAAAGTGAATCAGCTATGGTTTGTTTAACATCTGTGTTGATATTAGTTGCTTGGTGTTTAAGCTTGTCTTTATAATTAGGATCATAATCTTTGCAATCACTTATCCAATGTTTAAAATACAATCCTTTTTTCTTACAAATAGGACACCAATATGGGCAATTTTTTGAGATTGTAGGTGTAGTTATATTAAAAACCTTGGTTTTACTTCTCTGTTGTTGCCTTATTTGATTATTGTTTTGTTCAATTTCCACGGCAATCTGCATCCAATGTGATGGATCTTTAGGCTGGGCTGTTACGAGATAATTTTTCCAATCTAATGGCAATCCATCCGTTAACATTTTTAGCTTCTCGACATTATTGAGGCTTGTTTGATTTAATAATCTAATTTTATCTCTAAAATAATCTTCCACAGTTTCTTCTCTTTTAAGTCTTCTTTTTGATGCTGCAACTATAGGGCTTTCAACTTTATAACCAAAGCGCTGAATTAATTTGAGTTTAACAGTATCCCATTTTTTAATGGATGCGTTGCTCAATATTTCATCAGCAAACCATTCTAAAGCATCTTTTGATAAATAATAAATTAGGCTATTGATTCTATCAACTTCATCTAGTTTATTAGTTTCCAATTCATATAGTTTAAGCCATGATTCAGGCCGAATTGAACCTTTATCACCGCTAAATTTCTCTAATTTGTTTACATTAGCTGCCATTGTACTTACTTTTTCTTTCGTCGAAGCCTTTTTTGATTTATATTTTAATCCTTTCGTAGCTGCGCCAAATATTTTATGTAACGTTTTATTTTTGCTTTAACTTTTAAAGAAATGTTTTATTTTAAAGCCTTATCTAATTTGTTTGTTTGTTTTAAATAAAGAGGCAAATTTACCACGTTGTTGTTCTTTTTTTTTTTTGATGATAAAAGTTATTGATTACATATTAAAAATCAATGAAAAATTAATTACAAAATTAATTACAAAATTCAGAAACGTGTCAATATAATAAATGGTACAAAATTAATATTATAATGAGATCAGGTGGATTAATTAAGAAAAAGGCATATTCTTATCGTACAACTAAAATTTACTGATGGCTTGCGCCATCTATCGGAATTAATATCAACTAATCATTGATTTATAATTATTTGACAAATTCTGGAATAATTAAAAATCAACGATTAGTATATATTTATCCTGATAGATGGCGGAAGCCATCAGCAACTTTAATTTGCATGATTAGGAGATGTCGTTTCCAAACTATTCAAAAATAAGTCGTTTTAGGCCGCAATTAAATATAAAGAAATGGTGCGCCATCTGTATGTAAAAATGTGAACAATTTAACACGATATATTTTATTGTTTCAAAAATAAAAACTTCATATCGTCCTAACTACAATGAAAATTACTAAGAGACTGGGTCATCAGTGGTGAAAGAATAAAAATGTAATATATATATATATATATATATATATATATAAGATATAAAAAAAGGTCAGGTGTTGATATTAAAAATAAAAGAGGTATATCCTGACCGTGCTCACATGAGCATTTCTAGATGGCAGAGCGTATATATTGTTAAATATAATTGTTATAATTGTTTTGTATGTTTGTTCTAATGGTGCATGTTAAAACAAAAGAAAAAATTAGACCACTTGCCTTTTTCACTTAGATTGAACTATCATAAAACAAAAATGAATCAATTTATAGAAGTATTTTTAATATTTTGATATTTTTTACTTTATAATATATACATTAGTTGTACAGACAGGCTTTTTTGAATTTCTGTCGAGTGTGAAATAAAATTTCAATTTAAAGATATTTTAAATGGCCTTTCAATATTTTAAACGTATTTAACTTGTCTATATAAGGATAGAAATAATTTATGCTATTGAATCGTGTGATAAGTTGGTAGATGAAAATGATATCGATATAATTCTATAGATATTTTCTAATAAAAAAATATGAGAGAGCATGGAACAAATCCGCCTGTGATTGGAATAAGATCGAGGAGAAGGGACGTTAGGCTAAAAAAGAACCTGATGAAGGAAGCTTTTTAAACCGAGGTGAATGTTACAGGCCCAAGAAATAAAAGCGAAGAAGTAAAGTGACGTTGACGACTAATTAAAAGGGCGCTCGTTCAAAGAAGAGTTGTTAATTAAAATCAGGCCCGAGCTGCGCCATTACTTATTCACGAACGCTAAAACTAATTATGCTCAATACTTAAAATCAATTTGTCAGAGCTAGGAGGGTAATCACGCTGTCAGCGCTCATTATTTAAAGTCGCATTCAATTGGCTTAATAAATCTATTTTTAATGGCGTCGTCGCTGTTTACCTGGTGATAATCCACGACAGCGTTCCTGCACTGTAGCGGATTCTGTCACCAACATTTTCTATGCCATCCTCCTTGTCGGCTAGAATATCGTTGGTTGTATACGTTATATTTGGCAATAACACCACAATGACAAATTAAGGACAATCAAATGACCACTTAAATCCACACAAGATCGACTATTTTTATTTACGAAATTCTGATAATTAATCCACATATATCTAGATAAATTTATTAATAGAGCAAGAGTAAAGGCTTATAAATATATAATTAAAACATACAAATTGTATAATTCAAATTATTTGTGCACAAAAATATATGAATAATATATATATATAGATATATGAAAAATATTGTACTGGGATCAGGTTGATAAATTAATATAAAGGCATCTCCTGATCGTGCAACTAAAATTTGCACCAGCTTGCGCCATCTCTCGGAATAAATATCAACTATTCGTTGATCCTTTTAATTGTTCCAGAATTGGGCAAATACCCTTTCTTGATTAATCAAGTAAATCCAATCACGTGTGCGATTCAGGCTGTTGGCCTTCATCAGCGTGGTGCAAGCTGTACCTCAATGACCTATATATGTATATACGTACTTAAGGTGACATCTATTCCCTTATAAATACACCGTTTTAGTGCATTTTAAAGGACGCGTGCCACTTTTGGTACATGAATATTATCCTCCCGCAACTTTATGATATATATTTTTATTATAAAGAACAAATATCTGTATTGAATGTTATTAGAAAAATTATTAAGATTAAATAGTATTTTTTTGCGGTATTCTCAATATTTTCTTCCTCTTTTCCTTGACACGATTTCCATTTCGATCAATCCTCCTCGTTAATGATGATTTTCCTATGAAAATCTTTATTTCAGATTATTCGAATATTTGTGGGTTATATTTATTGAAACCTTCAATATTTGCCTAGACATGTTGTATTCAAATATAGGCATTATTTTAGGAATGGGCAGATGCTGGGGTTGTACACTTGCATCCATCGCCGAATCAGCCACTTTTTGACCTAGAAATTGACAGTGTTGTGTTATTCGAAATCCTTATGAAGAGTTAACTAGTTTACACATCAAATTATAGTAATGCTGCTTTTTCTGCTGCCAATAAGAACGATTAGGCGAGATCTCCGCAACTGATATACTGAATATGTTTTACTTGAATCATAGAGTTTTCGATATTTGTATCTGTAGTTGTAGGGGTATACTTGATGCTCTAAGGCCTGAAGACTTGTGGTGATTGTTTTTATCCCCAGGATCTTTGTTTGTGTAGTTCTGGTTAAAGTTCGTGCTGTGAGTTCGTGCACTGCAAAATTAAATATCTCAGCATTTGTCGCTGTAGTCATTGACATAGATCGTGCGCTGCGATCTTCAATCCCCGGTCATTAATTCCGGTGGTTATAGACATAGTTCGTGCATTTCATATTAAACACACGTATCTCGCGTCATTTGTTCCTGTTGTCAACGACATAGTTCGTGCAATCCGATTATAAATGTTTCTCAATGTTCCTGTAATTATAGAATTTTAGAGTGTGTACTTTGTGCGTTTGCGTTGAGTCTCATTTTATTAATTCCAATATAGAGAAAAGGTTAAGGACATAGTTTGTTCCCAATATATATGCTAATTACATGTTTCTCGTCATCCCTACCTAGATTTATTCACATAGTTCGTTCACTGCATATTAAAACATTACGCTCGAAATTTGTCCCTATAATTGATGGCATAGTACATTCAATCCGATTAAAATATTTTGCAATTCGTTCTGTAATAATTATTGACAGAGAGTTTGTACGTTGCGAGTTTGAATCTCTCGTCATTAATTCCTATATAAATGGCTATGTAGATAGCCATATGTTAAATTCATGTTTATAATTATGTGCACCTAGAGTTATGTACATAGCTTGTACCTATATGCTGAATACATGTTCTTCAATATTTGTATCTAGAGTTATGTACATAGTACTCTATATGCTTAATTCATGTTTATCATTATGTGCACATAGCTTGCACCCTATATTTTAAATACATGTTTCTCATTATATATACCTACAGTTAGGGAAATCGATCGAGAATTCTAATTTTAAACAATTCGCCATTTATTCCTGTGTTTATTCAATAAATAATTGGTGCGCTGTAAGTTGTAATGTCTCGAGATTTGTATTTGTACGTATTATGAGCAGTCAGAGCTTTGTTGCTATCAAATCTGGGAGGGCGTCGATGGCTCAAGAAACACCTTCACTGCACGTCCTTTCGCCCAGCCCGAGAGACGCCGCCAAACAGTCTATTTGTCTTCAAGACGATGCTAACAATTTGCTCCATTTCTCAAGGAATTTCAGTAGTTGTGACCTGTGATCTCAAATCTTCTTTTAATATACATATATATATTGGTGTTTCACCAATTCTGGAATAATTAAAAAATCAACGATTAGCTGATATTTATCCCAATAGATGGCGCAAGCCATCAGGAAAATATCAGTTGCACAATCAGGAAATGCCTTTTTTCTTAATACATATACATGTATTTATATTCTTTATCGAAAATTAAAAGATATGTTATTTTTTTCTTTTATATGAAGTATGTGTATGTTTTTAGATAGATATCATTTTTGTCATATAATATAAATTTTAAAATTATTAATATAAAGTGAAATTAAATCTTTATTTTCAATAAAGCTTGATAATTCAGTTTCTGCCATAAAAAATAAGATACTTAATTGAATTATGTCGGTGTTTAATTCACATTTAGACCAGGTCGCACCAATTTGGTGAAGCGAAGTCAGTGAGGAACCAACGACTGCTGTGACCAAGGCCCAGAGGATCCATGGAAGCTTCGTCACAAGCTCAGCCACAAGTTACCAAGCGAGAAACAGAGAATAAAAGAAACTAACATCTGGATTTTTTAATATACTGAACTTTTGTCTTCAAGTCGATTAAAAATACACTGGTGTCCAAAAAAGTAAGAAACTTTTGTTTTTTAATGATATGTTTTAAAATATACAACGCTAAAAGCTAAAAGTAATTTAATTAGGTATTTTAAGTCGTAGAATTTATTTATCGCAACCATTCGATTCGGTAAAATTGAAAATATGCAAATTTTTGCTTGTCTTTATAAGTGTGCTATTTGGCGTGTCGTTTACCCCATCTAAGAATTGTCCAATTATAATTTTATTTAATCCTTAGTTAATAATGAGTTTACGAAAAATTTTAGCAGATTATTTAAAATGGAGAGCTGTTGGAAGAATGGAGGCAGGGCAATCACAAGTTGAAGTAGCAAAATGGCTAAATGTAAATAAATCTGTGGTCAGAAAAATATGGAAACAGTTCATTGAGACAGGAACCATCAAAAGAAAAGAAGGTTCTGGTAGAAAAATAAAAACAGCTACCTCTGAAGACCGTTATCTGGTCGTAACTGCCAAGCGCCATAAGGAGATGACAGCTATTCAACTCTCTAATGAACTCTCAAGTGCTACTGGAACGAGAATTTCAAGACAAACTGTTTACCGAAGGCTTCACGAAGGTGTACTTATGCAAGACGACCAATGGTCTGTATCCCTTTAACCTCTGCTCACAGGAGAGACCGCTTGAATTAGTGCTTGGATCATCACGCCTGGACTCATGATCAGTGGGCCAATGTTCTCTTCAGTGACGAGTCAAGATTTAGTTTTAACACAGAATCTCGACGAGTTTTCATCTGGAGGGAGCCTGGAACCCGCTATCATCCCAGTAACATCAGGGAAATAGACAGTTTTAGAGGGGGCAGTCTCTTAGTCTGGGCTGGCATCAGTTCTAGCAGTCGCACACCCCTCCACATTTTTTCTGGGGGCACTTTAACTGCCCAAAGGTACAGGGACGAGATCCTTGAGCCCTATCTAAGACCTTATAGAGATCAAATTGGTCACAATTTAATTTTAATGGACGATAATGCTCGTCCGCATAGGGCTAGGCTAGTCAATGAATATCTCCAGAGTGAGAATATTCGAAGGATGGATTGGCCAGCCAGATCTCTGGACCTGAATCCAATAGAGCATGTGTGGAATGCTCTAGGGAGGCGTATTGGAGCTCGTCGCCCCTCTCCCAGAACCCTCGTTGAGCTAAGAACTGCTCTATTGGAGGAGTGGGGTTTACTACCCCTGGATCCCCTCCAAAGCCTGGTAAACAGTATGAGGGCTCGCTGTGAGACCTTGATAGCTGTTAGAGGTGATCCTACTCCCTATTGATATCTTATTTCTTTAAGATCTGGAACCTTAGCTTTGGGTATGTTGGTAATAATTTGCATATTTCATAATTTCAAATATTTTTTTTTATTTTCATATAGCTAGTCAAATTCTCCATAGTTTAAACTATTTGTATACTAAAATTTATATTTGTTTATAAATTAGCTTTTGAGAAATTTTAATATTAGTGTTAAGTTTCTTATTTTTTGGACACCAGTGTATATTAAGTTTGGCACATTTACTCAAGCGTGGCGTCGCTGGAGACCCGCTGGCGATTCTCCACCAAACTCTGCAGTGCTGGCAGAGGCGCCATGTACATTGTACATAGTATGACACATATATATATCATTATTTTTTTAAAATAGTGCAGACTGTGCACTTTTGCATGTATTGACAAGATGTCAATAAAATTATTTTAATTGTCAATTGTCTACTGAATTTATATTAACTCTTGCCTTTCACTATTTATAAAAGTTTTTTTTTTTAATTCTGAAGGAGCACTGATATTTTACTTTTGTATATGATCCTTTTCCGTGGGCCGATATCTTTCGGAACTGGCCCAAATACTTTATTACATCAGTATTATTTTTAAATGTACTGTGTGTGTTATTCTTACTTTTTGTTGGCTTTATCAAATTACCAGCAACAAAATATACTCTATTCACTTAGCGTAAGACGGTTTGATGGCGTATGACCAGCCGATACTGTAAGCTAACCGCGACATAGCATTACAAAGAAAAAAAAAAGATGAAATTTCACAATATGGTTAAATGGAATTTATAATTATTTTTAAAATCAAGATTAAATGCTTCAGTGAGCCCTTTTTTATAATATTTATCAAAATAATCTTAAAAGGTATTCAAAATATCAATTGAAACGTTGTCTAATGACGTAGAGACACAAAAATATCTGTGTTTTCACCAAATAATGCAGATATACGGTATTTGTAAAACTTAATCTCTCATACATACCTCAAAAAGACAAATTATTCAAATATTGGTTATTTCCTTCGAAGTATATTTAAGCCATCTGACTCCCCATTACCGACCGTGTTCTTCTCAGTTTTTTTCCATCTCATAATCCTATACAACACAACTATACTGACTGTATACTGTATTCTATAAACATTTTGTTGTTCATGGCAGCAAATAGCACTCACAAACTCTTATATTTATATGATTTGCCTTGAAATTCTTCATTCCTTTTTCAATAAATACACAACGTATGTGGGATAATTTCGATTCCTACTCAATGTATATATAATACCAAAATGGAGTTACACGTTGGTGATCAAATCGTTGATCGATTAAGTCCTATACATATCTAAAAAATTGATAAAATTATAATGTGTGTAAGAAACCTGAGTTCAAAATGGCTTCACACCTTCTGGGCATGGCACATGTGTGTTTAAAAAAGGTAATAATTAAGTGGATGGGCGGAGGAGGTCGATATTGAAGGATCGCCAGGCGTCGATTACAATTGGTGCAGCGGGCCTCGCGTGTGGCAGCACATTGTGTCGGAGTGCAAGACAATGCGCCCCGCTCGATACAGCGGCCACGCGCCGGGAAACAACGGCCAATTTTAAAATGCGACAAGAAGCTCCTCGAGGCCTGTGCCAGGACAAAGGAAGCTATTAGAGGGCCGAACAATGGCGCTTCTCTTCTTGGCAGCCTCTCAGGCCCCCTCCCCCACCACTCGGGCCCTTTTTGCATGCTCGTTAGGCCTAAAGTTAAACATTTGTGATTCGGACACAATTTTTCTTTCGATGTTTTTAAGAAAGAAAATAATTTGAAAGGCAAAAATTGTTTCATAAAGAAAATTGATGTTAAATATGTGTGAAGCATTTATCTTATGGAAATTTTAATCGATAATATTTATTTTCGTTCAATATATAGCAGCCACAATTTTATTCAAATAAAAGCACATATAAAGTGTTAATATAACTTACACTTAAGATTCAATTTACTAATATACCACTTTCGCTTTGTATACAAATGTAATTTCAGGCCCTACCACTTGGAATAGCCATAATAACGATAATTTTTTAATACATGTATTTCATTATGTATATCTTTTAAAATACACATTACTATGAGCATTTACAAAAAAAAATTATTCGAATCCCACAAAAAATCACATTTGAGAAAGTCTTGAATCTATATTACGGTGATAAAGATTAAAAAAAAAAGAGTTTATATTTAATCGCCTTAAAAAAAAAATATGATTTGGCAAATAGATATCCGGAGGAAAATGAATTTGTTAAGTTTCGGTAATCCGAGTTGTGAAATTATTCCAAGTCATCACATTTAATCTGAAAACTGTTGTGTGGGGGAGTGTTCAAAACTCAATAATATTTAGTTGAAAATCTATATTAACCACAGAAAATTATATATATCAACTGAGTTTCACTCAATACTTTTTCTTTAGCTCAAAAATCGAGATAAGGTAAAACTAGATAAAATAAGGATTCAAATTTAAAAACTAAATCAAATAAAATTGAAGTAAAACTATAGACGTAATAATTTTGTATCCCATTGAGTAGTTTTTAATAAGATTTAGGAGTCAGTTCATTCGGTTCTATCTTTGGATGATGACAGCTTGTATAGATATTTTCAAAAGGACATATCCATGACTATAGGAGCATTCTTCAAGAGTGGAAGTAATGGTCATGAAGGAGATTGGATATTTTAACGGCACTCGGCTTCTATTAAGCTACGTATGGTAAAATTATCTTCAAAATTTGTTTTCTAAAGTCCGTTTTAATTCAATCCAATTGTGTAAATGGGTTTACAAAGACGGCCTAACTTTAATATAGGAATATCCAAAACAATTATTTTGTCAAAAATAGCTCTGTTGAGGAAGCATTGTTTATATATCGGTGTGAATGTTGAACCACCGCTGTCTACTGCCTCTAGATGCCATTATCTCTCTCATCCATATATTTTCTCTATTATGTGTGTCTGTATTGTATAAAGTGATAAATAGTAATGCTTCTCTCTCTTCACACAATGTTTACTTTTTCATCCAATATTTAGTTTTTGGTGCGTATGGTTCTTGGTGGCAATTTTGCATATATACGTATATATATTTATTGAAATATATTTGAAATATTTTAGGCGCCCTAAGCAGGGACCTACGGTTTCAGGCCTTTTAAGATACACATTATATACTGCACAGTATTGGGAGTGTGTACGTCATTGTTACAAATACATTTCTCTAACAAGTGAATATGGCAGAGCCTAGGCTCATAAATAGATTAAAAGCCACACTTCTCGCCTTCTCCTTTAAAGCAGGCCATTTCATTTCAGACATCTCTGCATTAGTAATGTTGCCCAGTCAGAGGTCTTCGAATTTAGAATGAGTTGGGGCATTAATGTGGCCTCTATCTTTCACAGGAAACGATAATATCGAAGCTCAAACCTCTTTAAAACACCGGAAATTCTTAGTCGCGTCAAAGCTGCCATCGATGAGGATGCTGAAAGTGTATACGTATTCGCCAGAGATCTGTTATTCAAGGGGCAACCATCCAACTATGTTTTTAGGGGGAGTCCGGGGTCCCCAGACCTGGCCAGACTGGAGTGATTGGTAGTGGTCTGTACTCGACCATTCGTGAGGGTTAGAAGGGACTAGCTGATAACGACTGGTTTACGCCCTGTAAGCTCGTATGATCTCGGCCATTGAGAAGTGCAGTGTTATAAACCTGGACGCCAAGTACAGAAGTTGAAAGAGAAGGCGAAACTATGGCTCGAAGAGTTAGTGGCGCCAGTGGGAGTCGACGGGGGTTGAAATTCCCCAGAGACCGTGGAGAGCAAGTTGTATGGGTAGGCAATGCACTCAGCCCCTATGTTCACTTCTTGAAAAAAGATAGGGTTGATTGGTCAGACCTTTTAGGGTCGTTGGCTACTCAAAATCTGATTTCATTTCGAGCTCGGTCCTTAACCGATTTAGCCATAAGCGGCGATATGGTTAATTTTTAGATTATGCCACTTTTGATCTGTGACTTAAAACTTTCATATTAAGTGGTGGAAGCCCGGAAAATGCCGTTAAAAGATAGGATCGGTATAATAATTCTGTGGCCTTAACTGGGCTTTTTCTTCTCGATAACATGTGATGATGCCATTTGAACACACATAATAACATGTGTGATGACGACTAAGAAAAGTGAAATATTTTGTGCCACTTCCATGCGCCGACCGGCTTTTTGCCGAGGTCCACCCTTGGAACGTGTTTAAGGAACCCATGACTAATGTCGGTAACTTGTTTCTGGCAGCTAGCTGTCTCCCCATAGACTGTCACTAAAAGTCTCAGTTGAAGCGCTGGTGGCGCCAGTGGAGTCTTGGAAAGTAGAAACATTTATAGATTGTGGAGAATGAGTTATGTTCAATCGGTCTCCTGAACACCCTAATATTGGTGATTAATCTCGGCGTATAGCCTTTGCTTACTTTTTGAAATGGGCTGTGATTGCTGAGTTGGACGAGGTCGCCTCTCCCGTTAAAATGACGCTAAATAAACGGATATTTTAAAATGATTATCTTACGCGATTAATGATTGAGTGAACTTTAGAGAAAATTATTAAAATTTAAAAAGTGTGCTTGTTTGTCAGTATTTTAATAATGACTCACCAGGTCCGGCTGAATAACTGATGTCATATGATGATCTAATTGTATAAATTACTTCATTCTTTATATATTTTTCATTTTTATTTTTTACCTATCAAACAATTATGAATAATTATCAATACAATATTTCGATTTATCAATTGTCAATAGCTGGGTCTCTGAAGCCAATTATTGACCTTGAGAAGGACATTGAGGCTTTTTGAAAAACTGTTTGATATTAGGGGTTACATATTAACTGTGTTTGCTAGGTTTGAAATCCGCTCAGGTGTGTGCGTGGGGGGGGGGGGGGGAAGAACTTTTCGAGTATCCTTTGACTTGGAAACGAACTATAGGATATGGATGTAAAGGTTCGTAGCTGCTTATATCATTCTTGATCCATGCAATTGGTTTTAGGATAAATATTTTATCTGAGGAAAGATTTATACAATTTTTATTCGTGTTACGAAGAGAAGAGGAATTGCCCGGGAGAACTGGGTATAACCACTTCAACAGGTACGATCTGAGAGACACCTCATAAGATAGTGCGCTTGGAAATCTAAAAAAATGTTTCCATATTTCTTTATAAAATTGACACAGCCAATTCTATACATATCCTGAACTTTTGAACAGAGTTATAGAGTCATAGATTAAGTATGTATACCTTTTTTGTATACTTCTTTGTATGGTTTCAGAATAAGTCTGTATTTTATCCCATAGAATCGATGAAAGTTAAAGATGTTGGACAGAGGTGTCATCTTCAAACTATTATACCAACTCCAGTGTAATATTACATATAGATCATATGATTAATATGACTCTGTTGGGCATCCACATAACACCGTGGCTGTTCTCAGAGCAATAGCTGTGGGTGCCCGTGATATATTCAAGGGTTCTTTATTTCATCATGTTCTGTAGCTGATTTAGATTTGAAAAATAGTACAAAAGTGAAATATTGTACTTGAATCAGGTTGATAAATTGAAGAAAAAGGTATCTCTTGATGGTGCAATTAAAAGTTACTGATGGATAGCACCATCTGTCGGAATAAATATCAAATAGTCGTAAAGATAGAGGCTGCCTGGCCGGCATTCATTGTCTCGACATTTCGACAAAAGTATTTTGTCCTCGTCAGGAGCGAACAAAAATTAAAACATTAGGCTATCCATCAGCAACCTTTAGTTGCACGATCAGGAGATACCTTTTCTTCAATTTATTAACCTGATTCAAGTACAATGTTTCACTTTTGTACTATTTTTCAAATCTAAATCAATTGCAGAAAGTGATGAGATGGAAAACCCATGAATATATCCCGTTAGAATAGTTTCTAACGCTTTGCCTAATGTTTTAATTTTTGTTCGCTCATGACGAAGGCAAAATATTTTTGTCGAAACGTCGAGACAATAAAAAGATTTACTGGCCGAAGTGTCTTTTATTTGAAGAAATATCAAATATTCGTTGATTTTTTTTTATTTATTCCATAATTGGCCAAATACCTTTTCTTAATTAATCAAGAAATTGTTACGTCTGACAGCAGTTACATTTAATGAAGGAACACAATTGTGTGGGATGTCCTTCATAGAATGTTACGGTGTAATAAATGATTGATCACCTGTTTCCTTCAGATTAAAATGACGAGAAATGTGAGAGACGAATTTCTATATTCAATCGTATAACTGGAGAGCTCTCGATCCAACATCTCATCCACAGACCTATGTGTAAAAGGAGACTACATAGAAACTGGTTCTATAAGGAACATTCTATAGTGTTAGTATTTCCATGTAAAAGACTCATAACACCCTCCTATGGAAATACTACCTCTATACACCATTCCACATCTATTCAGCTTCTATGTAATCCCGTTTTACTTGGAAGAGCCCGTGAAAGAAAGAGTATTTGGTTCGAGAGCTATTCAGTTATACGACTAGATATAAAGATTCGCGCGTGCACATCTCTAACTCCTACTATTTTTAAAATCTATGTTAGCGATTTATCCATAAATAACACGTTTCGTTTGCTTTTTATTAAAAGCTTTTATTTAACTTGCTACTGTGTTTGTGTCCACAAAAACCTTTAATCAAATTTAATATACTTAGAGAGCACCTAGAAGTCTGAAATTCGGTATACTTATTCAAACCTGATAACAATGCATTACTTCTGTGTGTGGTCGGCAATGGACTATTTTTGATTTTAATATTTGTTTTCATATATTTTTTTCAATTTTAATAAACTTCCAGACTACACACAGAAGTCTGAAAATGTTCAGCTTCGCTCATTACAGCTACCAATGTAAGTTGACAAAATTCCAGACTTCTAGGTGGTCGGGGTGAGATCGGTAACAGACTAATTTTCTATATTTCGTTTCAAATTTTGTGAAACAATTTAAAATAATTTCTGACCACGTAGAAGAGTCTGAAATTTAATAAACTAGTTCAAAGCTACTAACATTGCGCAAATGTACAAAATACCTGGCTTCTAGATGGCCACGAGGGTCAGGAATAGACGAGAGAATTTCCTTTCAAACGAACCAAAATAGGCGCAGCAGTTTTGTTGACGTAATGAGCGGCTGAAGTTCCATAAAATTCTGGCCGGGATTGGAATAGTTTTTATAAAATCCTTTCAATTTTTGTGATCAAATTTTAATATATTTTCATGCCACATAGAAATCTTAAATTTTCTACACTCGCTTGTTTCTGCTAGGAATGTAAATCTGCCAAATTTAAAACTTCAGGGTTGCCGGCATTGGACTAATTTATTTTTAAATTTTGTGAATATTTTTAATGAACTTCTAGAGAGCTTAGATGTTTGAGATTTTGTAAACTCACTCAATCAGGCTAATAACGCTATTTTGCAAAATATCATACTTCTAGGTGGTCGCAATGACTTGAATAGAATATAATTTTTGTATAAATATCAAAGAGAATAAATGGGCATAATAGGCGCCTGACATTCCATAAAATAAATCGGTAGTATGAACTATACCTCTAAATAATTGTGGGGATATATTGTCATCAATATATAATCATTTATTATAATTATTTATATCAATATGACTGTCCTTCCGCTGTTTTATTTTGACTCTTATAGATCTAATTGTTCAATGGCGGAAGCTGAAATATTTAGTTTCTCCATTTTAGTACACTATATTGAGAGATTATTTAAAAAACCTTTTATTAATTATTTACCTGCGCTGAATTTACTTTGTCTCCAATATCTGCCGCCACTGTCCAATCATTTTAATCTAAAATAATGGATTTCACAGCTCACCATCTTTTATCTTTATTCAAGATGACAGATTCTTTAATATATAGAAAAAAATTAAACACGATTTTAACAGGGAAATAAGATGCACTTAATGAGAGAATACATTAGCTATTGCGGCCTCAGCTGATGCTGCCTTCTATTTCTATAGCTTTTCCTGGATTCCAGCAATGGCCATCGCAACCTTGCAAAATATTGACATGAACCCAGAGCATCAGCTTTACACACCAAGATAGAGGACATTGTGACTGCTCTGATAAAGATGCACGAGGACATCTGAGGCTCTTCATTGGACACAACAACAACTTTTTCAGCACTGTTAATCGAAAAATGGCTAGATTTTTCAGTTTCCTATATGTTTCATATTCTAGTATCTCATCATTTCTATTCCTCCCCTAAGACCTGAATGAACATTCTGAGACATAATTTACAATGAAAAAACGTATTTACGCAAGTTTGGCCTTAAATACCCATTTCTTGGGTTCTCAAGAAGCCTCTGGAACCAAAAAATATTTTTGGTCGCAGTGGTACAGCCGACTCCACGCTGACGAGCGCCAAAAAGCGCGAAACGCGTTCGTGTATGGTTTTTCTTGATTTATCAAGAAATTGGGTTGGCCAAATAACAGGGAACAGACTAAATCAATGTTTAGTTGATTTCTGTTCCACATGTGCTCCTGGTCAGGATATGCCATTTTTAATTTTTAATATTTTACAATACCTTATCAAAAGGCACCCAATTACATATACGACGACTGCCATTTAAACAACAATCCATTATTGAACCATCACATTGAACTCGAATAATATATCTGTTCCTTAATAAGCATATTCTTGAAAACGCTTGTACTGGAATCTGACTGTACATATGTGACTGGTGATTTCTTCCACAAAGGTTTGCTTCGAAATCAATGTAGTACTTATATAAATACTTTTAAAAGTTATAATTTACAACCGATATACGTTACAATTAAAGAAAATTAAATATATGCTATTAGCCGGCTATCTATGTATAATAAATGAAACTATTTAGTGCGATTTGCTATCACAATATTTTACGTTACGCTAAGAAATAAAGAAAACCATTAATAGTTTGATTTTATACATTAAAGAATTTGTAAAATTTATCTTTTTGAGCACGTCTTGTGTTGACACAAAAAAAGGCAGAAAGATTTCATTAAAATATTTTCAATATCCTAGTTGTGCTTAATTTCGCACCACAACCAATGGCGGTAAAATAATTTTTTGTTCCAAGGGCAATCAAATTTTATATGAATTCACATTATGACTACTTAAAGTTAAGCCATATTTATTCGACCACCGCTAGTTAAGTTTGTAAGCTACGAAATGAAATTCTCTATTTGACAAAGGTGAGTCACAAATATTAATGGCCCATTTAGAGCCCCTCTCCCTCCTGATGCATTATAAATGTGTAAACACGTGGTGTACTTACAGTAAAACAATCGTTAACTTACCCACCAGGATTGCCATGGTCTGTACCATGTATTCTTACAGAATAAGGCAAATGAATATTAGACCATTCATGATCTAATTAAGCGTGGTTTATAATCTAAAAAGCATTTTCAGACACACAAATAGTTTGAAACATCGCAATCCAAGGTCGCTTGTTATCTCCACTAACTTAATAAAATTGAAAGAAGCTGTGTGTGTGTGTCGAATTGTGCAGTCTCAATTTTATAAGGCGTCTGGTTGTTTGTGAAGAACTTCTGAAGCCTTTCTTGAAAGAGCGTTTTAATAGGCCAAATGTAAGGTGATTCTTTCGTTACCTTATCATGAACAACCTTTGGCTGGATGCGGACCAGATACCAAACCCGTACAGGTATCTTTGAAAATAAGATCATGTTGTGTGTTAGGTGTAATTCCGAAAGGCTTGTACATTATAAATTAATTCCAGAAGGTCGAAACGTCAAACTCTATTCTCTACAACTTGAATAAAATGGTGGAGAATTGAGATGTAAGAATTCGACAATGGATTGAGGAAAGCTGGCTCTAGCATCATAGCGCCGTTGGTCAACACAAGTAGCTGGAAATAATCGACCATCTACCTCATCTTATATCCAGCCTGGACCTCATCTCGTCTGATCACCACTTGTTTGGGTCCTCGCATCATTGCCTATGCAGAAGAAGCTTTGTAAATTTACCGATGTGGAAGCCAGAGTCAAGAAAATCTTCGTCTTAAAACCCAAGAAGTACAGGACCGAAATATAAAATAATATGAAAAATGACGATTCGGATTAGCTATTATATTAAGACGAAATGTTTTGTATGTTTAAATCTTTTATTACGACCGAATATGATCCATTATTTGATACTCAGTTTGATAGAAGACCACCCTTGTGAAAATTCAAATTACAGAACTGTTACTTATATGATAAAATATGTTTGAAAATATAACAATTTGACTAATATTTATATTATACTTATATGATTGGTCTTTGATTACGGCAACTGGTTTCAAGTTTATGAAGACAATGCTAGAGAATGAAACTAACAAAAAATAAGGACAGACATCCTACTATTCACATCTATACATAACTTCAAATTTGTATTTCTGGTTTAATATCCCTCAAATAATATTAATTAATATCTCCTATATATAATTATAAAAATGTATGAATAGAGATTATTTTCTAATCATTTCACCGTGGAATAGTAAGTGTCTAGCAACACGCCACGCATGCCTCTCCTACAGGTTGTTTGATGCCATGATGGAATATTCCACATGTGTGCCTTCTTAGAATGCTGTATTATGGTTGTGGAAAATACCACGGTAAATGCTTGATATAGGTCATGATATTCATGGTTTTTAGGGGGTGTTACATGGAAGTAAGTTCAAGAGGTTTCTCGGACTGGGCGATCTCTGAGCACTCACTGGCGGAAAAGTAAAGATATCAATGCAGAGCCAGGTTTTTGAAAGCTCCAAGATAAAAATGGCAGTTCAGTTCTACCTTTGACTTCTGAAATCCTCAGTTTACACGTGCTCGGTTTCTAAACTCGCAGTTGATTCAAACTTCCATTCGCAAAGATCTCTACCTGATTTCATTCCCAGTGTCACTATCATAACGGGGTCTTCCAGTTATTTAATTTCTATTGCCATATGAATATGCATCAAATATTGTACCTCTGAGCAATTTTGGCTCATAACCCCAGTTAAAAACGCAATGGTATATAGGGCGTACTTTGATTTCATGATATCCAAAGGGATCAAATGAAATCACAATTTGAAGGGAGAAGCGACTTTAATTTTTATAGATCATTATCCTCCCGGCAATATTTCCATCTATATATTAACCATAGATATGGCCCAGCCACTTTATCGGCTAAACCACATTTTGGAAAATTGTATAGAATTCATTTAATCCCTTTGGAATCCATGAAATTGAAGCCCGTCGTTACTGATGAGGGCCATGAATCTAAAACCATGGTCTCCAGGTGGCCACTTCTAATTTTGTCAAAGCTGGTGTTGTGGCTTATCATTGTCCGAGTCCGCCAGTTGGCTGGGATGGTCAATAGATGGCGCTTAGTTTTGGTGTCTATTTGGACAAGAGAAGCGACCTTTATTTCACATATCATTATCCTCCTGGTAAAATTGTCATCTTTGCCATCTATAATCAATTGTGAATATTTAAAAAATATATTGTTTGATATAACGATAATATAAGGACTATTGTGTATGATGGATTTTGTTGATATTTTTTACTTAAATTCCACACCAGTTTGAGATAACATAAATATATTTGTGTGTGTGTTGTGTGTGTTAAAGAGAATATATTCTGATCAATGTTGTAAGCATTTTGATAGTATAATGATTGTGTAGCAGAATGCCCACTAAGCTCTGAACTGTCAAGATATGCATTTGATACTCCGTTAAGTTAAAATGCCCTTTTTAGACCTTCCCTAATGTGGAGATAGGCTTTGAACACTTCCCCCTCGTCTTTGTTCCCTCCCTGACCACTTAGTCATTCCATTCTGTTTGCCAGAATGCTCTTATGTCACTTTATAATAAGGAAGGCTTCCGTTTTTTCCTTAAAGCTTTTTTCTCATCGATGAATGCATACAGGAAAAAAAATGTTTATCCATTTGCGATTTGAAGAGATCCACTTCAAATGTCCTCATCTTTCTTAACTTCATTTCGATAACATCGCTTTACTTTTATAAGTTTCTTATTTTTTATATTTATCATAGAATAGTTTTGTATTTGTTCGGATATTAAAGTATGTATATTTTTCAAAAACAATAAATAATAGGTGGTCATGACATATTGTGATGTATAACACGCATTAAAATTTTAAATAAATAAACAAATATAAAAGTCCTAAGATGGCACGTCCTCTCCCATTAAAAATGCATTAAAACAATGTTTTGGTTTATAATTCAGTACAAAACGTAATTATGATGATATATAATAAGCCAAAAACACCAGTAATGGAAAATTCAGACAAAAACCAATAGCCTGTATACCATGGTTTCGAGCTATGACACTCATCAGTACAGGGGCGACCTCAATTTCATAACATACTACAAGAGAAGTTATGAAATCGGTCGAATTTGCAAAAGGGTATTCAAGTTAGTGTAGTGGAAGGGCCGAATTTTCAGGCTAGAATACAACTTAAAGTTTGGGAGGATAATTTTAATGTACAAAAAGAGGCATCTCTGCCTTTAAATATGAATTAAAACATGGCTTATGTTTATTAACCCAGTACAAAACGTAATGGTGGTGATAAATAATTATCCCTTTCTCTCGCAGGTTGTAAGGAAATCGAAGCTGTTTCTGTACTAATGAGGGCCATAGCCCGACACCATGGTATACAGGTTGGAATTTTGTCTGAATTTGCCATAAATGAGTTATAGGCTTGTTTGGGGCGTATATTCATGGACACTCTTGAAATAAATATCTCTGTCAACAAGGAAAATATCGTAAATAATTAGAAAGCTAAAAAGAGCATCTGAAGCGAAATGACTCAACTTAAAACACACAAATCAAATTTCACCAGGATAATGTGATAACATCATACGGCGCACCTGACCTTGGCGAAGATTGCAGGATATGAGTGGACTTTGATGTCTCACCCTGCGTACAGTTCTGACATGGTACCTTCAAAATTCTACTTGCTTGGAAGAATAAATAGTTTGTGGTAAAACATTTTAAAGTAATGAATATTTACTCTAAGTTGTTCAAAGAGTTGGATAAGGGGTTTTACCAAAGTGCTTTTGCAAGATGGTAACCACGCTGGGACAAATGTGTAGAGAAGGAATGTATATATATTGAATGATTCTAATATAAATGCAATTTGAAAAAATAGTACAAATGTGAAATTGTACTGGTATAATGTTCATATATTAAGAAAAAGGCATCTCCTTATCGTGCAACAAAAAGTTGCTGATGGCTTGCGCCATCTATCGGAATAAATATCAACTATTCTCGTTGACTTTTAATTATTCCAGAATTGGCCAAATACCCATTCTTGATTAATCAAGAAAAGCTAACCACGGACGCGTTTCGGGCTGTTGGCCCTCATCAGCGTGGTGCAAGCTGTACCTCAACGACCAAAAAAATTGGTCATTAAGGCATCCTGAAAAATCATGAAATGGGTAGGTAAGGCAAGAATTGCGTGAGAACGCTACACAATGTGAAAAAATAGTACAAATGTGAAATTGTACTGGGATAAGGTGCATAAATTAAGAAAAAGACATCTTCTTATCGTGCAACAGATCGTGAAAGTTGGCGCAAGCCATAAGCAACTTTCTGTTGCACGATAAGGAGATGTTTTTTCTTAATAAATGCAATTGTTAGTTCTTATATACAGAATTTCTGTTTTATTGTTTGTCATAAAAATGTTATTTCCACTTGTGCAATATTAATTGACCGAAACAAATAAACTCGTGAACAAGACTTGAGCAAGTGAAAAGTCGTCAGTTTTTTTCTTTACTATTTTGAAGGAGACAGAGGCAATTTTTTCACAGCTGGTTACCTCGTGTCTTCAATAAAGGCCACTCTGTATCAAATATATTTAAGAGATTTTGTATTAATCCCGACATACATACTAAGAGGTACAACTTCTTTAAGTTTTGTCCATGAGTGTATATATTAAAACTATTTTCTATTTTTTCTCATTTTTCATATATTTTTGTATAAATATTTGAAGGGATTAAATAAATTATAGTTTTTTCATCAGTAAGGAAGAACTTTTATCGAGGCTTCTAACACGATGGTATGCAGAGTCTATTTTAGACAACCAGGCAGGTACCGGTATTCAAATACCGCATTTATCAATTTTATTTGAGAAATACAAAATTGTACAGGTAAAAAAAGTAATAAGGACCTGAATTATAGCCCAACAAATTCATTACTAACTGGAGGTATTGGACATTTTAGGTATTTGTTCAAAGCTGCTATAGATTCCAACCTTTCACTTAATCAGATAAAAGATTACAATTGCTGAAGGTATTCGTTCCACGATGAGCCAACGCGGCTACTCAATGTGTTCTATAGAAACCAACATCACCGATGCGTGGCAGGTGTTATAGCTAATTGGGCAACAAACGTCAAATATATAAAGCCTATTTGGAGACGTTGTTTGGCCAACCACCTGTGAGACTAATATTACTAACCCCATTGAGATCATAACCGCGGTTAACAATAGCATAACCCCACTAACATGTGCAGGGTAACTTAAGATCAAAGTTAAACTGCACGTGTGTGTGTATATATATTGTGAATGGTTCACTGCCACCAAACTCAATATCCATCATGATTTTATGGCCTGAATAATGTGTGCTAGGAATAAAAAAGGCAAAACAAAAATATTTCAAAAATATATATATAAAATATTTTTCATTCTCATTTTTATATAAGCCCTCTTTATTTGTTGTTTTTTTATACTGCATTTCTCGTAAATTAATATATTGAAAATCAAAACATCACATCAGCACCTTTTCATAATGGTAGTTGTGAAAGGAAGATCTCGCTGGTGTCTTTCTTCTCTTGAAGAGTTCATTTATAGTAAACTCACCTTTTCTTCGCAAAACGTCTCTTCACATTAAAATATTTTTAAAATACCGAACTTTAGAGTGTTGTTAATTTTCAATAGATATATCAATATTCTAAAAAATTGACACTCATAGACAAAACTTAAATTGTACCTTTCAGCATGCATATCGGGATTCAGGTAATAACTCTGGAAGGTATTTGTTACACAATGACCTTTATTGAAGAAACACGAGATAACCCAGTGTGAACATAATTGCCCATATCTTCTTCTTCTACTTCAAAAATACAATAATAAAGCATACGACCGGCCACATTAAAGTCTTTCCACTTCCTTAAGTTTTGTCCGTGTGTTTGGGAGTGGATATAATATCACACACAATGAGTATTTAAAATTTATAAATTATATAATTAGGTTTTTTTTATAAAACTTTACTTGATAAAAGGCTTTCCCCGAAAGCTTAAAATCTAAAAATATAAAAACTTATCTTTGATTTATATTTTATCGTCCATCTCGATAATTGACGAACACGTCATTTAAAATGTTTGGAAGGGTGTGAAAATAACAATTTCGAGTAATTTAAATATTGTAAATAGCGGTAGTGTTGTACAGGAACGAGATCCCACTATCCAAATGAATAGCAAATTTTCTAATATCCAGTTGGCCAATAAATGTGTATGTAGGTAGGGAGCAATACTCAATTCTAACTCTTTTCGAGAATAATTATTTATTCAGATAAAAGGCACTTCAGCCAGTAAATCTTTTTATTGTCTCGACGTTTCGACAAAAATATTTTGTCCTCGTCAGGAGCGAACAAAAATTAAAACATTAGGCAAAGCGTTAGAAATTATTCAAAGGCTGCAAGGGCGTTCTCACGCGGTATTTGAAATTTTGTACAACATCAAGCACGAGTCAAAAAAGAGTTAAATATTTGTTTTTTGACTCGTGCTTGATATTGTAAAAATTTCAAATACCGCGTTAGAACGCCCTTGCAGCCTTAGAATAATTTCTAACGCTTTGCCTAATGTTTTATTTTTTGTTCGCTCCTGACGAGAACAAAAGATTTTTATCGAAACGTCGAGACAATAAAAAGATTTACTGGCCGAAGTGTCTTTTATTTGAATAACTATGAATGCCGGCCTGGCAGCCTCTATCTTTACGAGAAAATAATTATATCTTAAAAAATCTTTGCGGTCAACGTGAGTTATTACATGTAATTGATTACCCTCAATTGCTTCTCCCACTTAATTAGTTTTAATTAAGTGAATAAGTTATAGATATTTGCATTCCTCTAGGTCACGAAGCCTATAGAAAAAAGAGTTCATATATTGCTAAATGAGATTTATATTGCAATACAGCCCACGCAATTGATACTGGTATAAATTATATATTTTCCTCGAGAGGGGCGATTTCCAAACAGTATCTGGAATAGTCTTCTTAAAAGGTTTTGCAGAATTTATCATTTTAGTAATTTGTCTATTTTACTTCTGTTATAAGGTATAGAATATATTTGAATTTAGTATAACGCGAATATATATAAAGTATATTGATATATATAATTTTTTGATCATATTTTGTTTGGCACAAATGTTTATCTTGTCATTTGGTAAAAATTGAGGTTTCTTTGTTTTCCCAGATATTCATACCAGTTTGTTTTAGAGCCTTTTTTTCTTTTATGGCGATGTAATTATGCATTAAACATATGCCAAATCATTTTTACATTTCTTTTTCAAATTGAAAATTATTATGTGAATAAATAAATATATATATATATATTATATTATATTGATGGGGATATATTTTTACATTATGTTTTTTTTTTCAATTGATCATATCTATTTATGTAGATTATGTCAATTGTAAGAGATATTTATGTATGTAAAATCACCAAAAGACATTTAGATGATGTTGTTTATGTATTTTTAAAAAGTAATTTTATTTTTAACAAAACATTTCATGGTTTCAAATTAAAGACAGATATTTACAAATAATGAGGTGTTAATTTTTACATTTATTTGAAATAACTAAGTGAAGTTTAGAAGGAATTGCACAAATATTATGTTCAAATTGTCTGAAAATAGAAAAAAATCAGGTATTTTTCTTTTTTTCTTATGTTAGGAAAGATAAATTCACACAAATGGAAAATTTCAGGGGTTTTAACATGATTTACCGATTTAAGACTTCAAAAAAAGCAATAAGGATTTTAAATATTAAGAAATATTCTGTGAGCAAAGCCATCCACACTGACATTATGTCCAATACACATAGGGACATGTGATATGTGAATATATTTTACACGATAAATTTTAATAAACTTCCTACACATATATTTTTCACATTCCTTATATTTAAAAGTTTCATTATAATTTAATATTTAGTTTTAATTTACCCCTAATTATAATTATAAAACTTATATATATGTTTCACATAGAATATTCAAATGTCATGATTGGATGCTTATAATGAAGACAAATCGTTAATGGTATTTTTGGCATGTGCAAGTGTGTTCGCATTATTATCAATTTACATTTTCAAGATTGCTTAATTTTTAACACACATACACGTTGTGTTATATTCATTCATTATTATATTAAAATTTTGGGGCCAATACATATTTTTCTTTGTCCAAATAAATTTTTAAATTGTTAAGTATATTATATAAATTATTTAATTAAATATAATTGAATGAGTATAAACACAAATTTCATTTTAAATAAATAAATTATATTTTCTATATTTTTATGCTTATATATTTATTTTTATATTGTATTATGTTTATGTGTGCGTATTTTATATAGTTTCCTTATATTTTGGAACCATATATCTATATATATTTTTTAATTTATCTATTGTGCGTCAAGAAAAAGAATAGAAATAAAATATTTTTCAATATATTTTTCTCGATATATATAATTTAATAATTTTTATATATTTATACCCATACACAAAAAATATATATTCTTTAGCGTTTAAATCAATTTTATGTTCGTTATTTAATATTTAAAAAGATCATAAATGGATGTCATTACACATGGAAGACAACAATAAATATCGGTAGAGAACCATCCACAGTATAGAAAGGAAAACCAATATAATTGAGAGTGTCAAGTATTTTTGTACCGATTATTCCAAATGGAACATTACTTAGGAGATTGATATGAGATTTGTATTGTAGATACTCGCTAAAGTTCAAACATCAATACGAAAAGTATGAGAAGTCATTAGATCATACTAGAAATATAGAAGTATGCGCATGTAGTAAACATAGTTGAGTGCATGAAAAGGAAAGAGTTCTGCAAATATTAACACCATGTTCCCTCGGCCTTGTGATCATGACTAATTTTATCTGGAGTAACCAAAAATGAAGTAACTTGTTAAAAGATACAGGAGCGTCTTTTGTAAAAACACGGATGTTGACGAAAGTCTTACAACCGAGTTTGAAGCCAGCAGGCTTCGTGTAGGATCTAGGACGTTTTCGTCCGTCGAAGTTGTTCTAGTTCTTGTGGATTACAAAGGCTTCATTTTTTCAGCATTGTTAATATTCGACATGAACCTATCGTATTTCTAACGTTTTTATATGATTAAATAAACATTTTACGTATTAAAGGAATTAATAAGTTTCTTTCTTCTTATAATATATATATACACGCATTCTTAATGTTTTAAGATTCATATAATAAGGCATGTCTGGCGCTCTGCCAAAAATAAATACTATCAACATTTAAGTTGAGTAATTAGAAAATGACATCAGTTAAAATATTGCTTAACATAAATAATGTATTAGCCAGCTCAATTTAAATATCTAATTTAATAATATAATTCTGATATGATATAAGCGCGCTCAACACAAACTGTATCCAAAATTATAAACTATTTATACGCGCGGATGTTTCTTTAAAAAAACTGTACTCTCAAAATCCAATATTTCTTTGAAGACTTTGTATGAATGACCACGCTGTGTCGCTGTGCAAGGGAACACATCCAGCGGTATTATGGGCTAAAGTTTATTATGAGCTTAATGTAACAGCAGATAATTGCCGAGAAAATCAATCAGCAGAGAGAAGGGAAGGATAAGTGCTCCATACATACATACATATACATATACAGAGATATAGGTAGGTAGGTCTAGAGTCATTCTGGAATCTCGTCGCATAAATAATAGAAAACAGCTAAGACGTTTCACATCAATAAGGTGTATTTGCAATTCATGCAAAATGTCCACAAATTTTCTTAGACCATAAATCAATGATACATAGAAGAACGTTGTGGAATAATATAAGAGATATGTACAACCATGTTTATATATATATATATATATTGCACTAAACAAAAGGTAGAACTTGAGTTATGATGTAACCAGAGCAGCGTTTAACTGCGAGAGTGAGCAGTGGCCTCAAGAAGAACACACCTAGCCGAAGCCTAGTTTAATATCTGTAATAATAATTTATATCGTTATCATTCAAGTTACTATTAATCCTTATTGTTAAAATTGAGAATATATCTTGAGCTATACCCAATCCGTGGCCACCATATTGGACAATTGAAGATATGTGGTGATTTCATTATAGGCATCCAAAAATTCGGATTTGAGTACGTCCATTTTATACTCTTTCTTTTCTTTATAAAGGGTGCATTGTTTTTAGGAACAATATAATGAGCAGTTGACATTTGTTCTATAAAGTGATTCTCCTTTCTTTGTTGTCAATCTAATTCGGAACTCGTCTCGCTTTGAGGAACATCACGGATGTTCAACAATAGCCATCAAGTTGAATATTTGTAACTTGATATAGAAAATAATAAAATGTTTAAGGATAATCACTGTACAAATAAATGTACATAAAAGAAACAATGTTTCATATATACATTGTACACAATCAATACAATATGCTAGCAATAGTTGACATCTTCATAACATTTGGGTGAAGTGCGGTAGAGAAGTCTATATGGGGGAATGATATGTACAGAATGCAGACGATACCACAAGTATGTACAAATGGTGTGTTTTGATTGTTGTACATTCATTGTCTTTTGACAAAGGATTGATTTAAACACCGTCGCATATAACAGAGGATAATGGGATTAAAGATTTTTCCATGCAACTTATTCTTTTCCCGATTGCTCTCTCATTTCTGTTTCAATTGCTCATTCCTTTAAGTGCATTTTATGCCGTAGGGTGCTAATGTGTATTTGCAGAATATTTCATTCGTTTTTGTTTTTGTCGTTGATTGCAAAACCACACACGAACCACGTTTTTCTTTAGGTCCAGTTTCTCAGCAATTGCAGCAATTTTTTCACCAGATGGTCTAGGCTGAACTGCAAAATATGCTTCTAAGGAGCGTTTTTCAGGAGAAGCAATTGAAGTCCTTTTACGTTTCTTTTCCCCTATAGGAAGAACATTCGGCATTTCAGGATCTCTTCTTTTGTTTTTGGCTTGAATCTCAGCGGCTTCAAGCCAGGCCTGAAGAATGGGTTTAAGGGCAACCATATTATTGTGTGACAATGTGAGAGATTCAAAGCGACAGATCGTGCTCTGTGAAAGAGATCCAACACCTGGCAGTTTGAGATTGGCAAGTGCTTTTCCGACATCTGCTTGGGTAACACCAAGTTTGATTCGCCTTTGTTTGAAACGTTCTGCAAAAGCTTCGAGTTCTCTGGGATCAGTTTCCATGTCATGCATTGTCATATGATGATTAGCCGCGAGGTGGTGGTGGGGAGCAATCATGGGGTTCATGCCGTGCGGATAGAGGCCTGCCGGCCCGTGGAGCTGAGGCCCGCTGCCGGGCCCGGAGTTGTCCACGCCCAGTGGGGGCGGGCAGAGCGGCTCCAGAAGCTCCATGGTGTCCATGGCGCCTGCCATCTGGTGGTGCGGGACCCCCATGCGGGGGTGGGGCGGGCCCGAGTGGGCGCCGGGGTGATGATGATGGTACATCATGTCGTGTTTTATGTGCATGGGCGGACTGTGCTTCGTGATCTCCGCCAGGCTCTCCGCCCGTCCCATGATGCTTTCGTCGAGTCCAGGGAAGAGATTAGTCTGCGCCACACAGAATAAAAAATCAATATTTGTATTCGTGAAGAAATTAATATGCTGTGAGTTGAAACCTGTAAACTTGTTCATAGTTAAAACTCATAGTGTATTTTTATTATTTTTTACAATATAAAATTATACACTTTATTTAATAATAATCGCCTTTCTTGAAATTCTTTCTAATGTATTATATTTAAAAAAATAAAGGATAGTGATATATTTTGAGCTACATAATGAATACAAGCTAGAAAGTAAACGTATATATGCAGTAGACACAAAGCATAGATGCAATTCGAGGCTATTCAAGTTGAGTTAAGCCTGCCATTGGCACGAATATGTAGATTCGAGGTAAATTATCGAAAAAATCGAGAACAATAATTTTATCTACAATATATTGTGAACTATGTTAGAAAATATTATAAAACAATTAGAAAATTGCCCTAAAACAAAGGACTTAAAATGTATATTATGATGTTTAAAAATTAAAATTAGGTTTTGTGTTGGTTGTGCATTATTCGAACAGAGGATTAGTGAATCGACAATTAGATAGGAATGCCCTTTAAAGATTTTCAAGATATACCTGTTCTATAAAGTATTGTAATATGTGTTGACCGTTTTCCTGTTTCCCTTACAAATCTATTCAACATAACGCTAGTTTCTATGTGCAGTTGCAGGTAGCTAAAACTGGTGAGGCTTTACATAAAAATATATAAAGTATTTTTCACTCTCATAGGATAGCACAAAAATAGCGCTATCTTGAAACATTTTATTGAAAACAAATTTCCTCGTGACGAACCTACGACACGTGAAAGATTGTTGCGGCATATCATTTGTTAAACATGAGGACGCCCATTAATCGAGCGTTTTCTTGCAAATCGAACAGAAGCAAGGGTCCGGCTGAGACAAGGCCGGTCATGTTTTATAGATGCGACACTTTGTTCGCGGCGGCCATTATGGAAATCCAGCGACTGATAGTAGGCATAAAAAAAAAACAATTAGAGAGCGAGGTGGCAAAAGTTTTACAAAGAATATGATTAATTAATATTAATACAAGTTTAATCGTGTGATCTTTTCATTCCTAATTGCCGATATTTTTCTTGGAACTTCGTTTAAAATGCATTGATTAAATTTAAGGGGAAAAAATGACCTCATTTAAAATTCAAATACAAAGTTTTGTCACGTTGTTCACTTGGCAGGAAAAATTCTTATTAGTGAGGGTTGTAGATTAAATGCGGTGATTCCAGACGATTTTCCCTTCTTGTTCATTTTAAATTCCGAGACGATAAAAAAGCTCGAGTGAGCATCAATTATTAAAATGGCGGCTAAGTGTAGATTTTAGGTAGACTAAGCCTGTGTCAATTCTATTGGTAGAATGATTCTTGCGAAATATCGAAAATTAATTTGATAATAGAAATTTATT